>JAQQTO010000041.1:7060000-7660000 GCA_029884595.1 Ormosia semicastrata
GAACAAGCTCAAGTCTTTCCTTCTTTGGGGTTCTTTCACTTGTCTGAAAGCTGACTCTTTTCTGCTTTCCAAGTATGCAGTCTTCACATATGTCAATTTCCACTGAATGAAGACCTGGTAGTTTGCCCTTCGAGTGCATAATCTTCATCCCTTTCACACTCATATGACCAAGTCTCTGGTGCCACAGATTGGGATTTTCGTTTCTAGCTGCAACTGCAATTAAGTAGCGTGCCCCTGCTGTTATGTAAAGAGTACCACTCTTTTTACCTCGAGCAACCGTCATTGCACCCTTTGAAATCTTCCAATCATCACCGTGAAAGATTGTAGTGTAGCCTTCGCTAGCCAGCTGCCCTACTGAGATTAAGTTCTTTCTCAGGTCGGGAATATGTCTGACGTCCTTCAGCTCCCAAACAAACCTGTTCAACTTAATCTTCACTACACCTTTACCAATAATAGCACAAGTGTGACGACGCTGATGTTAGAGGAGGGATAAGGTTGGAAATAAATTTTCTTATAGGGGGTATTTTGGTCATTTGGCCTATATGAGTAAAAAAAAAAATAGATCAAAGATTTAAACCGGAGGAAGAACGAGAAACAGAGACGTTTCTCGTCCTCTGTTTCTCGTCTCTTCCCCTTTCTCCACCAAATTTTCATCTTTTCCTCATTTTAGCACCAAATCCTTGCATCCACTTGCACCAAGAGCTTGAGGTAAGTTTCTACCATTTATTTTTTTTGTTTGCTTTGTACCAAATCTCATTTTCCTCAAGCTTTGTTATCTCAAATAAAATAGTAGATGAGCATATTTTGGAGCTTTGAAGTAGAAATCTAAGAGTGTGGAAGGTTGGTTTTAGTAAGTGGTAACGGGAAAGTCATATATTGATTTTTTTTTTCTTCTCTCATGAGATTCTTGAAAAAAACCCTAAGCCCTAAAATTAGGGATTTTAACTAATCTCTTTACCCCTTTGTTAGTTCAACTTTAAATGAAATTTCTAGAGTTTTATCAATTGTAAATTTGTAATTATAGTGTAGTTATTTTATTTATTTATGATAATTGTGTTCTAAATTCCTAATAGCTAGTGGGTAACTTTACATTTATCTTGACTTGTCAAAATACTTGTTTATGGTCGATTCGGTGGGACTGCCTTGCTCCTCAGAGTGTCGTGGGAACCGAATTGAGTTAGTTCTTCATAATTTTGTGAGTGGATAATTTATACTGTGATATATGTTAAAATTTAGACTTCTCGACATGTATTTATATTTATTCTAATAGTTTTGGTTATAACCTCAAACTTTATATTATGGGGGAACAAAATCTTTCAGTTAATCTTGGATGATTGTGAATCTTAGTTATAAGGATTGAGCTATAAATGTTGAGTGTTAAAATTTATTAGTGGAAAGAGATATAACGGCGAGTGTTCCGCCTGCCGTGGCGAAGAGATATAACGACGAATGTTCCACCTGTCGTGGCGAAGAGATATAACGACAAGTGTTCCGCCTGCCGTGGCGAAGAGATATAACGGCAAATGTTCCGCCTGCCGTGGCGAAGAGATGTAACGACTATTGTGTATAAAATGAATGTAGAGATTTTGTTTTAAGATCTGAGAGGAGATTTGATAAGTATAGTTGAATTCCTTTACGATTGTAAATTTATTTTTGAAAGGAAAACATGTGGTGAGATTTTATTTATCCTCATTTATTTGATTTTTGTGTATTGAGTTATCTTGCAAAGTTTAAATATTTTTTTACTCTTATTTGCTTCCCTTTCTTGTTCATTTTTATGCCCTCACTTGAGTCTATTGACTCACCCCTTTCTTTCTTTTTTCCCCTTGAAATCATTGAGTAGGGGATTCTTGGGAGTTCAGCCAAGAGTATTTGTATTTTGGTAGGCCTTCATTGACGTTGATGGCTAGTGTTACTGACGACTCCTCCAGTATTTTGCAGCTATAGGAGATAATGTTTATTTCCTTCTTTTGATGTATATATATGTAAACGATCTTGATATATTCTTTCTATATAATTGGCTCATCTTGTTCTTAGGATTGATTCTAGATGCTTATGTTAGTGATGGATATGGGTATATATTGTTCAGGTCTTAATGAACTATGTGGTTTGTTCAATTTTTAGAGGAGATCTGTCAGATTTTTAATGGCCCTAATTTACATTACAAATTATTTTTCTTTAATTGAGGTTGTATAGTTAGGCTCGCCAAGCTACCGAGATTAGTTCTTTCTTGAGTATCACTAGTTTGTCCCGACCCGGTCATAATCTTTAACATACCGTGACAACAAGGTTGATCATCACCAAGGTATACTTTTCCAAGGTTTCCGGGGACATACCTCTCGAAGAATTCTTTCTGCGAAGTAGCATGGAACGATGCTCCAGAGTCTAACACCCAAGACTCTTCCTTGCTCTCCAAAGAGCATATCAACACATCATTTTCTCCTGAGGTGGAAGTAACATTTGCCTCGTCCTTCACCTCCTGATTCTTCGATGCACTCTTGCACTGATTTTTGTAGTGTCCGGTCTTCCCACAATTTCAACATTCGATGGTCTTTGAGCTACTGGAATTATTAGGATTCCTAGATTTGGACCTCTTGTCCTTTGATCTACCTCAGTACTTTGATCTGCTGCGTCCATTTCCTCTGGTTGAGTTTCTTCCTCTTGACTCTGTATGCAAAACTGAAGAGGTTGACGATTCATCCGACTCTCTCCGTCGGATCTCTTCACTGAGAACCAGGTCACGAACATCATCAAATTTTAACTTATTGCTTCCCGATGAGCTACTCACAGCAGTGACAGTAGCATTCCAACTTTCTGGTAGAGAAGACAAAAGTATCAATGCTCGGACTTCTTCATCAAATTCAATTCCAACCGAACTCAACCGGGTTGTGGCATTGTATTGAGTTCATTGAGATGTTGAGCTACCGATGCGCCCGTCATCGCAAATTGAATAACCGCCTCATCAAGTGAACTTTGTTAGAGGCCGACGACTTCTCATACATACTGGAGAGAGCCGCCATAAGACCTGCCGTGGTCTTTTCCTTTGCTATATTGAAAGCAACATTGCGGGATAGCGTCAATCGAATAACTCCAAGGGCTTGTCTGTCTAGAAGAGCCCAGTCTTCATCCTTCATACCCTCTGGCTTCCTTTTTGAGAGAGGTTGATAAAGGTTTTTCTGGTACAGATAATCTTCGATCTGCATATTCAAAAAGCCAAAGTCCGCACCATCGAACTTTTCAATTTTCACCTTTCCTTCGTCTGCAGCCATCGCTCTAACTCGAATCTGACTTCCTCAGGATCGTTTCTGACAATTTCTGCGAACCACCGTGCTTTAGAACACCTTCGTGGATAAATTGGTAACGCTGACCAATTTTACTATTCACAAAATTACTATTCATGAATTACTATTCATGAAATTCACTATTCACAAATTTTACTATTCATGAAATTTACTATTCATGTGAATAGTACTAACTTCAAAATTAGCAGAAATAACCAACTAGCTCTGATGCCAGTTGTTGGGAAATTACGCAAAATTTCCTTATCATCAGATTTGTAGAAAGCGAAATAAATGCGGAATAATAACACACACAAAATTGATAATGGAGTTCGGTCAATTGTGCCTACGTCTCCGAGCTGCTGCAAATATTTTACTGATAAAGGAAATATAAAAGGTGTTTACAAAACACTCAAAATCTCTCACAATCCACACCCCAATTACACCCAGAAACTAAAGCTTTTCTCTCTAAAATTTTCTGTTTCTCTCACTAGGATTTTTCTCTCTTTGTTGGGATACATTTTCTCTTCTGCAGATGCTTCTATTTATAGAAGCTGAAACCGCGTGATTTTCCTTCACGCGGTTTGCCAACACCGAATTGGTTGGCTTTCTTCAAAATTTCAACAATTGCTTTCGGTGCAATTGAAATTTCAATATGCACCTTTCGGTGCTTGGGGGGGCCACAATTTGACCAACAAAACAACCTAGCAATACCAATTTGTGAATAATAATTACAAAATACCAAGTGGGACCTTTTTTTTTTTTTTAAATGAAAACAACCTAGCATATATATGTACCTCTTGTAAAGGCTAGGGTAGATATCAGTTGAGCTACACTTTACAGGTAAATATTACTTTACTCATTATTATAAAAGGGACCTTTGATTGAAAAGAAACTCATCACTACTACACCTCAGTTTTCGAATATAAGCAATAGGCCTGACGACAATTGTTCCTCTTCGCACTCTCTCATCTTCTACAGATAATACTTGTTGCACATCATTAAGAATTACATCACCTCATATATGTGCTGGTGGTAGAAGAGAGTAGACAAAAAATGAGATGCGACTAATTAAAATCAAAGAGGTAATGCGTGTGTAAGTATATGTGAGTAGCATTATTCCCTCTTCCACTTCCCCTTCCTCCACCTAGCTTTTCTTTCCAAATCCTCTTGCAAGTGCTTTTAGAAACTTTGTAGACTTGGAGTCTCTCAGGACAGTGTTCACAAAATGGCAATTCGTGGTTCTAATATGATCTTAAACCAATTTTTAGTGATATCTTACTGCAGAGTTTGAATTGTCATGATTTCAAAACATGCAAGGTGAAAACTAAGATTGTAAACTGTGCATATATAGAGCTTCAACCAACTCACCAAATTTGTACTTAACAGTAACAAAACCTTGAAAAATATGTTGACACCCACAAGAAGATGTGAAGTTGTTGTCATAATACAGAAACTAGAAGCTTTGGTCTTGTATAATACAAATAACTAAAGGTGCCTTTACCTTGTTCTGTCCCTAGAACTTGATGCTGTTTATTTAAAATTCCCTAGATACAGAAAATCACAGTCAAAGGCTCAAGTTAACTATGATAAAGTACAGAGTAAAGCCATCTCTATGAGAATCAAGAGTGCACCAATCTAATCCTTTATATTTGATTCACAACCTGAAAGGCAGCAAGCAAGAGTTCCCGTCAAGGCCTTTTGTAAAATAATGTGCCAAGAAATCTTTCATAGTAACGTCCCTATAGATTGGAGGGTTTTCTTCTGATAATAATTCCTTTATTGGACCATAAACCTTCGATGTGCACTCAAATGTAGTAAAATTCATAAAGAAGCTTGCTATGGAAATTCTAGGGCCAATATGCCTCGATAAGACCCGGTGAGAAACACTGATGAACATGTCATTTGTCATAAGCTGCACAAATAAAAAGAAATTGATAAATATAATCATAAAAATTGTGTATGGTAATGGTAATCTAATAAAAGTCCTTATATTTAACTTTAGGTTACTTTTATGTTGCATCATATCCTTTAGGATTCCTTTTGAAAGCAACCCCTAAAGAATGGCACATCTTATATCGTGTTATTGTGTCGAACCTTGAAATTTATTGCTGTAATTCAAAGAACATATAGATGGCCATGATACTTTTGTGGAAAATTAGAACTCTAAAGGACCACGTTGAAATAGAATGCAAGACAGATCATCTAGAGGATTACGGGAAATGGATACTAAGAACACAGATAAACCACAGGGCTTTGATGGAAGTAATAACAGAAACGTTGAGAGAAGATATGTTGACATGAAAAATTTTGTGATGTATATGGTTCAACATAAAAAGTATAAGCAATCACACATGGTCAGTATGTATGTAGAGGCTTGGCCTCAATTTTTTCTATTACATGGTTTTCTTATAGTCTTTTCTGCATAATTTTGCAGGTCATGGATTGACAAACCTATTTCCATTAAATTTTCAAAGTTGTATAATTCTATTCTCAGTTTTCTTTACAAAGAAAACAATAATGACTATGAATATCACCAAAAAAGCAATGCAAATATGATTACTAAATATGTGTACCTTTCATCGTCTAAGAAAGGAGTTCAATAAAATCAGTGTCATAAAAATTAAAAGTCCATGACAAAGAATTTCACAGCTATGCAAACTGTCACATGCTATTTTTATATGCAGGCAAAAGTGAATTTGAGACGGATATGCAGCTGTAGTTACCCCTTGAATTTACACCAACCAAAGCAATTATAGAGGCCGGCTGCTTGTGAACCACTATGCATAGTGGCTAACCATATGCCAAGATTTACATCTTGATAATTTTAATCACATTTTGGACTCAATTTTTCTCTGGATCTTTACATGATATTTGCATATTTCGACTTATTTAAAATTTCTTCGATAATCATTTCATTGAAAAGGTAATTTTTATGTTATCTCAAGTCCATTTATCTATAGACAACATAATAAACTGTTACAGTAGTTACCTGTAAAAGATCTCCAATGTTTACAACAAGAGCTCCGTGCACTGGAGTAACATTAACCCATTGATTCTCATGAAGAACTTGAAGAACACCCATCTGGTCTTGCAGAAGTATTGTGATGAAGTCACTATCAGTGTGCTTCGTGGTGCCCATTGTTAATTCGGGTTCAGGGCACGCTGGATAGTATTGACCCATAATAAAAAGATCCTCAGCACAGTCTAATTCTTTAAGGTAAGAAGGATTAAGGCCAAGAGCCTCTGACAATAACTCAAAGATTGTAATACCCAACGCTTTTACTTTCTTCGAATATTCAGTCACAATGTCTCTACAAATACATTATCATTTCGTCAAAGATAAAAGAAAAGGTCCAAATTTGATAGGGTCTGCAAGTGAAATGCACAAGTGACCTTGACTAAATTCCATATAAAAGAAATATACGAATCGTGCATAAATGCAAAATTTCTAAAATAGCTGTTTTGCTTATAACATAGAAGTTAAAACAGCAAAGAGCAACTAAAGGACTTGGGTTCAATTCCGACTTGTGGTCCTTCTTTGGTAATGATAAGGATTCTCTCCTGCTGTTGCATAATAACAATAGGAGAGGAAGTTGGACAGAGAAAGACACAATTTATTCTCGATATAACTAGTAGGCTCTATAACTAATCATGGTGGGCCCTTGAATGATAAATGATAAAAGTTGTATCCATCTTTCTATAACAGGACTATCCTATTACTGGAGAGAATCCAAACTCCTTTGGTAATGTAAGCCCTTTTTGAAACTTGTGGCATGCATAACCTTTGAATGGGATAACTTTCCTTCAACCTAAACTTTTTTCCAAAAAAATATAAAAATAAAAATATATATAATAAATAGCAAGACCAATGAGAAACCACCCTATTAAATTGGTAAGCTACTATCAAGCCTGAGCAAGTGCAGGTGTTAGTGCTAGAATTAGTATTACTATCATTACCTAAATACTGCTGGTATTTCTTCTGGATTGGGAGGTTCAGGACTTGAAACAAATGCAATTGTATCCCTCCAGTTAGCAGACTGGTCTCTGAACAGGCTTCCATTGGAGAAATATCTGACTTTCTTATTGAAGTCCCTGGAGTAAAAGTGTTTCCTTACCTCAGCATCTTGTTCATGAAACCTACGGATTCCATTGATCATCTCATCCAAAACATCAACAGGAATACCATGATTGATCACCTGGAAAAATCCCCACTTCTGGCATGCACTTCGAATTTGGTCAACTACTTCAATATGCAGAGATGAGTTTTTGTGTATGTCTTGAAGGTCTATTATGGGGATACTGAACTTTAAGTCACTTGGTGAGGTGTCAGTGAGGTCCAACTTGCCAGAATAGAACATGCGAGGGATCTTTGTCAACCCAGAATCTAAGAGACCTTTCACACCGAGTTTTGAATCATCAAATGCTTTAAGTTCTGCTATCCTGTCATAAGTGGAATCATTAGCTGCCTCTAACTCATTTGTGCTTGTGGCCACCATACTGGGAAAGCAGCAGAAAATACAGTGCTCTGTGCACCAAATCTAAAATCACTGATGATAATACTCCCTTGAAAAGATAAGAAAGTTAGGGATGGGAGAACAGTGAAAGTAAAATGTTTCTTTATCTTAACCCTATACTGTATTTATTAATGAAGAATTAATTTGTTTAGTTTTTTGTTTTTGAGATGAATGATGTGCATTATTTAGTTGACGAATGACGGGCTAATAACAAGTATTTCTGCTTTAAAAAATGTTGTTACTCCGTAAACTACAGAAGAAACATTGTTAACCTATAATTAAATCATTGTTAGCTAGTTCATGCCAGATGTAGAATTTGTAAAAATCAATAAACGATACACTTACGGGGGGGTTACATTAACTGTGCGCACTACTGTTGACATCCACGCGTCATCTCTCCTTCCTCTTATCAATTTCGGATGCTGCCTCTCCACTTTGTTAAAGTGGGACATTTTAAAAACTTACTCCATGTGAAATACTGACAGAAAGTAAAACACTATTTTTTTTAATTATGCAACTGCAGAAAGTTGTCTTCAACACGAAACCGTGTTGACTCTTTTTCTTTCAAAGGCTGTACTAACAAGAAAAAAAACTCACTTTTAAGCAAGTTTTCCAACTCCAGCAAGTTATGTTCAATACGAAACCGTACTCTTTTCCTGTTAAATGCTTCAGTTTTTGTTCAAAAATACATAAAATTTATTTTCACGCTTTCTTCAAGATCTCAAATAAATAAATTTCTTTAAATAAAATATTTGAGAAAAAATCTCAACCTTTTTTTCTTATAACTTTCGTGTTACTTTTCTTTTTCGTCTGATATATTTGTGTTCTGCGTTGCAAGTTTGAACAACTTTTTTTGGTTGTTTTCTATGCCACAGTTTGTTTACTTTATTTTATGTTGGGATTTCTGTCCTAAGAGTGTTCAGTGCCCTGCCAAGAAGAAATAAAAAGGAAGAGTCTGACAGGTAAGTTATAGGTTGTTATCATCAAATTTGACATGGTCTTTGTTCATTCCTTTGGTGGCTTTTGAAATTGGAGGAGTCTGATGCATACTGTAGAAGCAATAGGTGTTTTACTTGGGTGACGAAACTCTTATTTCTCTCTCAACTGGGACAATCTTAGCAATAATATTGTTCTTCCTCTTCAACAACGTTGAGTTTCAGGTAAGTAAACTATGCCCCTCCACTTCCACTGGGATACATTTCTTTCATTTTTCTTCACCTTTTTTCGTTTGTTGACCATTCATCTTCTTTCTAGAAATTAAAAATTGCTTCAACCAACTTTTGTTCCTATTTTCTTTCGTTTTCAGATGGACTTTGGCTAGGTGTTGGATTTTTATTTCTTTCCTCCTTTAGCACTGTGTTATCTGTATCTGCTGATGGTGATTGAGTTTGTTGGTTGGGTTCGATGATGGAGCTGCTTTAGGTAAGAGTCATCCTCCATTATACTTTATAATTCATAGATTTTTTGTTGAAATTTATGGGTCAAATAACCTCTAATCAATTATTTGTTAAAAATTAAGAACTTTCCTAGCCAACGCCAACCTAGCCGATTACTACTCGGTCCATGGCACAATGGTGATTCGTCCATATGGTTACACTATTCGGGAATCCATTTAGTTTTGTTCTTCCAAACCAATTCACAACACCAATGGTTATGAACCCTTTTGGGATGTTTTTTTCATTCATATTATTGATTGTTTTTTATTTTGGGGACATTTTGTTTTTTTTTCCTGTTTTTAATTTGGGAAAATTAAGATTTTGTTGAAGGTGTTGACCGGTTTATGTGATGGGGTGTGCAGGAGTATTTTAAGCTGAAGTTCAAAGAGACTGGACACAGTAACATGTATTTTCCTCAGGTAAGGTTCTGAATTCTTATGGATTTAATATTTTCATGTTAGGGAAGGGATAGTATAAACGAACAACTTGCTAAGATTATGGTTATGCTAAATTTTTTAATATAAAATTAACACCTTTGGCTTTTAAGTTTTAGCTTTGCTGCTGAAAAAATCTACTCTCACTCCAACTTGCATTAGGAAACTTAGCACCTCTGTCTTTGAGATTTCAAGCTCTACTTGGAAACTAGATAGTTTAATCCTTGGTCAGTTTTTAGAATCTTTAATAAAATTCAGGACATATCTGTTTAAGAAGCTTGGTTCAAGTTGTTGAGAATAATCAAGCTATTATGTTGAGTATTTAAATTTAGATGTATATATGGTAACATAAATAGTTGAAAGGTGAATTACAAGGGTGTTGAAGAATTGAAATGAATTTATGTTTTCATTCTTCCTATATTAGAAAGCCATGAAAATAACACCTGGGATGAGAACAATGTTATGGCTATTGCTATTATATGTATTTTCTTTTAAGAGTGAAACATCTAATCTTGCAAACCAATTTTCCATTGATAGTCCAATGTAGACAGGCTTAGATATCAAGTAATTTTCTGAACTTGCTACCAGAAGTATATATTAGTTTTTGGCATCTAGATGTATGGGTTGCCCTTGCCTAATGATATTGTGTTATGATTCATCCCTTTCTTAACCCGATACTGTATGTATTGTTGTTATTGTGTTTTGTTGCCATGGCTCCACCTTGTGATCCTTTAAGCAAAATTTATCATGAGAGGGAGGTATGCAGCCTGAAAGTCCACATCATACGCCTCTAGACTGTGCCTACTTTCAACAACTCCATATTGCCAAGCTCTATTGAAATGGTGTTGATGGATGAGTTTGTAAGAAAGCTTAAACTTTTATGGAATCCCCATCTTCTCTGCCAAATCCTACCCATGCCTTTGGTGTTATCAGTTCCTTCATTTATGAAATTATAATTGCTTCATTTATATTTTTTCGATTCTCTGAATTTCTTATCTCTTCAAATTTCAAATAAGCTCTATTCCATTATACGTTCAAATATTGTTTCTATTTTTTCATTTGTGATTGTCTTTTAAGGGTGGCAAGATTCAAGCATTGGTCAGGACAACTTTAGTGTACAAGTTTTTGCCTGAGGGAGTTGTTTACAAGATGGCTTATTTCAGTACATACTTGCATTTCTTGGTTGCATTCCTTATTTTAGTTTTTTAGTTCCTTGGCTGCATTTTTGCTTTAATAGACTTGGGTGATTTGGCTCTGGGCCTATAGTTCTTTTCCTGCCATAAAAGTAGCCTTCAAGGCCACTCTTTCCTTTGTTACTCATGATAGAGATCCTTGACTATTTTACTGAATGGCTGAAAGAAAAAGAAGAGAAAATTTAGTTCTCACCCTCTTGAAGTTATAGTTCAACTTTAATCTACCAACTCCAAACCAGATTAATGTTTGAAGTGGATTTGCAAGTGTATATGGTTGTTCTGAGTGATTTATTTGCAGTTTTTTTGCAAAAAATGGTATAATAACTCTTATGTTACAACACCTTCATATAGTGTGCACTATTTACTATCTTTGAGTTTTCAAGATACGGGAGTGAGATTGTAAAGAATGGGTAAATTGGATGTTTTTATACATGCCTGCATGTTTGTCTATTGATTTTGCAACAATAGTGTCAGGTCATAACCAAGATGGAGATTGGCACCAACACGCCGTCAGCATGAAAAATGGGATAGAGCTATTGAGACTGCAACTGGAGGCAGCGTAAGTAATGTTTGCTATCAATTTAACTCCTTATCATTAACCAAGAAAGCCTTTCCATGTTATAGAACCAAAGAGAACTTAATATTTTTGCTGTAAGACATTAAACTAAGTCAATGGTTTTATTGGAACCAAAAAAAGAAGCTTGGCAATGTATGTATCTTATTAATATACTAATTTCAGGGGTATATTGCTCAGGTTATGATTACTACTTTCCATTTTATCTATTTATTGGACATATATATACCATTATTTTTACAATCACTTGGTTCAAATCCTTCATTTATATTCCTTAGGGAATGCTTTTGAAGCAAGTAGTTTAGGTTACTAAATCTGTTACTTCTAAAAACACCCTAAAAAAGCAAAGATTCGTTTCTAGATATATGACGTTGAAGATGGATTGGTTCCTCTTATTCTGTTCTATTTTCTTTACCCTTTTTTCCTATCAGTATTTCTTAGTTTTACTCTATTGTCCCTTGATCACGTCCATTCTAGCCATGTAGCAAAGAGAATTCAACCTAGCCAAGAAGTTAATGGTGTCGGACATAGGGCTACTGCAAAGGCAACAAAGAAGGTTGGCAAGTGTTGCACTTCTATTGGTCTAAGTTTGTACTATTTGAATTAGAAGTTTGCATAAGATGTTTTTCATTGATGACGTTATTATGTCACATCTACATAGAAGGAAGATAACAACAGAAGAGATAAGAGAATTGCTTCTTAAAGGGAAGGCTTAAAAGTGAATATTCCTTTCCAGCTGTAATCGCTATATCTTTCTCCCCAGGTTGTAGATTTGAGAGTTTAGGTTAAATAGATTATTAGGTGAGGTAAGTAGAGAGATGAATTTTGACAGCTACGTTGTTTTTATCTTCAATTGCAGGTCGAAGTGTTGAACAAGATGCATGTTGAGGAAGCCAACAGTGATAAACTATACAAATATTGAAGGGGTTTTTCCACTGTAGCCTCTTATTGACTCTGCATATTGTTAGATGATGGGTCCAAAAGATCGAGGATGTGTTTATTGTATATCTCCAAGAAAGAACATTTGTATGTAAGTCTTCAATTTTCATCTCTACGCTGCCAATTAAAAAGTGTCTAATCTTTTAATTATAATTTTGACAGTAATGGGTGATATTCACTGGCCTGAGGTTAGTGGTTTTACAACATATCTCAAGAACTTTACATAGTGGTAATTGCCTTTTATTTCTCTTTACTTTTCCCTTTTACTTTTCAATTAATTGGAACTTGGAAAGCTACTTGCCCACCATTATATGAAAAGTAATTAAATGGTTCATTCTTTATGATACTGACTTGCTCATGTTAGTGGTAACTTATTACTAGGGTAGCTACATCAGTGATGAGCATTAACATAAAGTTATTTTTCTGCATAAATGCAAACCAAAATAAAATAGAAAAAGCTAGGAAACTAGAGGTGGACTCTGTTGTATGAACACTGCTTCAAGACAAATATTGAGTTAATGATCATTGCAAAATTGCTTCATAATAATTTTATTTTAAAATACAATAGCCAATAAATGGTATAAAAGAAAATGGGAGGTTGAAAATTTTGGCTTCATTACTGACTAGCTCAACAACATTATTCATCACTCAATGAAATCCTATTGGCTATATCACATGATATTCATCAAATATACAAGTGGTCAAGGAAGCACGGACACGGCAAAATGCTTGCCGTACCGGTGTCGGACACGTTTCCGACACCGGGACACCGACGACACGGCCGGATACGTGTCCGTACGGTGTCTGGTCCCATTTTTCCCTTTTTCCATTTTCTCAGCACTCCGACACGGCCGGACACGGCCTGACACGGAACGGACCCGACCAACAACAGCCCACCAACAAGGCCAGGTTTAAAGTTCCTGAATCCTGACTTCCTGTAGCTTTCCTCTTCTGCTATCATCTCCCCTCTTTCCTTCAGTGACTGAAACACCATTGCCTCCTTGCTCCTTCATCTTTCTTCTCTCCCAGTGGCCACTGACCAGCATCACAGCAGCAAAGTCTTCTTCCTTACGCAGGCACGCAGCGACGCAGCGTTCACGGCGACAAATCGATGATTTTCTTTTTCCGATCACCAACGCTCCAGTGCTCCACTGTATCTGTCTGCTTTCTGCTACGGGTAAGGCTAACTAATAATTGCAGAAGCTTTTCTTCTATTGTAGTTGTATATTATATAATAAAATATTCCAGAACTTTTACAATCAGAAAGTGTAACTTTACGATGGTGAGAAATTCTTCTATTATATTTGTATATTATATAATAAAATATTTCAATGTATCTAAACTTTTTTTATCACAAAGTATAACTTTTACTGTTAGTATGACGGTAATTGTAATACTTTCTGTTTATTATATTATAATAATATTTTATTAAAAAGGTTAAAACTAAAAAAAATTAAAATTATTTTAATTTTATCTTTTTGTGATTTACTGTTTTAATTTTTTATAATTTTTTTGGTTTACTGTTTTAGTCATTGACTTATTATTTTTAAAACTATAATCTTGAAGCTGCGAGCCGGCCTATCACCTAGAATAATATAATAATATTTAATTCTGTGAATATTTATATTTTAAAATTTAATTCTTAAATTTATTTTATAATGTATAAATATTTATATGTTTAATTTTTATGTTGATAATTTTAATTTTTGATAGGACAATGACTACATCAATTGGTGCAAGCTCTAGCTCTAGTTCTACTATCACTAGTAGATTTGCAACTACTGAAATTATTAATAAAAAAAAATCCTCTTTAGACATATGTTAAGATTATAGAAAATAATTTAATTGCAAGTGGTGGAAACAAGAGTTAGTCTTGTAATTTTTATTCTAAAGTTATTCATGGTTCATGTTAAGGATTTGAGTTTTTATGTTAAGAATATGTCTTTTTATGATTATAATATATTTATTTTATGCTTTATTATATAACGTGTCCTAGCCGTGTCGTGTCTTATATTTTTTGAAATGTGCCGTGTCGCCGTGTCCGTGTCGTGTCGTATCCGTGTCTCGTGTCGTGTCCGTGCTTCCTAGCAAGTGGTGAATAAAATCTTAATTTAACATAAAAAGGTTCCTTAAATAATGATTGAGTCATTTGCATAAAAAAAATTATACCTTTTTATTATAAAACATAAGTGCTCATGAGTCAAATAAACTTTGTGGAGTCTTTTGTTTAGTTAACTTCCTAGGTGGTTTTTTGATTTTGTTGCCTGAGGTAGTGAAATAAATGGCTTCAGGTCCAAAACTTCACACATATGAGAAAGTGGCAAAGCACAATTAGACCAAAGATTGATGGCTTATCATTTATTGGAAGGTAACAATTTTTTGAGAATTTCTAATTTTTTTGTGAATGGTTGAATTTCTAAATTCATTGACAGTAAGGGAAACAAGGACACAATAATATGTACACACACACACATATATATAATATGTGTCAGCTTTTTGTAGCTTGCTGATTTAAGTAATATACATAGAATGGTTTGGTTATCTGGCATAATTATGAGCTAACATATGCATATCTCTAATTACTTATCACATCTGCTGGCTATAATTAATAACGAACCTGTTGGGATGACAATAATTTTAAGTTAATTGTAACACATTATAAATCAAGGGGACATAGTATGTGTAGTAATCTAAAAATACATGAGAGGACAGAGTAATTTACTAAATTTTACTAAATGACAAACTCTTCATGCATTGCACTCTAAGATGATGAAGTTTGCAATTGAAAAAATGATGACACACCAAAAATGAAAATGTCAAGCAACAAAAATCTTCAATTCGCTTTTTCTAAGGCTGGATACATTTCATTGATTGCTGATTTACATTATTAGTACCCTTCTATCCTACTGTTGTAAATGTAAGGAAGAATGCATATGATTCTTTAAATTGAAATTGATTTCTTAACACCCTTATCAAAATCTAATGTGAAAGAATGGTCAAATTCCTGTCTACATAACCACAACCTTCATTTTCATAATGTCCTGTCATTAAGCCTATATTTTCATGGTTGGGAATTTCGTCATTTCAAACATTGCAAGAGGTGTTACATTATTTTTGTTAGTCCAGTGATTTTGAAGTTGGAAGAAATCTATATATATGTGCGTCTAATTACTTGATCTTAATTTGTGTTGAAATTTTCTATTTTTTGTAGCAAAATATTTTTTTTTGTTCCTCTAAACCATTACCTGATTGGTACTACTGTAGCAGGGGCAAGTGTGACTGGAGCTCTATTCGAGAATAGGCCTTAGTCTACTAATGATTCTTAGAGGAAGCTCCATTATGGCCCGTTGCTCATAATTCACCAGCGTGAGCAGGCAGCACTTGCAAAGATTAAAAAACAACCCTATCAATGACGATTTAGGAACTCTGAAAAACATTGAGGTAAGAAAATATATCTCACAATATTGTTTGAGTTTGTAAAGATGATATTTTGTTTGCCTTGAAGAGTTTCATGTACAATAACAAGTGCTTTGAAAAAATCGTGGGGTGTTTTTTTCTGGCCCATTTATTTGAATTATGCATTCTGCTGCTGGGTTTGAAATTTTTTGAATGTTAAACTTAATATTTTTAATTTGTTCTATAAATATCAGTTGCAATTAGTTGTTTGGTGGGCTACTCCTTTTCTTTTATTCTACACTGCCCTATGTCTTTTTATTTCTTTATTACTTGATTGTAATATGAGTATGTGGTTTATTTTCTGAGGTTGTTTTTTATTGGTGAGTTTGATATTTCTTTATGGTGGTAGCTAAGCCATTTTGTTTTTGCCTTCTATAGGGTTGCAAGATTCAAGCAATTGTGAAGAAGAGGGTGGTGTGTATCAATTTGCTTATTTTAATGTTGCATTTTTGCCTTCTATAATAAAGCAAGATTCAAGCAACTGTGAAGAAGAGGGTGGTGTATATCAATTTGCTTATTTTAATGTTGCACCCAATTCTAGATTTTACAAAACTACAAAGCATGAGTTTAGATTGATTTTTCATTTTTTAATTTGAAAAAATTACACATTGTGCTCGAGTTATTGATATGTTCTGAAACCTTTATTATTTTTTTTCCCTTTTGTGTTGATGGTCTTTTTAAATCTGTTAGTTTGTATTTTGAAACTATATCTATATTTTCATTTCATGTTCTTATTGATTCTTATATATCAATGCATTCCTGTTGAATTTGTTCACACTTCATTGGTATAATTTCAATCCAAACTTTGGGTTGAATATCAAAATGGTGAAAAACACAAATGCTCTTTACTTTGGGCTCCACACAGGAAAAATCAATGCCACTTTGGTTTTGGTTGGTATCAATTTTGCAAATAACACCTTTTTGAAACCTGGATTACATACAGCTAGATTCACAGTTGTGTATTGAAAATAAATAAAAAATTCTATATGTACTTACCAATGTTAGAAAACCATGATAATTTGAAATCAAATTCAAACAGAGGAAGCATTTGTGAGGTGGATTATGTGCATAAGAAAAAGGTTGAATAAGAATTCTTTGCATCCCTTTGAGTCACTCGTGTGCATATTTTTGTAAAAAATCATGAATCAGATAGAAATGTGGTCCTTCTGTGGTTATGTAACATGTGAAATTGGTGAGTGGTATACAAGAATGGAAAGTGCTGTGGGATAGCCTTTGTAATACCTTAAATTTCGTATCTCTTAAACAGTAATTTTGACAGTTAACAAAATTTTATTGTTTAGTAATTTTTGGATATTGTAAAATTATTTTGTTTATTCTGTTAACGTATTTGATCGTTTTGAGTGATTTATTCTGTGTTAAGAAAATAAAAATTTTTCGGGCCGGGGAATACTTTACGTAATTTAATTTTTACCGTTAAGTAATTATTTTACGTAATCTGATTTGATATTTGTGCGTTTTCTAATTTTTGTGATTTTATGTGATTTTGAATTTTTTTCTGTTTGTGGGCCTCACGAGGTGTTTGTGAGCCCAAGTGACCATATGTGAGCCCAGGTGGGTCTCGCAAAGTGAAAAAATTTTCTACGCGTAGAAAAATTTGTCTTGTTTAGACCGCTAGACGAGACAGTGATCTTACTAAACCCGAATCTGGAAATAGTTTTAGAAAATTTGTTTTGTCTTGTATTTATTTATCGGAAGATAAAAATATAGTAAATATATTCTTTCGTGGGATTTTTAGTAGATAAAAATAAAAATTATATTGTTTAAGTCAACATTGGTGGTTTGGATATCTACTATTGATTCAATTAATGGTTAAGAAATAAATTTAATAAAGAAACATAAGATAATCATCATTGATTTAATCAATGGTGTGAAAATAAACTTAATTAGAAAGCTTCAATATCGTAGTAGATTTAATCAACGCGATGTAAAATTAATTATATAAAGTGACCATTTACAACAATTGGATTTAGAGTTGATCAAGGGTGGAGATTTGGTCTTAAAAAGTGACAAAGACCATTTATGACCATTGGATGAAGAATTAATCAAGGTGGAAATTTGATCTTAAAAAGTAGAAAGTAATTATGACCCTTGGATTAAAAGTAAGAAGGAGTAATCTTGACCCTTTATTTTGGAGACACATCTAAATAGTAGAATTTAAAGGAGAAGGATCCAATGGCTTAGATTTAGTCTTCTAAAAATCAAAAGTCTACCTAAATCCTAACCATTGAATTAATCAATGGCTAGAAATGCTTCAAATAATAGCCTAATTAACAAGTCAAGTAAACTAAATTAAATGTTAAATTGTTATAATCTAATTCTTAATTAGATATCCTAATTTTAATTAGAGATTATAATATATGAAATAATATGTCTAATTAATTAGTTATGTAATTAGAAAATTAGTTAAGATTGATTAGGAAACTTAATCTAATGAATTAACTAATCAACTAGCAAGTAATTATGACAACTTTGGAGTGCATAATGAAGGGGGACGATTTTGGAGTGTTAGGAAGGAGAGCATGTTTAGACATGCTTGTATAAAGCCTTTTTAGGCCAAAGAAAAAGATGACAAAGTGAAGACTTTGTGCATCATGTATGATAGCCTTCAATTATGCCAAATGAATTCATATCTCTCCATTCTTTCACTCCCACAGCAGCAGCACCTTTGGTTACACTCTCCATATTCATTTTTCTACTTCACAAAAAAAGCCTCCATCTTATTCTCTCAAAATCCCAAGAACCAAGCAACCATTTTTCCTTCCATTTTCTCTCCATTGGTTTGGTCTCTACACCCAAATACACTATCCATCACCTATAATTTTCACTCTCATCATTTTCTAAAGCTAAACACCATTCTAAACACTTTTCATTTAGAAAGTTTTCCCAAAATCCCACTCTAAGTACTTCAAAATCCCACTTTTACCTTACTTTCCTAGAGGTAAACTTTGATTTTTATGGCTTAAATTCATGTTTATGATTTTCTAAGTCATGATTGTTCCATGGTTTGTTTAATTTAATCCAACCATAGATCTTGAATCTACATGATATTCTAAGTAACTTTTATGTTGGAGATTTTCTCTAAATCATTCATCTTCATGGACTTTCTTCAAGAACAAAGTTATGAGATTTTTGAGGTGAAGTATAAGAAGACTTCATTGCTTCTCTTCTTTTTCATGATCTAAACCATGTTTGATCCATGGTTCCTCTTAATCAAGCTTAGTATACTAATTTCTATGTATTTAGTTTTGAATTTGAGAAGCCCTTGGTGTTGAAGGACTTGGAAAGTGAAGCAAAATCAAGAAGCTTTAAGGATCTTCAAGAGGTAAGAGGGAGATCCATCTCACCAACCAATTATGGTGGTGGGAGATGGTCTTATATTTGATGGATTGTGAATTCATGTGAGAATTCCAATCCATGGTTATGTAATAATTAATTGTGTGTTTATGAGCTTTGCTTTATTTTCTTGTGCTTTTAATTATTTTTGTCTATACTTAATATGCTTTGCATGATTTTATGGCTTTGATAGTATACTTATAATATGCATGATGAGTATATGGCATGTTTGTGATATTTATGATGAAATATATATATGTATGCCATGATGTGTGGATGGAAAGAAAATTGATCTTGGTTCCAATGGCCAAGGAAGAGTTACGGTTTTGATGCCCTTGATTTGGGTCAATGTTGAAATTTTTCAAGAACAAGAAAATTAAATTTTGATTCCTAGAACAATGAGAATTTCGGCCAAGACACCTCAAAATAGGTGTTTACAAATTAATATGTTTATGGAAGAATAAAATTGGATTGATTTGAGGAGTATGTAAAATGAACTAAAGGTTTGTTTTTTCTAAGAAAACATGAACACAAATTTTAGAATGAAATTTTATTGATTTATTTTGTGTAGAAACAAGAATGGAATTTATTTAAGTTAGAAGAAAAATATTTCATGGTTCCAATGGCCATCTATAAGGTTTTGATAATTTAGAAAAATGTTTTGATGCTATGAAATACAAGAATTTTCAAATAAGGATTTTTGAAAAGGGAATTAAGTGTTATAAATTAAGTGAAGTAGAATTTTCATAAATAAAAGAAAAAGAATATTGAAAGTATTAAACTTCAAATTAATCAATTTTTAGAAGTGATTTAGAAATATAAAGGAAAAACGTTTGTAACTTAAAATTTCTAACAGAGAATTTATTTATTGGGTTTTGGAAAACGTTAGGAAATTTAAAGTTAAGAAACAATAATTAAAACAACTCAATATGATTTTGTAGGACTAGATCAATAAAAAGTGATTTTGAGAAAATATAGATTAAGGAAAAGATTTTTGACTAAGAATGAAAAAGGATTTGCAAAGTGAAAATGAATTTAAACAAATGAGTTTGTTATATGACCAATCGGTACTTTGGTTTTGAAAATAAAATTTTAATGATTTTATTTGTGTAAAACCATATCAATTTAGAATGAAAAATATTTAATGGTTTCAATAGTCATGTCCACGTTTTTGAAGGCTTGTAATGCTTTGATTTTTATGAACAAAGTGATTTTCAAAGTGGAAACGTAACTTGAGTTAATACAAGAATTTGGAAATGGAATTAGAGCATTTATCACTTGAGAATTAAGTTTTTGTAAACAAGAATGTTTTTGAACTTCAATTTATTTTAAAGAAGATTGTGTTTGGAAATGCTTTGAGAAAAATGGAGAATATAATGGTATTTTGAGAATTTACTCAAATATAACTTATTTTCAAGTTTTGAAGTACGTTTGTAAATTTTAAGATTTGAAACATTGATTTATATCAATGAAAAAGTAATTTTGTGGATTATATTTGAAAAAGAATTTCTTGAGTAAAGAAAGCGTGAAAAAAGATTTTCTTGAGTAAGAAAATGTGAAAAATGAAGTACAAAGTCATAATATTTTGAGAAAGGATGAAATAGAATTTTTGAAGGATAAGAAATATTTTTCGTAATAGAATTGTGGTGAAAAATGATTTACGTATCTTAAAAATGATTTAGAATATAGTAAAATATTCCTATGCGATTTAAAATATGTTAAAATATTTCTACATTGATTTGAATTACGTTTAAATATTTTACGTGAGTTTAAATATTTGACGTCTTGTTAAAAAATCACTATGTGATTTAAAAGTAATAGAGTATTTTTACGGTATTGTGAAAATATAATGTAAACGTTTAATTTTGAAAACGTAATGAAGTGTTATGATATTTTGAAAACGTAATGAAACATTTTGGAATTGTGAAAACATAATGGAAATGTTACGCAATTTTGTGAAAACACTACGAAAGTGTTTTATAACTATGAAAACATGATAACATGATTTTGTGTTAAAAATACAATTATAATTATCTTGTTTAACGAGGTGTATGGAACCGTATGAGAAGTGACGTGTTTTGCTTATGATTGGTATTTGGTGCATTTTATATGCATTGGAAAGAGATGCCCGTATTTGGATTTTGTGCATTATACATGCATTGAAAAGATTTGGTCGTTGGGGTTGGACTTACCGATATATACTCGTGCATTGTACAAATGAAATTGAAAAGATTTGGCCCATTGGGGTTGGACTTGCACTGATAAATTTGTGCATTGTATAAAAGATAGTTAATAGCTATTATGACCCTTGTGGTTGAAGAGGGAATGAGAATTGATAGTGAGGTCTATGATGGATCTTGGGGCGTCGAGGCGCGGTGGTCGACCGATGGACGGTGGCGAGTACCACTGTGCCACTTGGCGATGCTGATCCGTTGCAACGCATTGACGATACCCGACAAGAACACGATTCTTTTCAACGACCGGGAGATTGTCTTTGGGCTAAGGCGACAATTAACCAGAGCATTCTTCTCGAAATTGTGAAAACCTCCATGGAGTCGTTTTTGATAAACCGAGTCTTTGTACATATGCATAAATCGAGCATTTATATCTCGTATGATATATTAATTGAGGAATGTTGGCTATGACAATTGTTTTGAGTACTTGGATGATGATTGAACCGATAAATGATTAGATGATGATAGTTGATTAATGCCGATAACATGATTATGGTATGATCTATCGTATAATATTGTTGTTTGTGTTATCTACGTCTTTTGCCATGTTGGTATTGGTGTAGGTGATCTCACCTCTTTGTTATATTATTTTTTCGTGTATCGTATTGTTAAAATCAAATAATAGAAAGATCGAGTTATCTTAGACATAACAGGCGATGGATACTCGAGATTGGAGATAACAATAAGGAGTGGACATTCAGACTCGAAGGTGTGCGGTGTTGACAAAGGAACGGATGTCCGATGCATCAAGATGGACAGAAAAATGAATAAGTATGTTAAAGTTTTCCATTAGTGTTGTACCGTGCTATTAGGTAGGACCCGTCATGGGGTTTGTTATTGTCAAAAAAAAAAAAGTCTGTTAATTTTATATTTCTCTTTAAATTGTGATATTAATTAGTGTCAATATTGCATAATGAATAGTTGAAATATGATTTTCAATATTACCTAATATTTTCAGTAAATTTACGTTTCAGTAAAATAAAGAAGAAAATTTTGAAACTCATCTTTTATAACTCAAACTTTGTGCGAACTTATTTTTAGATTATGAGTCAGAAGTCAGAAATGTAATGCCCTAACTAAGGTGTTACATTAGTTGGTATCA
This sequence comes from Ormosia semicastrata, assembly GCA_029884595.1. Classification (NCBI taxonomy): domain Eukaryota; kingdom Viridiplantae; phylum Streptophyta; class Magnoliopsida; order Fabales; family Fabaceae; genus Ormosia; species Ormosia semicastrata. The sequence continues at coordinate 7,082,518 of JAQQTO010000041.1, forward strand.
GAATTAAGGTGTTACATTAGTTGGTATCAGAATTAAGGTGTTACATTAGTTAGTATCAGAGCTAAAGTGTTACAGCCTTTCAGTTAAACTTCAAGTTTTCACATTCATAAAGTGTTGCTACTAATGCATGCCTTTCATTTTCAAGTGAAGAGTTTTATTTGATATAGGAACTTAAAGTAAAAAACTTACTCATGTAACACCCATTCAGGTAGTCAGGTTGCAAAATATAATTTATATATGCCTCTTCAGTCTTAAGCCTTGATATCACTTTAGAATAGGGCCTTCTTTAAAAGTACTGTAGTTAGTTTTGATATTTTTTAGAGTAAGTCAGAAATCTTTCAAAGTATTTGTTGTGCCGTGCGTAGCACGGGCTTCTACACTAGTATAACACAATTGACAGTGAAATAGCCGCCCATATTGGCATGTACAAAAAATTTACACATTTTTTTATGTTATTCCTTATCAGCCAAAGTTTACTGACTTAATATGTTTTTATCTATATTATTAAATTTCTTTTAAATTGTTTAGTGTCATATCAAAATTCTTCTACATAAATTAATATGCAAGCTAAAGATTTTCTACGTTAGTTATCTATATTCTCCCTGTCAAGATTACGAACTTTGTAAATTTATGCATATTAAAATATTTTAAGTTAAATTAAAATTTTAGTCTATATAATTTTTTTTTTCATATTATACAATGCGGCCAAACAAGCCTTAATCTATATAATTTTTACTTATTTTTAATTTAATTGCTATATTTTTTTAATAAGTCATCATATTTACAATTTTTTTTAAATGATTCCTATTGTTAATTTTTGTTATAGCATTGTCAATTTAAATTTTATTAAATATTTTACAAAGAAAAAAATTAAAAGAATACATATTTAGAATAAATAAATACTTACTAAAATGAAAGAATACTTACTAAATGTTATACAAGAAAAAAAAAAAAATGAGCATAAAAAGAAATGAGCATAAAAAAATTCATATTAGAAAAAGAAACAAATATTATGTTAGTCAATTGATAATATTATAATGACGTTATAACGAAAATTAATGACAAGAACTATTTTAAAAACTTTTAAGTGTGAAGATTGATTTTAAAAAATTATAAGAATTAAATTAAAAATAAATATAAATTATAAAGACCAAAATTTTAATTTAACCTAACATTTATTTACGGTATTCCTCTCCCACCAATATTCTTGCCTTGTTTATTATAATATCATTTATTATAATATCCTTTTTCCTGTAATAATCATTAGGATGGTATATCTCACTTCTCCATTGAAAAATGAATATCGAATGTATTGATTTTTAAGACTAACCCCTCCTACTAACTTGTTCTCCTGAAGTTAATTGAAACAAATTTAAATTTTAAAAATTAAACTTGATATATTTTTAAATTTGGTTCAGGATTATATTTTGAATCACCCCAATTCAATTCGATATTACACATTATTTTAAATTTATAGTTATTTTTATAATTAATTATAAATTATAAGACTTTTTATTTAAATTAATAATTTTTACATAACATAATAATATAAGACAAAACAAATATGAACTCAATTGTCTAATTTTTCACAAATTAGTTGTATTCCTTCTTTCTTTCTATTCTTTTCACTTTTTCATGAAAAATTACGTTCTTATATAAAACTTCAAATAATGGTTACAAAACCATAATGTACGATAGTTACAAAACTATTATGTCCAATGGCTACAAAGATATAAAGGTTATAAAGAATACAAAAGTTATAAAGATTATAATCACCAATCCTTATTAATAACACTATTAATATCAAATTAAGATAGTCATCCAATTATATTATATTGTTAATATAACATGATTGAAATATTTATATTGACACCCACAGCCACAAGAAGATGTGAAGTTATTGTCATAATACAGAAACTAGAAGCTTTGATCTTGTATAGTTTATAGTACAAATAATTAAAGGTGCCTTTACCTTCTTCTGTCTCTAGAACTTGATGCTGTTTATTTAAAATTCGGTAGATACAGAAAATCACAGTCAAAGGCTCAAGCTAACTATGATGAAGTACAGAGTAAAGCCATCTCCATGAGAATCAAGAGTGAACCCATCTAATTCTTTATACTTGATTCACAACCTGAAAGGCAGCAAGCTAGAGTTCCCGTCACGGCCTTTTGTAAAATAATGTGCCAAGAACTCTTTCATAGTAATGTCCCTATAGCTTGGAGGGTTTTCTTCTGATAATAATTCCTTTATTGGACCATAAACCTTCGATGTGCGCTCAAACGTAGTAAAATTCACAAAGAAGCTTGCTATGGAAATTCTAGGGCCTATATGCCTCGACAAGACCCGGTGATAAACACTGATGAACATGTCATTTGTCATAAGCTGCACAAAGAAAAGGAAATTGATAAATATAATCATAAAAAATTGTTTATGGTAATGGTGATCTGATAAAAGTCCTAAATATTTAACTTTAGGTTACTTTTATGTTGCATCATGTCCTTTAAGATTCCTTTTGAAAGCAACCTCTTAAGAATGGTACATCTTACATTGTGTTATTGTGTCGAACCTTTGAAATTTATTGCTGTAATTCAAAGAACATAAAGATGCGCTACATAACCATGATACTTTTGTGGAAAATTAGAACTCTAAAGGACCATGTTGAAATGAAATCAGGAAGCAACACAGATCATCTTGAGGATTAAGGGAAATGGATGCGAAGAACATAGATAAACCACAGGGCTTTGATGGAAGTAATAACAGAAACGTTGAGAGAAGAAATGTTGACATGAAAAAATTTGTGATGTATATGGTGCAGCATAAAAAGTATGAGCAATGACATATGGGTCAGTATATATGTAGAGGCATGGCCTCAATTTTCTCAATTACATGGCTTTCTTATAGTCATTCTGCATAATTTTGCAGGTCATGGATTGACAACCCAATTTCCATTAAATTTTCATAATTCTATTCTCAGTTTGCTTTACAAAAGAAAACAATCATGACTATGAATATCACAAACAAACAAAAAAGGAGCAATGCAAATATGATTACTAAATATGTGTACCTTTCAATGTCTAAGAAAGGTGTTCAGTAAAATCAATGTCATAAAAAATAAAAATTTCACGACAAAGAATGTCACAGCTATGCAAACTGTCACATGCGATTCTTTTATATACAGGCAAAAGTGAATTTGAGACGGATATGCAGCTGTAGTCACCCCTTGAATCAACATCAACCAAAGCAATTATAAAGGCCGGTCGCTTGTGAACCACTGAAAGCTAGTTAAAAATAAAGTACATATGCAAAGTGGCTAACCATATGTCATGATTTACATTTTGATAATTTTAGTCACATTTTGGACTCAAATTTTTTGTGTCTGGACCTTTCTGCGATCTTTGCACCTTTCAACTAATTTAAAGCTAATCCTAGACTATAAAATTTCTTTGATAATCATTTCATTGAATATGTAATTTTTATGCTATCTCAAGTCCATCTATCTATAGACAACATAATAAAATGTTATAATAGTTACCTGTAAAAGATCTCCAATGTTTACAAGAAGAGCTCCATGCACTGGAGGAGCATTAACCCATTGATTCTCATGAAGAACTTGAAGACCACCCATTTAGTCTTGCAGAAGTATTGTGATGAAGTCACTATCAGTGTGCTTCGTAGCGCCCATTGTTAATTCGGGTTCAGGGCATGCTGGATAGTATTGACCCACAATAAAAAGATCCTCAGTGCAGTTCAATTCTTTAAGGTAAGAAGGATTAAGGCCGAGAGCCTCTGACAATAGCTCAAAGATTGTAACACCCAACGCCTTTACTTTCTTTGAATATTCTGTCACAATGTCTCTACAAATACATAATCATTTCATCAAAGAGAAAAGAGAAAGGTCCAAATTTGATAGGGTCTGCAAGTGAAAAGACCATGACAAAATTCCATATAAAAGAAATATAAGAAAGGCGCATAAATGCAAAATTTCTTGAATAGCTATTGAGCTTATATCATAGAAGTTAAAACAGCCAAGAGCAATGTGGCATGCGTAACCTTTGAATGTGAAAAATTTCCCTCACCCTAAACTTTCCCCCAAAAAATTAATAATTAAAAAGATATAAAATAAATAGCAAGACCAATGAGAAACCACCCTATTAAATTGGTAAACTACTATCAAGCCCGAGCAAGTGCAGGTGTTAGTGCTAAAATTAGTATTAGTATCATTACCTACATACTGCTGGTATTTCTTCTGGATTGGGAGGATCAGGACTTACAACAATTGCAACTGTATCCCTCCAGTTAGCAGCATTGTCTTTGAACAGGCCATAATTGGAGAAATATGTGACTTTCTTATTGTTATCCCGAGAGTAAAAGTGTTTCCTTATCTCCGGATCTTGTTCATGAAACCTACGGATTCCATTGATCATCTCATTCAAAACATCAATAGGAATACCATGATTGATCACCTGGAAAAATCCCCACTTCTTGGATGCACTTCGAATTTGGTTAACTACTGCAACATGCAGAGCTGAATTTTTGTGTATGCCTTGAAGATCTATGATGGGGATACTGAACTTTGAGTCAATTGGTGAGGTGTCAGTGAGGTCCACCTTAGCAGAATAGAACATGCGTGGGATCTTTGTGACCCCAGAATCTAAGAGACCTTTCACACCGAGTTTTGAATCATCAAATGCTTTAACTTCAGCTATCCTGTCATAAGTGGAATCATTAGCTGCCTCTGACTCATTTGTGCTTGTGACCACCATACTGGGAAACTAGCAGAAAATACAGTGCTCTGTGCACCAAATCTAAAATCACCGATGATTATACTATACTCCCTTGAAAAGATAAGAAAGTTAGGGAAGGGAGAATAGTGAAAGGATAATGTTTCTTTATCCTACAACTGTCCTGCAATTGTAACGATGAGTTAATTATTAATTAACAAATGTGCATCTTTTTGTTAATGGATTATATTTGCTCAGAAAAAAATTTGTTGTTAGGCTGTAAACCAAATGATATACATGGTTAACTAATAATTAAATATTTGTTACCTGGTGCAGGACATATGTAGAATTCACTAGTGTAAAAATAACACGATAGTGAAATAGCCGCCCATGTAGAAAAAATAGGCCCATTTTTTATGTTATTCCACAGCAGCCAAAGTTTAATCTCCTCTTATATATATTATTAAATTTATCTTTTAAATTATTTAGAGTCGTATCAAAAATTTTATGCATAAATGAACATGCAAACCATTGATTTTCTACGTTAGTTAGACTTTTTGACCGGAGATGTGGAAATGAAAATTTTATTTCTTTGTTTAGTGTAAGTCAAAAAATATTTAAGTACAAATTCAACAGTAAAAAAAATGAAAGTCGTGCTTCATAATCACAATTTATGAATTTTTTTTTAATTTTTAACTAAAAGTCGTAAGAGATAATCACGACTTATATGGGTAAATCTATTTTTTTTTATTAATGTTTAACTTTAAAAAATGTTTAATACACATTACTTATAATTCACATTTTTCATATTAGGAAATATGCATTAAAATTAAAATATAAATGTATAAAATATAAGATATGATCATCTATAAATAAATGATAACTTATATAAATGTAAAGTGATATAAGTATAAATATGTATTATATTATATCAATGTGTATTGATTTGAGTGAAAGAAGATTTCGAATTCTTTAAATATGTGATCTTTAATTGATTTTAAAATTTATGTGTATAAAAATAATACTTATTTAAAAAAAATTTGCTTAGGCATTGACTATATAATGAGAGAAATTAATCCATAACTTATTAGTGAAATATTCTAAGAAGCAAAAAAAATGTATTATATTATTATTCTTCAAAATATAATAAATTTTTTTTTATAGTTAAAATAAAAAAATTTTATGTTTTTCGTGGTTTTGAACCATCACTTGGACGTCACAACTTTTGACTATGAATTTTTTTTAAGAAAAAAAAAAAGGAATTCATAAGCCACGATTTATATTTTGTACTGTAGTATCTGCACTTGTTTGGTAAATATTTTGTTAACACCAAACAAGGAAATAAAATTTTTGTTTGCACCTCTTCGGTCAAAACTTCTCGTTAGTTACATACGTTCTCCCTGTTAAGATTACAAACTTTGTAAATTTGTTTATATTAAAATATGTTTTAGGTTAAATTTTAGTCTTTCTAGTCACTTTAAATTTAATTCTTATAATTTATTTTATAAATTACTCCTTATATTTACATTTTTTTAAATAATTCTTATTGTCAATTTCAATTATAATATTGTCAATTTAAATTTTATTAGATAAGAAAAAAAAACATATAAATGAATCCATACTGAAGAGAGCACCTACTTAAAAGAAATTATCACTTCTAAGAATAATGAAGCGTCTATTGGATGTTTTAAAAGAAAATTAAAATTTAAAAGAATTTCTATTAAATAAAAAAATACTTATTGTATTAGTTAATTGACGATGTTATTAATGGAAGCTAATTGTGCGACTATTTTGAAAATTTTTGTAAAATATGAAAACTAATGTAAAAATAAACAAATTATAAGAACTAAATTAGAAATTACTGTAAACTATAAAAATTTTAATTTAATTTAACTTTTTTGATAAATTGTATAAAAAAGAATTGAAGTGATCACAAATTCATGTTATGAATAAACACAGTCTACTTCGTAATTCCAACCCCCTTTAGCCCAAGACCAAAATAGTATCATCGTCCCCAAACAAGGTTTACAAGAGATCCACAGGTCCTCTCTCCCACCAATGTTCTTTCCTTGTTTATTATGGAAATATCATTTTTCTTGTAAATTTGTTTATATTAAAATATGTTTTAGGTTAAATTTTAGTCTTTCTATTCATTTTAAATTTAATTCTTATAATTTGTTTTCTAAATTAATTCTTATACTTACAATTTTTTTAAAATAATTCTTATTGTCAATTTCAATTATAATATTGTCAATTTAATTTTTATTGGACAAAAAAAGTATATAAATGAGTTCATACTAAACAGAACACTCTACTTAAAAGAAATTATCACTTACAAGAATGATGAAATATCTATTGGACGTTTTAAAAGAAAATTAAAATTTAAAAAGTCCTTACTTAATAAAAAATACTTATTGTATTAGTTAATTGACAATGTTATTAACGGAAGCTAATTATGGGATTATTTTAAAAAAAATTAAAATATGAAAATTAATTTGAAAATAAAAAAATTATAAGGATTAAATTAAAAATTAGTGTAAATTATAAAAATCTAAATTTTAATATCAACAAAATAGATTCAAAATCTGAATAACAAAATGGATTCAACATGTTAAAAAATTAAAAATTAAAAATAAAATTAAATAGATTGAAAATCTGTTTTATTCTATCATCATCTTTTTAAATATTAACTCTATTTTATAATACCAATGCTTTTCTATTATTTAAATATACAAATTCAAATTTTGAATCTATAAGCTTTTTTTTCAACGACAATCTGTATTTATTTTATATTGTAATTATGTTATTTGTCTAAAATTTTAATATTTATTGTATCTGATCAATTTCTTTTATATATTTATGATATTTATTTATCTAAAGTACAAGCTATATTTTAAAATAATCAAATCTTTTTATATTAACTTATGCAACACTGGTGTAAAGCTAGTAATTAATAATTTTAGTTCATTGCGCTGGAGAATTTGGCAATACATGTCGGAAGGACGTGTACAGTATTCAGGGAAGCATAAAGAAAATTTTCTCCTTCTTTCCTCTGCGTTGCGCTGCACGTTGTCTTTCTTTTTCTCGCCCCTCGTGCCGCTGCTACACTGTTCCTTCTTAGCTGTGCTGCAATCTCCGTCCTCTGACTCCTCTCCTTATGACGTGTGGCTTTAATTTTTTTTCATTGGTAGGGTCTTGGTCAAGGGCCAACAACTTTATGAATCTAGATTGTTATTGGACCATAGTCCAGCCACTGTGCTTGATACATATGACTAATGGCATTAAACTTTGACCACTTAAACGTGATACTACACATTTTCTTCAATTTCACCTAAGGGGCTTTTTTATCAAATTATTTTTTAGGATAAAATTATTTATTAAAATAATATTTTTTAAATTATTTTTTAAAATTTATTTTTTAAATTATGTACTAAAATATTACTATTTCATTTAGCATGACATTTTTTTTTCTATTCACGTGGATAATATCATCTATATTGACACATCCATGTAAATAGTTCTAAAAAATTGATATTATTCACATAATAAGACCTCCGTTGATGACGTTATCTGTGTAGATGTACCAAAGTAGATAGTGTTTTAAGACTAATAACTCTATGTAATTTGACATTTTTTATGTAATAATATCATCGCACTTGGCATTTATGTTACTTGATATAAAAGAAATTAATTTTAATGCATTATTAATATAATTTTTTTTTTATATTTATGTTACTTGATATAAAAGAAATTAATTTTGATATATTATTAATATAATTTTTTTATATTATCATGCAATTATGCATTGTCACCCAATGTTAATAAGTTTCATTGGCTTTAGTGATGGGGCCTCTATATTACAACATAATTCTTCCACATCATTAAAAGTTATCACTTTTTTTAAATCTTGCAATTATAATAATAATTAAATAAAATTAGTTTCTTTTAATAATTAAATAATAATATCATAAAATCATTAAAATTAATTATATTAAATTATAATAATACCTACTTTTTATATGAAAAATATGTAAAATTAAGTTATTATCAATATACAAGTCATATTTACGCATTTATTTCATGCCATATGTAAATTATTCTATTTTCAACACTTTTCCTATTATTTAAAATTGAAAGAACCCATGATATTTAGTAGAAATTTGAGGTTAAGTGAATATGTTAGATTTTTAAAGATTCAGATCTTCTGCTCTTTGTTCTTAATCTTGTTGCTCTTATACCATAAACAAATCTTGTTACTCCAATTAATTGATAGTAATATTTTTCTTAGTTGATAATCATTTTTTTCTTAATTAATAATATTTTATTAAGAAGAAAAATTGAGGAAAAATAAAAGAAAATTTGAGTCTGATTACCCATTCTATACTCACAAGCCATATTTTTTAAAGTTATCCAATTTGTGTAAGTCTTCCATGATGGAACACACTAATGTTGAAGTTGAAGCCTTGAAGGCAAGGGAGCAAAAATAATAATGATATATAGATATCAATTATTGAATACAAAAGTTTAATTTTGAGATGCCTCTATCTCCCATCACTTTCTTTCTTGATAATTTTTTTTAATTTTTTGAAAAAGTATTTTACTTGTGCATATATAAAAATAACTATTATTATAGGATAGAACAACTAGAGATATACTTTCTTTTTATCTGATTAGAATGTATTAAAAGATGATCTTTCTAATTATTTTTTATATAACTTATTGATGAATTTGAAGTCTTATTTAGCTTTACTAAAATTCTTCAGTAAATAGACGTGCAGTTTATGCTTTCAAGTTTATCAAGTTAATTAATTTCCTTCTTATGACAATTTGTACTATGAATTAATTTGTAATTTTTCCATTAAGACTATTAATATTTGTCTAATCAGTCAAACAATTTTTCATACCAAAATTTCAAGGCGTGATGAGAAAAAATTAATATCATTGACTTCGAAGTTCGATTGAACGTTGAATATAACCTCATACAATTAACACTATCAATAGTGAAAGATTATTTTTCCAAAAGATAAAAGATAAAAGAATCAGTAGCCTCACACAAAATCTGGACGCATTCTAAAGTTTTTCGTCCTTACTCCTTGGACATAGAATATTCAATATTCACATCAGGAATTCCAAGACTAAGCCTCATGCGATAGAAACAATAACATAAATAGGAAAAGAACCATTCAATGCATACTATCTTGATACAATAACAGGAAAAAACCAAGTGACACAGGTCACATAAACTTCATAATTCATCATTTTTACTCACATTTTTGCCTACCTTTTTACCATTGACTTAATATAAAATAGTGAGTGCCCTAAGTTACACTTAATGATCAAATAATGCATGTCATACACTAGTGATACCCAAATAGCATTTCTCCTATATTATAGTTGTACTATGAAGAAAATTACTCCTTGTAAAAAGAAAAAATCCTCAATTAATTACAAGGAGTAAAACAACAACATTCATCACCTCAAAAAAAATAATAATAATAATCAAAATGTACAAGTGTTGATAATACTTACTTCCCTCAACAAATGGATTGCGGAGAAATATACATAATGTACAAGATACTAGCATAATTACAAGGATAAAACTTAGTAATTTATTTGCTTAATGTGGTTGAATTGCTACCTCAGATAAAGATGGATCCCCCACCCTCATTCATGTTCGCTTCATTTTGGACATGGAAAGATGAGTCCATGTAGGATACCTTACCACAAGTTATCCAGTTGATTGCATAAGCTACGAACTCCTCAAAGTATAGCCAGTTCGGGAAAGAGGATCGGGGGTCTGAAGCTGAAATTACAAAGAAATGGATTTGTAATGTGCCCATGAAAAACAAGTCCTTCCAAATGCAAATTAAGACATTGATGTTGTTTTTGACAATAATAAAAAAAGTACTTCTTAATTACTTTTAACTGTTTGGATAAGATTATTAAAATAAATAGAATATAAAAATAATCAATTTTTCTACTTTTATGAAAAGTTAAGATGAACTGCTTCTTAAAAAAAGTCAAAAATGTAATAAAGAGAAAAAAAAATACCTTTTTTACTATCTTAATTTTTTTTTAATTTATCCAAAGGCACTCTAAAACTTTGCACAAAAATTCTAACATCATGACGGATATAGTCTTTGAGTAACTTGTCATCATTACTACCATCTTCTAAACACACAAATTATGACTATTTCGTTTAAATCCACTTACTTTCCATTCTCTTTTTAATTCAATAAAATTACACTCTGCGTATCAAACATGCTCTTAAGTTTTCATTATCATGATTAGGAAATGTTGTTACATAGTTTCAGCTAGCTGATTGAATTTTAGTTTGAATGGTAAACGATTATTTTTCCATATAAAAAGACAATTAGAGAGGGACTTACAAAGAAGTATGGGAGCTTTCTAAATTCTACACATATTATCTATCTTACCAATGGATCACAAATCTTCACTTTTACAGTCTTCATCCAAATTTTGTCTTGTATAGTAGAATTCGAAGGCTAAGTCAAAAGTGATAGAGGACAAGAATAAATACACAAGTTGAAAAATGACATTGAGGAACATTTATGATTTAACGCATATTGTCTTGAAACAATAACTAAAACAACTATGGGATACATACCACGAATTTCATAATTCACCAATATTATTCATCTTGCATGATAAATTTATAATTTAAAAGTAATTAGTATATAATCAAATAATTAATCATTTCTTTTGGATATGATTTTAATATGTTGTCTCATTATACCTTAATTGTATACCTTAATACATTTATAATGGGACAATGTCAACAATCAAAGGACTTCAATTCGGTTCTTGATATGATTTTTCATTGAAAAGTTATCTGTAAACATCATTAAACTTGTAGCTTATAACCTAACCGTAGAATGGGACAACTTCTACTCTCCCTTAATCTTTTATTTAAAAAAAATCATATATACTTATTGTTGTTAATACTTTGTATATTTTAAATCAAGCCATCAAAATTATAATTTTATGTAATGTGATATTTGAATGAGATTAATTTTGAAGCATTGTCAGTATAAATTTTTTTACATCATCAACTAATCATACATTATTACACGTGTGACTTTTGAGATAGTTGTTATGAGAATTAAACATATTTAATGATGTGTGTTCTGGACCGTGATCTGGGGCACTAGTCCCATAGGTCAACCCGACATGCATCCAATTGAAGTTTGCTGTTGACACCCCAACAAGAATTCACTCGTGGCACACTGTTGAGATCCTGACACAAAGCATGCCTGACCACGATATTGGATAACAACAACATTATCGTGAGATTAACGTAGTGAATAAATGCCACAATTATCCGTAACTACCAATCACAATCTTGCGTAATAATAGCGTTCATAACTGCCTTTCACTGCTCATAACTACAGTATCAATATTCCAATTTTATAGTGATCCTCAACAATAATCAAGGGAACGTGTTTCCCTACTCACCCTCTATAAATATCAAGCTCAATCACATTCAATAGGTAACTATTGCTCGTTGGTTTAAACCCTACTTATGCACAACATGACTTGAGCGTTGGAGTGCTTTTTCAGGTACCAACCACCCCCGTTTCAATACCCTTCGCTGTTGCCCAAGGAGTAAAACACTCGTACGTGCCTATTCAGGTAAACCTCAGTATCCACTACTAAACATTGACGCCATCTGTGGGAATCCTTAAATTCCTATTCTCATTCAACCATGGTGAGCACAAGACAGAACTCAACGAGAGAAGTAGTTGTGCGCATCCCCACAGGCCAAAGGCGAGGTCCAGCAGTGCCCCATCACCCTCACCCTGTCGCACCACCATACGATCACTGCCTGGCCCAGAATCAACTAGTTGTTGAAACCTCCACTGCAAGGAGCCAAGAGTCTAACACTAAGCACCCATACGATGGGCAAGAAACCTCATATTTTGATGAAAGCCCATACCTATTGCGCAGGACCTTTATGAGGGATCGACTTGGTCCCCACTTGCATGGAGCCAATTCTGACTATCATGGGCCCAGAATCCTAATGCATTAGCGCCTGGGACACAGGAACAATGATGCTGATAATCGCGTGACCAGCCCAAAGGGCACGATTCAATATGACATGTCCAGAACCCATCTGCTGGACTTAATGTAGCAACAAGTGGCAGTGTTGGAGGAGCAATGTTGCAGAATAGAAATCCTGCAACGATCTGTGCATAAAGGTCAGTCCGGATCACACCAAGATGGCAAAAGATGGAATGCGGTCAACGGCCAGGGAAGAATGCCGCATGACGATGCCAGAATGTCCAATGTTATTAATAATAACTCGGACCCCCATGATAAGGAACAACCCTTCTCTGCCCAATTGATAGAGTATAGAGTTCCTAGAAACTTCAAGTTCCCAGCCAACGTGGAACTCTACGATAGGACTACGGACCCTCAAGAACACATAAACGTCTATGTTCAATCTATGCGCTTTTATGGGGGGTCCCCACAATTGTTGTGCCACACCTTCCCCCTTTTCTTAAAAAAGGCAACCCTCAGATGGTTCGTAACCCTGCCAGTAGGATCTGTCACCAACTAGCAGGGTCTCAGACAGAGGTTCTTACTGCGCTACACCACCAGCAAGGAGCAATCCAAATCTATTGAATCTTTTTATGAGATTCGCCAAGGGCGCAACAAGCCCCTTCGCGAGTACCTTAAGAGATTCAATATGACCTGTATTAATATGGAGAACCTCAATGAGAGGATTGCTCTTCACTATGTCAAAGCAACCTCCAGACTGACTTCTGATTTTTCCAATCTTTGGTAAAAAGAAAGCCAAAAAGTATGGAAGAATTTCGAGAACGGTCCCAGAAGTATATAAACTTGGAGGAGGTTACTAAGGCTAAGAGGAGACTGTAGAAGGGTGAGCCCTCTCACCAGAAAGGCAACCAAAATTCCTCTCAGCCTCGGAACTCCTTTAAGGATGATCCACCTCAGACCAAATACTCAACCTATACCCCTTTGAACACTCCACGCACAACGATACTGAAAGAAGTGTTTCAGACCGACTTCTGGGATATCAAGAGGCTGCCTCATTTGAAGAAATATGCACAGAAGGATCGTACAAAGCATTGTTCGTGGCACAAGGGCTACGACCATGACAAAGAAGATTGCTTTCAACTTCGTGACGCCATTGAGTCCTTAATTAGGGCAGGGCAACTGAATTAGTACATCAGCCATGTCCAAAACAATGGAAGCCGCAGAGGACAGAATGAAAGAAAACACAGCCCCAGTCCTAGGTAGAGACCGTCTCCGCACCAAAGGAAGAGGTCTTGAAGTCCGCCTCACCGTAATACTGACAACCGGCAGGATCGGAACTAGGAGATGTCGTCGGATGACAATGATGGCCGCCATGCATAGGTCATCTGAACCATCAACATTATCGCGAATGGTTTCATGGGCGATGGGTCATCCAATGGCATCCAGAAAAAAGCACTCAAAATGGCGGTGTTGAGCATCTCCCACTCTGCACCCAAATCACAGGCCAGAAATCAGAAGGCACCCCTCATCTTATTTTCAAATGAAGACTATGGCGAAACTATCCTAGAGCATGATGATTCACTGGTTGTCTCTGTGATACTTTCTAATGTCGAGATCCGATGAATTTTTGTAGACCAAGGGAGTTCAACTAATATTATGTTCATGGAACTGTACATATATAACCTCATTTTATGCCACCATTTCTCTCACCTTTTAGGATTGATGATATACAACAGAGGAAGATGATATCATGCACCATCAACACTTTTGGTGCATGGATGTACCAATATTTTTACTCATAATGATCGGTTACCCGATTTTTTGTTTTTTATTTTTTTTTACACACTCATTAATCTTCTCCACCACCTCCTCCCCCTCCGCCTCTCCCACCACCACTTCTACCCCAATCCCGCACCACCATGTCACAATCACCACCGCAGAATCTCTACCACCAACTAGACTTAGACCCAACACCATCCACCAAACCCCAAAAGCCTTTCACCCAACCATATCTTCCCCAGGTCATACCACCATGCATAAGCCGCCGGCAACCACCGCCTCCCAAAAGCGTCGGCCGTCACCAAGGCAGCACCTTCCGCGGCATCCCTGTCGTCCTTTATTAGATATCATATAATTATACAGAGCTCCTTCCTTGTGTCTGATATTATATGATTACCTCCATTAAAAACTTCATTATATATATGTATATTGTGCAATAGAGCATGATGAAAAACTAGGTCATGACCAAAAAAGGGTAGCTCAAGTGGTAAAGCAAGCTTGAGTTCAACAGAGCCTCTGTAATGTTAGAGGTTAGAGCCTATGAGAAAACACTCATGGGAAAGGGCAGCCTCAATACCCAAGCGAGGAACAGAAACCAGAACAATCAACATGCAAAGAAGATTTCCTAACCTAGAAAGGAGACTAGAATGCATCACAAACATATCAATAGATTTTACCATACATCATTGATGTGCTCTTTTGTCAAAATATATTTTATTGAGTTTTCAATTGCTAGCAATAGAAAATATTGTGTGTGAGACAATGTCCACAGAAAAAATGTTATTTGTATAATTTCTTAAGATAAAAACTTCGTAAATTATGATGATTCGCAGGAAAAATGAGAAATACTAAGTCAAGAAAACCAAATTTGAAATAGACAAATTTGAATATGATTGAAACAAAAATAAAGGAGAGTTAGAAGAACGGATTATGAGTAGAACTATCCTAGGCAAAGGATTCAAACAGTGTAGAAATATCTGACTTTCTTATTGAAGTCCCTGGAGTAAAAGTTTTTCCTTACCTCAGCATCTTGTTCATGAAACCTACGGATTCCATTGATCATCTCATCCAAAACATCAACAGGAATACCATGATAGATCACCTGGAAAAATTCCCACTTCTGGCATGCACTTTGAATTTGGTCAACTACTTCAATATGTAGAGATGAGTTTTTGTGTATATCTTTGTTACGATAGTGATTGATTTGTTATTGATTTGTTACGATTGTAAATGATTTGTTATTGATTTGTTACGATTATAAATGATTTGTTATTTATTTGTTATTATCTTGTAATCAGATTAGAATTAATTAGACTTTATGTATAGGATTGATTCTGATTTTATTTTTATTCTCTCCTACTTTATAAATAGGAGTACCTTATTGTACATTAACACTCAGAAAATATACAAAATATTTTCTCATCTTCCTGTGTTTCTACATGGTATTAAGAGCTTAAGTTCTCTCTTCCGGTGAATTTTTGATATTTTTTGTTTGGTGCCTAAGGTCCACTGTTGACTCTTTCTTAAGTATTTCGGTGAGATCTTTTCATTTTTGCACTCAGCTTTTGTCAATTCTGCTTCGATAGTGTTGTTTTTTTAATTTATTATGCTATAATGGAAAAATTTGATGTCTCGCTTCCTATTCCAGTTGTTCTTAATGGCTCAAATTATTCCCATTAGGTCGAAGCAATGCGCGGTTTTTTGAAAGGCGGCAGACTCTGGAGATATGTGACAGGTGATATAAAGAACCCCACCAAAAATGCTACTGATACTGCTAAAGCCTATGTTGATAAATTAGAGGAATGGGATAGTAAGAACCATCAGATCATTACCTGATTTTGCAATACATCTACTCCTGGTATTCATCTACAGTTTGGGCATTATGAGAACGCCAAGGAGGTATGGGATCATTTAAAGCAACGCCACACTATCTCTAATTTATCACATCAGTATCAAATGTTGAAGGAACTTAATACTTTAAAACAATAAATTGGTCAACCTGTTTATGAGTTTTTAGCACAGATGGAAGTTATTTGGGATCAGCTGACCTCATGTGAGCCTTCTTTGAAAGATGCCACTGATTTAAAGACGTATGAGACTCATCGAAATCGTACTCGTGTTATCCAGTTTTTAATGGCTCTTACTGATGATTATGAACCTATTCGCGCATCCTTACTACATTAGAATCTTTTGCCCACACTTGAGGATGCCCTTCCACATCTCAAGTCTGAAGAAACTAGATTGGGTCTTGTTCGTCCCCAAGCTGATATTGCCTTTGTCGTTCCAAATAAAACAACCAAATGTTTCCGTCACTGTCAAAAGTCAGGGCATTCCTACTTCGACTACCCCACTATTGAATGTCACAATTGTAAGCAAAGGGGTCATATTACTTCAAATTGTTGTTGATATTGCAAGAAACCAGGACATTTAATTCAGAATTGTCCTACTCGTCTTCCTCCACGAGACCAGAACATGAATCAACCTCGTCCCAGTTCTTCTAGGCCTGTATTTGCCACTATTGCTGCTGCCAATGAATCTCCTGAATCTTCTCAGTCTGCCTTCTCCGCCAGTGATCTTGAGTCTCTCCTTAAACAACTTATTTCTTCTTCCAGTAATGGTAATACTCCTGCAGCCCTTTCCACCACACCAGGTAATCCTACATGGTATTTAGATTCTGCCTGTTGTAACCACATGACCTCTACATCTTATTTCTTTTCATCCTTATCTAAAAATGACATTGCTCGTTCTATCCACACTGCTGATGGATCTCTTATGCATGTAAGTCATAAGGGTTCTATCTCCCTATCTAATCTAAGTTTACCTGACACTTATCTCATTCCTAAACTAAATTTTAACCTTATCTCTATTGGTCAATTATGTGATCTTGGTTATGAACTTACTTTTTCTTCCTCTAGTTGTCGTGTGCAGGACCCACGGATGGGACAACTCATAGGAACTGGATGTAAGATTGGAAAACTATTTGAGCTCACTCAACTGCATGTTCCCCAAGTGTCCAATATTTGCGCTGCTTCCACCACCTCTTCCATTCATATTTGGCATCAACGTCTTGCTCATAGTTCTCTTGGCAAGCTGCGTCCTCTTATGTCTCAGGGTCTTTTAGGATCTGTTACTAATGAGTCTCTTGATTGTACTGCTTGTCAAACTGCTAAACAACCAGCTTTATCTTTTTATAAAAGTACTTCTATTTCTGCTTCACCATTTGATCTTGTGCATTCTGATATTTGGGGCCCTATTCCCATACCTACTATGGGAGGTTCTCAGTATTTTGTGTTATTTATTGATGACTATTCTCGCTTTACTTGGATATATTTGATGAAAAATCGTCATGAACTTCCTCAAATTTACATTAACTTTGCCAATATGATTCAAACACAATTCTCTAAAGTCATTAAAGTTTTTTGTCGAGATAATGCCATGGAATATCGTGATTCTAAACTATTATCTTTTCTTGGTGCACAAGGTACCCTGTCTGAGTTCTCATGTTCATATACCTCTCAACAGAATGGTCGCGCTAAGAGAAAGCACTGTCACATTCTTGACTCAGTCCATGCCATGCTTCTCTCAGCCTCTTGTCCCGAACGTGCTTGGGGTAAAGCTGCTCTTACTGTTGTCCATGTTATTAATCGTCTCCCTTTCTTCGTCCTTGGTAATGTCACTCCTTTTGAGCGTCTTTATCACGCTACACCAGATTATAACTCACTTAAAGTGTTTGGTTGTACTTGTTTTATCCTCCTCCAACCTCATGAATATACTAAACTTGAACCTCACGCCCGTCTTTATTGTTTTCTTGGGTATGGTACAGAGCACAAATGTTATCGTTGTTGGGATCCGATATCTCAGCGTATCCGTATCTCCCGTTATGTTATCTTCATTATCCAAGTTTACGTCAATTCCATCTACTTCTACTCCTCTTTTTACTAACCCCGATGTTGATTACTTCCCTAGTAACACAGATGCAGATACCTCCAGTGAGCTCCCAGTTTCTTCCGATGTTCCCTCTGTTTCTGATGATGTTGTTCTGACCGTTGATCCTGTACCTCCCACCATTGAGCGTCCTCATAGGGTAAGAACTCCACCTACCTATCTTCGTGATTACCATTATTTTTCTACTATGCTTTACCTTCATGAACATAAGGAAGCCTCTACCGACCCTCATTGGTAGCAAGCTATGTAGGAGAAATTACAGGCATTGGAGAATACTTACACTTGGGACCTTGTTGATCCTTCTTCTGGTAAGCCTCTTGTAGGATGCAAGTAGGTTTATAAAATCAAGACTCTTTTTGATGGTTCTATTGAGCGGTACAAAGCTCATCTCGTGGCAAAAGGATTCACTCAGGAGTATGGTATTGATTATGAAGAAACTTTTACCCCTGTTACACGCATCACCTCTGTTCGAACTCTTCTTACCATTGCAACCACTCAACAATGGCCACTTACACAAATGGATGTTAAAAATGTCTTCCTTAATAGTGAGTTAGAAGAATAGGTTTATATGCGTCCTCCTCCGGGATACACTTGTCCGGCCAATAAGGTTTGTCGTCTTCGTAAGGCTCTTTATGGTCTCAAACAAACACCTCGGGCCTAATTTGCTAAATTTTATAGCACTATCAGTCAGTTGGGATTCTCTTCCAGTGCTCATGATTTTGATCATTTTACTCAAAAAGTAGAAAATAGTACTATTATCTTGCTTCTTTATGTCGATGATATGATTATTACTGGCAATGATTCTACTGGCATTACTGAGTTCAAACAGTTGTTATGTCAACATTTTGAGATGAAAGATCTTGGACCTTTAAGTTACTTTCTGGGGCTTGAAGTTCTATCTTCCAGCGATGACTTATATCTCTCACAAGTTAAGTATGCTTCTGATCTTGTCTCTCGAGCAGGGCTCACTGATTGCAAAATTGAACACACTCTTCTTGAACCCAACGTTCGGTTTACTCCTCAAGATGGTACTTTGTTGGATGATACCACTCTCTATCGTCAACTAGTAGGCAGCTCGATCTATCTTGCAGTTACTCGACCGGATATCTCCTATGCTGTTCATCTGGTTAGTCAATTCATGGCTACCCCTCGTACCACCCATTATGCTGCTGTCCTTCGCATTATTCGGTATATCAAGGGTACCTTGTTTTATGGTCTTCATTATTCCGTTGCATCCCCTTTGACTCTTCGAGCCTACTCTGATGCTGATTGGGCCGGTGATCCTAGTGATCGTCGCTTCACCATTGGATTTTGCATTTTTCTTGGAGATTCTCTTATTTCTTAGCGGAGTTAGAAACAAACTTTGACAGCTCGCTCCAGCACTGAAGCAGAATATCCTGTCCTTGCTGATACTACTTCTGAAATATTGTGGCTCCGTTGGCTTCTTGCTGATTTAAAGATACCTCAGTCTTCCTCCACTGATCTTCATTGTGACAACCGTAGTGCCATCCAAATTGCACACAATGATATTTTTCATGAGTGCACCAAACATATTGAGATTGATTGTCACTTCATCGTCAACATCTTCTATGTGGTGATCTTCATCTTGTCTCGATTGGCACTCTTAATCAGCCAGCTGATTTGTTCACCAAACCTTATTCTCCTAGTCGCTTCCGCACTTTACTGTCCAAACTCAAGTTGGTTACTGATGCGTATTAAAAGTTCTAAACCCAAGTGCAAGTTGTTTCAAGTAATAAATTCTCTGGAGTCCGAGGTCGATCCACAGGGAATTGATGAAGAAAATTTCTTTGACGTAAAGTAAATATTTTGTCACAACAATAAAATTAATAAAACTTGGTCACAAATAAAAAAGACTTACTTGAGTTAGGAGATCCACTCTTGGTAAATAAAATAAAGACAAGATTAATTCTTTTTATAACTCAATTAGAATCCACATATAATGGAGGTTCCAATCGAAAAATACAACGTTCAAAGTTCATTAAAAATTATATACGTAATTATATTATGATTCATTTAATCATCTATTAATACCACCACTCATAAATGGGATCAAGCATTCATTGTGTCAAAATCTTGTCTACAACAAATCAAGATCTCCACTTTACAAGGAGGGTTTCTGAATTGATTGAAAATAAAATATAATACGTATAATAACCACTTGAAAATATATCATTTAAGCATAAGAATAAATGAATCTAACCTTACTTCATTACCAAGAGCTTCACCCTTTCACCTAAGTAAAACGAAACTTAGTTACTCATAGACAAGAAGAAAGAAAGAGAGAAGAAGAAAAAGAAGAAGAAGAAAAAGACTTCAATTTAGAATAAAGGAAAACTACTATAAGAAAACCTAGTAACAAACTAGCATCATTTTGCTACCTAACACCTAACACCTAACACCTTCAATGATCTGCTAAGGCTCCCATTTATAGAGGATTAGAGATACAAAATGACAAGGGGCTGAGTCATTAGTGAATTGATGAGTGGAAAATGCCAAATGACTTTGGTGAGTGGAAAATTATAGAGATTCTTTATTTCCGAAATCATTCAGCTCTGAAGTCATTGCATTTGTTATTTTTGAACCAAGTGGTCTTCATGAAAGTTGTAGGCCTGGAATTTAGCTTTCAAATGCCACCAGAATCACCTCATTTGGCCACCTATAGCCTGAGATATATCCCAATTACTGTAGAGTATTCAGGCCCAGTTCCAACTCTTCTATTCTGACTTGCAAGCTCAATATGACCTCCAAGGAGTCTGATCTGGGTTTTGTATTCTTCATAAAAATTGTAGATATGGGTCTCAACTAGCACATATAAAAATTTTAGCCAAATACAGATCTTTCAGCCCGAATTAACTCTAATTACTGCACATTATTCAAGTTTTAATCACAAAAGTCGTATTCTGACTTCCAATCTCAATTAGTTCCACTAGATGTCCGACTTTGATCTCGAGCTCTTATGAAAGTTGTAGAACTCTCTCTTATCTTTCCAACAAGGTAAAATACATAATTAGTAGACATTTAAAACTCAAGATATGGCCAAAATATAGAAATAGTTTAAGACGTAAATAATACTGAAAAAATCAATTAAGTCCAATTCGAGTTCAAACTTACAAAATATAACCAAACTCAATCAATTAAGTACATAGAGAGTGTAAATGAATAAAATTGAAGGTTTATTAATGTATTAAATATGTGATTATTAGTTACTGTTGCACCTACTTAAGTTTGAAGGAGGATGTTACGATAGTGATTGATTTGTTACGATTGTAAATGATTTGTTATTGATTTGTTACGATTATAAATAATTTTTTATTTATTTATTATTATTATGTAATCATATTAGGATTAATTAGACTTTATGTATAAGATTAATTTTAATTTTATTTTTATTTTCTCCTACTTTATAAATAGGAACACTTTATTATATATTAATACTCAAAAAATATACAAAATATTTTTTCATCTCCATGTGATTCTACAGTCTTGAAGGTCTATTATGGGGATACTGAACTTTAAGTCACTTGGTGAGGTGTCAGTGAGGTCCAACTTGCCAGAATAGAACATGCGTGGGATCTTTGTCAACCCAGAATCTAACAAGACCTTTCACACCGAGTTTTGAATCATCAAATGCTTTAAGTTCAGCTATCCTATCATAAGTGGTGCCTCTAACTCATTTGTGCTTGTGACCACCATACTGGGAAACTAGCAGAAAATACAGTGCTCTGTGCACCAAATCTAAAATCACTGATGATAATACTCCCTTGAAAAGATAAGAAAGTTAGGGATGGGAGAACAGTGAAGGTAAAATGTTTCTTTATCCTACACCTGTAGGTCCTATACTGTATTTATTAATGATGAATTAATTTGTTTAGTTTTTTGTTTTTGAGATGAATGATGTGCATTATTTAGTTGACGAATGACGGGCTAATAACAAGTATTTCTGCTTTAAAAAATGTTGTTACTCCGTAAACTACAGAAGAAACATTGTTAACCTATAATTAAATCATTGTTAGCTGGTTCATGCCAGATGTAGAATTTGTAAAAATAACACAATTTACAGTGAAATAGCCGCCCATGTTGGCATGTAGAAAAATTTGACACATTTTTTTATGTTACTCCTTAGCAGCCAAAGTTTACTGACTTAATCTCTTTTTTATCTATATTATTAAATTTATCTTTTAAATTATTTAGTGTCATATCAAAATTTTTCTACATAAATTAATAAGCAAGCTAAAGATTTTCTACGTTAGTTATCTATATTCTCCCTGTCAAGATTACGAACTTTGTAAATTTATGCATATTAAAATATTTTAAGTTAAATTAAAATTTTAGTCTATATAATTTTTTTTCTTATTATACAATGCGGCCAAACAAGCCTTAATCTATATAATTTTTACTCATTTTTAATTTAATTGTTATATTTTTATGAATAAGTCATCATATTTACAATTTTTTTAAATGACCCCTATTATTAATTTTTGTTATAATATCTTCAATTTAATTTCTATCAAACATTTTACAAAGAAAAAAAGCATCTAAAAGAATACATATTTAGAATAAATGAATACTTACTAAAATAAAAGAATACTTACTAAATGTTATACAAAAAAAAAAAAAAAAGAAATGAGCATATAAAGAAACACATATTAGATAAAGAAACAAGTATTATGTTAGTCTATTGACAAGATATTATAATGGTGTTATAATAAAAATTAATGACAAGAACTATTTTTAAAAATTTTTAAGTGTGAAGATGAATTTAAAAAAATTATAAAGATTAAATTGAAAATAAATATAAAGTATAAAGACCAAAATTTTAATTTAACCTAATATTTATTTACGTTATTTCTCTCCCACCAATATTCTTGCCTTGTTTATTATAATATCATTTATTATAATATTTTTTTCCTTGTAATAATCATTAGGATGGTATATCCCACTTCTCCATTGAAAAATGAATATCCAATGTATTAATCTTTAAGACTAACCCCTCCTACTAACTTGTTCTCCCAAAGTTAGTTGGAATAAATTTGAGTTTTAAAATTTAAATTTGATATATCTTTAAATTTAGTTCAGATTCAGATTATATTTTGAATCACCCTAATTCGATTCCAAATTACACATCATTTTAAATTTATACTTCTTTTATAATTAATTATAAATTATAAGACTTTTTATTTAAATTAATAATTTTTATATAACATAATAATATAAGACAAAACAAATATGATCTCCATTGTCTAGTTATTCACGAACTAGTTGTATTCCTTCTTTCTTTCTATTCTTATCACTTTTTCACGAAAAATTATGTTCTCATATAAAACTTCAAATAATGGTTAGCGGTAGCTACAAAACTATCATGTCCAATGGCTACAAAGATATAAAGGTTATAAAGAATACAAAAGTTATAAAGATTATAACCACCAATCCTTATTAATAACACTATTAATATCAAATTAAGATAATCATCCAATAATATTATATTGTTAATATAACATGATTGAAATATTTATATTGACACCCACAGCCACAAGAAGATGTGAAGTTATTGTCATAATACAGAAACTAGAAGCTTTGATCTTGTATAGTTTATAGTACAAATAATTAAAGGTGCCTTTACCTTCTTCTGTCTCTAGAACTTGATGCTGTTTATTTAAAATTCTGTAGATACAGAAAATCAGTCAAAGGCTCAAGCTAACTATGATAAAGTACAGAGTAAAGGCATCTCCATGAGAATCAAGAGTGAACCCATCTAATTCTTTATATTTGATTCACAACCTGAAAGGCAGCAAGCTAGAGTTCCCGTCAAGGCCTTTTGTAAAATAATGTGCCAAGAAATCTTTCATAGTAATGTCCCTATAGCTTGGAGGGTTTTCTTCTGATAATAATTCCTTTATTGGACCATAAACCTTCGATGTGCGCTCAAACGTAGTAAAATTCATAAAGAAGCTTGCTATGGAAATTCTAGGGCCTATATGCCTCGACAAGACCCGGTGATAAACACTGATGAACATGTCATTTGTCATAAGCTGCACAAAGAAAAGGAAATTGATAAATATAATCATAAAAAATTGTTTATCGTAATGGTGATCTGATAAAAGTCCTAAATATTTAACTTTGGGTTACTTTTATGTTGCATCATGTCCTTTAAGATTCCTTTTGAAAGCAACCTCTTAAGAATGGTACATCTTACATCGTGTTATTGTGTCGAACCTTTGAAATTTAT
Source organism: Ormosia semicastrata (assembly GCA_029884595.1). NCBI lineage: Eukaryota > Viridiplantae > Streptophyta > Magnoliopsida > Fabales > Fabaceae > Ormosia > Ormosia semicastrata. The sequence continues at coordinate 7,107,233 of JAQQTO010000041.1, forward strand.
TGCTGTAATTCAAAGAACATAAAGATGGGCCACATGGCCATGATACTTTTGTGGAAAATTAGAACACTAAAGGAAATGAAATCAGGAAGCAAGATAGATCATCTTGAGGATTAAGCGAAATGGATGCTACGAACATAGATAAACCACAGGGCTTTGATGGAAGTAATAACAGAAACGTTGAGAGAAGAAATGTTGACATGAAAAAATTTGTGATGTATATGGTGCAGCATAAAAAGTATGAGCAATGACATATGGGTCAGTATATATGTAGAGGCATGGCCTCAATTTTCTCAATTACATGGTTTTCTTATAGTCATTCCGCATAATTTTGCAGGTCATGGATTGACAACCCAATTTTCATTAAATTTTCATAATTCTATTCACAGTTTGCTTTACAAAAGAAAACAATCATGAATATGAATATTATTAAGATTAGCAATGCATATGAGAAAAAGAAGAAAAATAAGGGAGAAGAGAAAAGTGGATAAGGTTCTCTATTACAAAAATAAATTAGTCAACATTACAAGAATAGAAAAAAGGGTAAAAATATATATGCAACAAATAAAAGACTAAACTATCCTTAAGATAAATAAAATAAGTAAAACATAAATGCACCATATTATCTAACATCCCCCTCAAACTCACGATGCATCAACAGGAAGCATCGAGAGTTTGTTAATCAAGAAACGAAAGCGTGGAGTGGAATGCGACTTTGTAAACAAGTCGACAATTTGCATAGAAGAAGATACGAAGGGTAAAGTGATAGTCTCATGCTAAAAGTGGTGTCGAGTGAAATGACAGTCAATCTCAATATGCTTGGTGCGTTCATGGAAGACTGAGTTGCGAGTGATTTGTATAGCACTCATATTATCACAATACATAGGAGTGAGTCCAAGGGAAGTGACACCCATAGACTCAAGTAACCAACGCAACCAAACTATTTCGGCAGAGGTGGATGTCATGGCACGGTACTCAACTTCGGTAGAAGAGCGAGAGACAACAGCTTGCTTCTTACTTTTTCAAGAAATGAGAGAATCCCCCAGAAAGATGCAAAACCCTATGGTAGACTTACGATCGGTGGAGTCACCACCCCAATCAGCATCTGAGTAAGCACGTAATTCCAAGGAAGATGATGAAGGAAAGAGAAGACTCTGAAATTGAGTACCCTGAAGATAACGAAGAATGCGAAGAACAGCTGCCCAATGAACTGTAGTAGGATAAGCAACAAATTGACTAACAACATGCACTGCATAAGCAATATCAGGTCTAGTGATGGTAAGATATACCAAACTGCCAACAAGAGTACGATACAAAGCGGGATCTGACAAAGGAACACCATCAGAAGAAGTATACCGAACATTATGCTTAAGAGGAGTATCCTTTGTTCTAGTGTCAGAGAGATGAGCTTGTTCAAGAATGGTGCCAATGTACTTAGATTGAGAAAGGAGGTAACTTCTAGGAGAGTAAGCAACTTCAATCCCCAAAAAGTAACGAAGAGTACCTAAGTCTTTCATCTCAAACTGATGGGCCAATTGAAGTTTCAACTCCATAATCCCGTCAACATCATCCCCAGTAATGATCATGTCATCAACGTATAAAGAGAGCAGGATACGATCATGAGAAGTGCACCTGAGAAACAAAGCAGAATCATGCGGGCTAGAGTGGAAGCCAAGAGATGTAATCACAATGGAGAACTTCTCAAACCAAGCGCGGGGAGCTCGTTTGAGCCCGTAAAAAGCCTTCTTCAATTTACAAACTTCACCTGGATTATGAGAAACACTTGGTGGAGGAACCATATAAACTTCTTCTTGAAGATCACCATTCAAGAAGGCATTTTTAACATCCATTTGAGAAATATGCCACTGGCAGATAGATGCGACTGCAATAAGAGTACGAATAGTAGTCATTTTGGCAACAGGAGCAAAAGTTTCTTCATAATCCATACCATATTGTTGAGAAAAGCCTTTAGCAACTAAGCGAGCTTTGTATCTCTCAACAGACCCATCAGACTTGGTTTTGATCTTATATACCCAACGAGAACCAATTGCAGTTTTTCCTGGCAGAAGAGAGACAAGGTCCCAAGTATCTGTCTTGTGCAAAGCAGAAAGTTCCTCTGCCATAGCCTGCTGCCAAAGGGGATCAAGAACAGCCTCTTTATAGGAAGATGACTCAGATAAACTGTGAATAGAGGTTAAGAAAGAAGCAAAAGAAGTGGAATAACTAGAATAAACAAAATCTGGTAATTTAGTGGACTTACGATCACGATGAGGATAACGAGGAGGAGGAGGATCCACGATCACAGAAGGTTCTTGGGGAGGCGCGGGGACAGAGGAGGCATCTGGATCTGCAGAACTACTAGTGTCAACCTTGCAAAGCTCAACATCAGAATTATTTTGGTTATGGGTCACAGGAAGAGGAGCGGTGTCAGAATCTGTGTGAAAATGATCAATGTGGGTGAGATCAGATTTGGTAAGGACATGTTGACTAGAAGGAATGGAATAAAAGGGAATATGCTCAAGAAACACAACATGACGTGAGATATAAAGTTTTTGATTTGCAGGATCATAACAACGATAACCCTTCTGACCATCACCATAACCAAGAAAAACACAAATCGTTGATCGAGAAGACAACTTACTACGTTCTACATGAGGACGAAGAACAAAGCAAGTAGAACCAAAGACTCTCAAGGCTGAATAATCAGGAACACAACCATATAATTTTTCAAAAGGAGACAAACCTGAAGTAACAGAAGAAGGAATTCTGTTAATGACATGTCTTGCTTGATGAGGATTGACTTCCCCCAAAACTCACTTGGGACAAAGGCAGACAGAAGAAGGGAACGAGCAGTTTCAACAATGTGGCGATGTTTCCTTTCAGCAACTCCATTTTGTTCAGGAGTGTCAGTACACGAAGTTTGGTAAAAAGTCCCATCAGAAGCAAGTAATTTAGAAAATTTATTAGAGGTATATTCACCACCTAAATCACATCGAAAGCACTTGATAACAGCATTATGTTGAGTTTTAACAAAAGCACGAAACATATGATAAATGCCAAAAAATTCAGAACGATGTTTCATAAGATAAACCCAACAATAATGAGTGCAATCATCAATGAATGATACATAATATCTAGAACCAACTTTGGTAGCAACTGGTGATGGTCCCCATACATTAGAATGAACCAAGTCAAAAGGTGCAACAGAAACTGAAATACTTTTAGAAAAAGGCAAAGCAGTAAACTTAGCAAGTTTGCAACCATAACAGTCAGAAATATCATTAGATTGCAACTTTCCTAAAGCCCCTGTAGAAGCTAAGTAATTCAGACGGGAAGAGGAAACATGTCCAAGACGAGAATGCCATAAATAAAAACTAGAAGACGAGAAATTCAAACGAAAATATGACAGGCCAACACTAGAAGCTGCAACATCTGAAACTCTCAGTTCATCCAGAATATAAAGCCCCCCTGCCTACGGCCTGTCCCAATCAGCCTCCTAGATTGCAGATCCTGCACAAAACAAGAGGTAGAAGAAAATAAAACTGAGTAACCAGAATCACATAATTGACTAACAGAAATAAGACTCAAAGTGAGATTAGGAATGTAGTAAACATCTGAAATGGACAAATGAGATGTGGAAACAGACCCAGTGCCTGCTAATGGCATAGGAGTGCCATCAGCAGTCATGACTGACACAAATGAGGCAGGATGTAAAGACATAAAAGATTTAAAATCAGATGACATATGATGAGAGGCTCCAGAGTCAAGGATCCATATAGGTGAAGATATACCTGATGAGTTAGAGGAGGGCAAACCTATATTGGATTAGGCAGACATGGCATGTGGTTGTGTGGCAAGAAACCTCTGGAATTGCTCAGCAAGATCAGATACTGTAAGACTAAAAAATGATGTACTCTCAGCTGACGGAGGAACAACTGCAGCAACATTTGATGTTAGAGGCTTGAAGTTTCGTTGGCTAAACTGACTAAGAGGTATCCATTGAGATGGCTGTTGTGCTTGCTGCGACTTATTCAACAATTTTGGACATTGAGCTTTCCAATGGCCTTTTTGCTTGCAAAAACTACATTCATCGTAACCAACCTTTCCATGAGATTTACCTTTGTTAGAAGGAACAGCAAAAACAGATGGGTTGGAGAGGATTCCTTTGTTTACATTCCCTTTTTCTGATTGAGACTTCAGTCGAATCTCTTCAGCTAACAATTCATTAACAACTGAATCAACAGTTGGAAGAGGATTACGATGCAAAATTGTTCCACGAAGCCCTTCAAAATCATCTCGAAGAGCCATAAAAAACTGAATCAGACGCTGTTCTTCTCTATGGTCAATGTACGGCTTAAAAGCTTGTAACTCAGCAGATTCAGTAAGAGCCAACTGGTCCCAAAGATTGCTCATAGCAGAGCAAAATTCTTGTATGCTCATGTTGTTTTGTTGAAGAACTCGAATATCTATTTTCAACTGATATTGCTTTGCAAAATTAGACTGCACATATAACTTTTTCAAATGATCCTAAACTTCCTTGGCCGTTTCATATTTTGCTAGTTGAACCCCTATAGACTGCGAAACAGAGTTGTTGATCCAAGTAATAATCTTCGAATTATTTACCTCCCAGGTTTCTAGCTCTATTGCATATTTCCCATTTTTTTCATCTTTTGGCTTAACAGAGGTTCCAGAAACATAACCCCACATTCTCTTGCCTTTCAAAAAATTCTTCAACACATAACTCCAATATGAATAATTCTGCCCATTCAACTGCACACTAATGGATTGAAGAGAATCATCCTTTTCTCCAGTCATTGCAAACAATCACAAAACAGAGAAAAGAAAACCCCAATTTCTGCAAATGAGTCTCTACAAAACCCTAACAAAGAGAACCGCAAAAGGAAGAACGAATTGCTAACAAAAAATCACCTAGGTTGCTGTCGAAATGAACGGATCCGCGTAAGCTGTGGCCAGAATCATCCTTGCTCTTGATACCATATTGAGATTAGCAATGCATATGAGGAAAAGAAGAAGAATAAGGGAGAAGAGAAAAGTGGCTAGGGTTCTCTATTGCAAAAGTAAATTAGTCAACATTACAAGAATAGAAAAAAGGGTAAAAATATATATGCAACAAATAAAAGACTAAACTACCCTTAAGATAAATAAAATAAGTAAAACATAAATGCACTATATTATCTAACAAATATCACAAACAAACAAAAAAGGAGCAATGCAAATATGATTACTAAATATGTGTACCTTTCAATGTCTAAGAAAGGTGTTCAATAAAATCAATGTCATAAAAAATAAAAATTTCATGACAAAGAATGTCAAAGCTATGTAAACTGTCACAAGCGATTCTTTTATATACAGGCAAAAGTGAATTTGAGACGGATATGCAGCTGTAGTCACCCCTTGAATGAACATCAACCAAAGCAATTATAAAGGCCGGTTGCTTGTGAACCACTGAAAGCTGGACCTTTCCGCGTTCTTTGCACCTTTCAACTAATTTAAAGCTAATCCTAGACCATAAAATTTCTTTGATAATCATTTCATTGAATAGGTAATTTTTATGCTATCTCAAGTCCATCTATCTATAGACAACATAATAAACTGTTATAATAGTTACCTGTAAAAGATCTCCAATGTTTACAAGAAGAGCTCCATGCACTGGAGGAACATTAACCCATTGATTCTCATGAAGAACTTGAAGACCACCCATTTGGTCTTGCAGAAGTATTGTGATGAAGTCACTATCAGTGTGCTTCGTAGTGCCCATTGTTAATTCGGGTTCAGGGCATGCTGGATAGTATTGACCCACAATAAAAAGATCCTCAGTGCAGACTAATTCTTTTAGGTAAGAAGGATTAAGGCCGAGAGCCTCCGACAATAGCTCAAAGATTGTAACACCCAACGCCTTTACTTTCTTTGAATATTCTGTCACAATGTCTCTACAAATACATAATCATTTCATCAAAGAGAAAAGAAAAAGGTCCAAATTTGATAGGGTCTGCAAGTGAAAAGACCATGACAAAATTCCATATAAAAGAAATATAAGAAAGGCGCATAAATGCAAAATTTCTTGAATAGCTGTTTAGCTTATATCATAGAAGTTAAAACAGCCAAAGCAATGTGGCATGTGTAACCTTTGAATGTGACAAACTTCCCTCACCCTAAACTTTCCCCAAAAAAAAAAATAATAAAAGGATTTAAAAAAAATAGCAAGACCAATGAGAAACCACCCTATTAAATTGGTAAACTACTATCAAGAGTGAGCAAGTGCAGGTGTTAGTGCTAAAATTAGTATTAGTATCATTACCGACATACTGCTGGTATTTCTTCTGGATTGGGAGGTTCAGGACTTGAAACGAATGAAATTGTATCCCTCCAGTTAGCAGACTCGTCTCTGAACAGGCTTCCATTGGAGAAATATCTGACTTTCTTATTGTTATCCCTGGAGTAAAAAGGCTTCCTTAGCTCAGCATCTTGTTCATGAAACCTACGGATTCCATTGATCATCTCATCCAAAACATCAACAGGAATACCATGATTGATCACCTGGAAAAATCCCCACTTATGGGATGCACTTCGAATTTGGTTAACTACTGCATCATGCAGAGCTGAATTTTTGTGTATGCCTTGAAGATCTATGATGGGGATGCTGAACTTTGAGTCAATTGGTGAGGTGTCAGTGAGGTCCACTTTACCAGAATAGAACATGCGTGGGATCTTTGTCACCCCAGAATGCAAGAGACCTTTCACACCGAGTTTTGAATCATCAAATGCTTTAACTTCAGCTATCCTGTCATAAGCGGAATCATTAGCTGCCTCTAACTCATTTGTGCTTGTGACCACCATACTGGAAAACTAACAGAAAATACAGTGCTATGTGCACCAAATCTAAAATCGCTGATGATAAGACTACCTTGAAAAGAGTAAGAAAGTTAGGGGTGGGTCATGGGACTGTACACCAGATCTATCTATTCTATTTTTATTATTTATAAGGAAAATAATTTTTGCACATTATTTTTTACATTTTTTGCTACTTCTTTAAGAAAAATAAAAGAGAGAGAATCTGTTTTGAAAAATATATTTATTTTGTTTTATTATCTAAAAAAATAGTGCAAAAATGGTGTACAAATAACATCTATATTTTTATAAACCTGAAGCAATCAGTGGAAGTGACACGCCAACCACTTGATGCTCTCTTCAATGGCCACATTAACCCAACTTTTAGGAAAATTCTTATATATACTTGGAGGAAGCCAGATAGATCTTACATCATTAAAATTGTGATGAGATTTGTATAACTAATGAGACTCTCATGAATTGAATGGTGGTGATGGTTTGTGCAGAAGAATTCCTCCAACTTTTATTGTCCCTTCAAGCCAGCCATCTCATCATTTTGCTGGTAGTGTCAGCCTCTCTTTCAATCTCTCCTTTCCCCTCCAGCCACATGAACACACACCTTGCTGGCTTGCTCTTCCGTGTTTTAAATCTCCTTAGCTTTTCCTTTTCCATTCTAAGTTCAGTTTATTGGCTTTTAAGTGACTAAAACATATACCTGTAACTCCCAGCTCTTCCTCCTCTATAACTCATTTAATTCTACAGTTACATAAGCAAGCAAACAGACACCATAAGGTTTTCTCTTCTATAAATTTATGATGGTTTTTGTTTTCAGCCGCATAAAACAAAGTCTCTAATTCCACTTTCATGATACCTTTGTCTGTATATTCCATAAGACAATGACCTTCTTACTTTCTGCAGTTGTTGCTGGAATTGTTGCTGTGCGAATGAGGCCTTCATCATTAGTTCATACATCAAAGGTCTCATGGTTCATAGACATGTAGAGCAGAACATTGAAGAGGCGAGTGATAAAATCCAGGACATAGACGAGGCAGAGAGCCCAAAAGCCTGCTAACCAACACCGTTGTATATTATTAAAGTGAAGCATTTTTGGGGTCCTATTCCGAGGCACAGAAACCATGGCCACCATTCATGCAATTAAAATTTATTTCGATGCTTCTCATTTTTGCCTTTGAATTATATTCTGTCATTTTTTTTCATGTCTTTCCTCCTATGGTCTGAACTTTGGATTTTTATCATTGTTGTTTTGGACTAGATTTTGATGAAGGAACACGAAGCATAAGGTGTATGCAATTATAGATCCATCTAAATTTCGCCAAAAGTAATGTATGCAAGCTGGTATGATGTAAGGGGTAAAAATGATTTATTACTTCGCCAGGCAATATTGAAACCCAGCACATCAGCAGCCGTGGGACAGTTCAATTGCAAAACTGGCCTGAACAGACATGCATCAGATTTCTAACAGCATCGTATAATTTACTGTCATCCTTGAAAAATTGCAGGGTATTACTCATTGTAAAAGTTTCAAACACCATTAATCATTTCAAGCTTCAACTGCTATAACTTGATGAATTTTTTATCCATGAATTGGAGTTTAGTCCACATACCTTTGTTAGATATCATATAATTATACAGAGCTCCTTCCTTGTGTCTGATACTATATGATTGCCTCCATTAAAAACTTTGTCATATATATATATATATATTATATGACATATTTAGTGAGAGAATTTTTTTATTATGAGAGGGTGAAAGGAATAAATTTGACTATACAATTATATATAAATGGTCAAAATTAAAAATTACTTAAAAGTCATGTGATTACTTAAAAATATTACATGCATTTATATTCTAATCTTGACCATTCATGTAAGATTCAATGATCAAAAAAATTCTCATCTCTTATAATCACTCTTCTTCAAAATTATAATAATATATATATATATATATATATATATATATATATATATATTGTGCAATAGAGCATGATAAAAAACTAGGCCATGACCAAAAAGGGGTGGCTCAAGTGATAAAGCAAGCTTGAGTTCAACAGAGCATCTGTAATGTTAGAGGTTAGAGCCTGTGAGAAAACACTCATGGGAAAGGTCAATACCCAAGCGAGGCAAAGAAACCAGAACAATCAACATGCAGAAAAGATTTCCTAACCTAGAAGGGAGACTAGAATGCATCACTAACATATCAATAGATTTTACAATACATCATTGATGTGCTCTTTTGTCAAAATATATTTTATTGAGTTTTAATATTGTATGTGAGACAGTGTCCACAGAAAAATGCTATTTGTATAATTTCTCAAGATAAAAAATTTGTAAATTGTGATAATTCGCAGGAAAATGAGAAATACAGAGTCAAGAAAACCAAATTTGAAATAGACAAATTTGAATCTGATTGAAACAAAAATAAAGGAGAGTTGGAAGTTCGGATTATGAGTAGAACTATCCTAGGCAAAGGATTCAAATAGTGTAGATTCTAAACACCACCAAAGCAAACCCAAATTATATCACAGAATTCAAGAGAAAGAGATAATATTCTTTATGTATTTCTTGCTGCTTCTTAATATCTCTATTTATCATTCGCTTATTTTTTTCTAAAGAAGTTTGAGGCTTCCACGGGTATATATCTAGTTGGAATTTAATTTTTAAATGGAGGTTTGTCAATTGTTAGAGGTTGCTTAATCTTTTCTATGTTGTTGGTTACATACTAAATAGAGTGATCGCAGAAAAAGGCCACATGATACCCACCAATATCACAAGGCGATGAAGTTGGTGGGTGCTCCAACCACTCTTTCGTGAGAGGATTACGTACAAAAAAATATTATATAGTATGAGAATAGAATAATATACTCAACAATCTATATTATATTATCATAATACTGAAACTAGAAGGTAAGCTCTTGTATAGTACAAATAATGAAAGGTGCCTGTACCTTGTTCTATCTCTAGAACTTGATGCTGCTTATTTAAAATTCACTAGATATTGAAAATCATAGCCAAAGGCACAAGTTATAAACTGCATACGAAAACCAACTCCATGAGAATCAAGAGTGCACCAATCTAATTCTCAATATTTACTTCACAGCCTGAGAGGCTGTAAGGAAGTGTTCCCGTCAAGGCCTTTTGCATAATAATGTGTCAAGAAATCTTTCAAAGTAGTGTCCCTATAGATAGGTGGGTTTTCTTCTGATAACAATTCCTTTATTGGACCAATCACCTTCGATGTACCCTGTGATGATATGTTTACAAAGAAGCTTGCTACGGAAATTCTAGGGCCTATATGCCTCGATAAGACCCGGTGATAAACACTGATGAACATGTCATTTGTTATAAGCTACACCAATAAAAAGGAGATATAATCATCAAAAGTTGTGTATGTCAGCGATTTTATTTTTGCTAAATCATAACAGTAGATGGAAGAAACACCAAAATTTCAAGAATAAAACATGACATTTTGTATGACATTCTAGCTGGTAATTATTATTCATTATATTAATGGTAATGTAATATAAGTCCTGAAAATATTTTACGTCACTATGTTGCATCATGTCCTTTAAGAATCGTTTGCAATTTATTACCGTAATTCAAAGGAAATATAGATGGGCAAGATAATTTTGTGGAAAATTAGATCTCTAAAGGACCATGTGGAAATGGAATCAGGAAGCAAGATGGATCATACAGAAGATTAAGGGAAATGGATGCTAAGAACATGGACAAACAGCAGGGCTTTGATGGAAGTAACAACAGAAACGTTGAGAGCAGATATCTTGCTATGGACAAATTTGAGATGGAGATGGTGCAATATATAAAGTCTAAGCAATAACATATGGTCAGTATGAAGAGGCAAAAATTGGTTTCATTTCCTTTCTTGCGTTTTCTGTTGTATTTTGCAGGTTATGGATTGACAACCCTATTTCCATTAAATTTTCTAGTTGTGTAGTTATTTTCTCAGTTTGCTTTGTTACAAAGAAAAGAATCATAACTATGAATATCACAAGAAAAAAGAGCAATGTGATTATTATTGTACATGGATTTACAGTACTTACCTGCAGAATATCCCCAATATTTACAACAAGAGCTCCATGCACTGGAGGAACATCAACCCATTGTTTCTCATGAAGAACTTGAAGACCACCTATCTGGTCTTGCAGAAGTATTGTTATGAAGTTACAATCAGTGTGCTTTGTAGTGCCCATAGTTAATTCAGGTTCAGGGCATGCCGGATAGTAGTGACCCATAATAAATTGTCCTTCAGCAGAGTCAAATTCTTTAAGGTAAGAAGGATTAATAAGGCCAAGAGCCTCTGACAATAGCTCAAAGATTGTAAAGCCCAACGCCCTTACTTTCTTTGAATATTCAACCACAGTGTCTCTACAAATACATAATCATTTCATAAAAGACAAAAGTAAAGATCCAAATTTGATAGGGTCTGCAAGTGAAATGCACAAGTGACCTTGACTAAATGCCATGTAACAAATATGAAATATAAGAAAATTGCATCAATATTGCTAAATTATAAAGTAGTTTTTTGCTTATATAATATAACAGCCATGAACGACTAAGGCCCGGCTCTGTAATTTTCTCAATTTACTGCATAGCCAGATTTATAATAAATACCAGGACCCTTGAGAAACCACCCTAGTAAATTGATAAACTACTGACAAGGCTAAGCATGAGCATTGTGTTAGTGTCAAAATTTAGAAACATTAGCATTACCTACATACTGCTGGTATTTCTTCTGGATTGGGAGGATCAGGACTTACAACAAATGAAATTGTATCCCTCCAGTTAGCAGACTGGTCTCTGAACAGGCTTCCATTGGAGAAATATCTGACTTTCTTATTCCTATCCCGAGAGTAAAAGTGTTTCCTTATCTCAGGATCTTGTTCATGAAACCTACGGATTCCATTGGTCATCTCATCCAAAACATCAATAGGAATACCATGATTGATCACCTGGAAAAATCCCCACTTCTGGGATGCACTTCGAATTTGGTTAACTACTGCAACATGCAGAGCTGAATTTTTGTGTATGCCTTGAAGATCTATGATGGGGATACTGAACTTTGAGTCAATTGGTGAGGTGTCAGTGAGGTCCACCTTAGCAGAATAGAACATGCGTGGGATCTTTGTGACCCCAGAATCTAAGAGACCTTTCACACCGAGTTTTGAATCATCAAATGCTTTAACTTCAGCTATCCTGTCATAAGTGGAATCATTAGCTGCCTCTGACTCATTTGTGCTTGTGACCACCATACTGGGAAACTAGCAGAAAATACAGTGCTCTGTGCACCAAATCTAAAATCACCGATGATTATACTATACTCCCTTGAAAAGATAAGAAAGTTAGGGAAGGGAGAATAGTGAAAGGATAATGTTTCTTTATCCTACAACTGTCCTGCAATTGTAACGATGAGTTAATTATTAATTAACAAATGTGCATCTTTTTGTTAATGGATTATATTTGCTCAGAAAAAAATTTGTTGTTACTCTGTAAACCAAATGATATACATGGTTAACTAATAATTAAATATTTGTTAGTTGTTACCTGGTGCAGGCCATATGTAGAATTCACAAGTGTAAAAATAACACGATAGTGAAATAGCCACCCATGTAGAAAAAATAGGCCCATTTTTTATGTTATTCCACAGCAGCCAAAGTTTAATCTCTTCTTATATATATTATTAAATTTATCTTTTAAATTATTTAGAGTCGTATCAAAATTTTTATGCATAAATTGACATGCAAACCATTGATTTTCTACGTTCGTTAGGCTTTTTGACCGGAGATGTGGAAATGAAAATTTTATTTCTATGTTTAGTGTAAGTCAAAAAATATTTATCATGCAAGTACAAATTCAAAAGTAAAAAAATGAAAGTCGTGCTTCATAATCACAATTTATGAATTTTCTATTTTTTTAATTTTTAACTAAAAGTCGTAAGAGATAATCACGACTTATATGGGTAAATCTATTTTTTTTATTAATGTTTAACTTAAAAAAAATGTTTAATACACATTACTTATAATTCACATTTTTCATATTAGGGAGTATGTGTTGGAATTAAAATGTAAGTGTATAAAATATAAGATATGATCATCTATAAATAAATGATAAATTATATAAATGTATATATTATATTAATGTGTATTGATATGAGTGAAAGAGACTCAAGTCATTTAAGTATGTAATTTTTATTCGATTTAAGATTTATGTGTATAGAAATAATATTATTTAGAAGAATTTTTGCATAGGACATTGACTATATAATGAGAAATTAATCCATAATTTATTAGTGAAATATTCTAAGAAGTAAAAAAAAAAATGTATTATATTATTATTCTTCAAAATATAACAAATATTTTTTTATAGTTAAAATAAAAAAATTATGTTTGTCGTGGTTCTGAACCATGACTTGGACGTCACAACTTTTGATTATGAATTTTTTTTAAGAAAAAAAAAAAGGAATTCATAAGCCACGATTTATATTTTGTACTGTAGTATCTGCACTTGTTTGGTAAATATTTTGTTAACACCAAACAAGGAAATAAAATTTTTGTTTGCACCTCTTCGGTCAAAACGTCTCGTCAGTTACATACGTTCTCCCTGTTAAGATTACAAACTTTGTAAATTTGTTTATATTAAAATATGGTTTAGGTTAAATTTTAGTCTTTCTATTCACTTTAAATTGAATTCTTATAATTTGTTTTTTAAATTACTCCTTATATTTACAATTTTTTTAAAAATAATTCTTATTATTAATTTCAATTATAATATTGTCAATGTAGTTTTTATTAGATAAAAAAACATATAAATAAGTCCATACTGAATACAACACCTACTTAAAAGAAATTATTACTTATAAGAATAATGAAATGTCTATTGAACGTTTTAAAAGAAAATTAAAATTAAAAAAATTCTATTAAATAAAAAAATACTTATTGTATTAGTTAATTGATGATATTATTAACGGAAGTTAATTGTGGGATTATTTTGAAAACTTTTGTAAAATATGAAAGCCAATTTAAAAATAAACAAATTATAAGAACTAAATTAAAAATTAGTGTAAACTATAAAAATCTAAATTTAATTTAACTTTTTTGATAAATTGTATACAAAAGGAGTTGAAGTCATCACAAACTCATGCTATGAATAAACACGGTCTACTTCATAATTCCAATCCCCTTTAGCCCAAGAGCGAAATAGTATCATCGTCCCCAAACAAGGTTTACTAGAGATCCACAGGTCCTCTCTCCCACCAATGTTCTTGCCTTGTTTATTATGGAAATATCATTTTTCCTGTAATCACTAGTATGGTATATCCCACTTGCTTCCATTTCATCTTAGACCTTGTTAGTCTAAAGTCCCAACTGTCTAGTGAATGTAGCAATAAAATCCATAAAATAGTAAGAGTTACAGATTTTGCTTGTAAAATGAATATCGAACTTGTTATGACAAGAAGTCAAATAACATATATAAATAATTGGTTACCGGATTCATTAGTAGGCGGAGATATTGTTCATATCTGGTAGTACTAACTTTTAAGGTTTTGCAGAACCTCAATATACAAATCGATATTCATTGGTATACTTTCATTGAGAAAGTCTACTATTTTAGCGTAGTTTACTTGACACATGTGATACATGGATTGTGTTTATTAGTTTTATGTATTCTTTGCAGCTTGTGACCAATGACAGTTTAAATGGGGTTCAGCATAGTCGGAGCAAAGCATGCATGCTCACACTAAAACGTTATAGGAGGGCAACTTTATTTTATAGAAAAATAATTAGCATACATCATTTTTATTTACACACTACTATTTATATCATTTTTGAATAGTTTTGATTAAATGAGAGAAAAAAAAAAGTGATGCAATGAATGATATAAAAAATAATGTAAAAAATTATATGAAAGAAAAGTGATATAAGAAAATTTATTACTTTCTTATTGTGATAACGCATACCTTACATTTCTGTACACATAGTGAGTCTAAAGGCAATTGCAAGCCTCCCATAAAACTAACAAACAAGCGTACAATTGTACTTTGTAGATTTGGAGTCTCTCAATACGGTGTTGAAAAAATGGCTATTCGTGGTTCCAAAATAAAAGTAAACCAGTTTTTAGTGATATCTTACTGCAAAAAAATTGAATTGGCATGATTTCAAAACGAGAAAGGTGAAAAATAAGATTGTAAACTAAAGCATATATGGAGCTTCAACCAACTCAAAAAAAAAAAAATGGTACTTGACAGCCACCAAAAATTGAAAAATATGTTGATGCCCACAAGAAGAACATATGAAGTTATTGTCATAATACAGAAGGCTATAAGTTATGCTCTTCTATGGTACAATTAATTAAATGTGCCTTTACCTTGTTCCTTTAGAAGCTGATGCTGTTTATTTAAATTTCACTAGATATTGAAAATGCCCGTGTTCTTTGTTTTTTCTGTTTTCTTTTCTCTTTTAATAAATTGAGGTATGCTGCAGGTGATTGGTAGGGCTTGTGATGCCAACCTAGTTGGGATCTCTTTTCCTATTGTGTTGCTTCTGCTTGCCTTTGCTTGAGAAAAAAAAAAAAAAAATGGCAGTCAGAGTCACAAGTTAACCATGATAAAATGCAGACTAAAGCCAACTCCATGAGAATCAAGAGGGCACCGATCTAATACATTATATCTGCTTCACAACCTTAAAGGCAGCAAGTAAGAGTTCCCATCAAGGCCTTTTGCATAATAATTTGTCAAGATTTCTTTCATAGTAATGTCCCTATAAATTGGAGGGTTTTCTTCTGATAACAATTCCTTTATTGGACCATAAACCTTCGATGTACACTCAGATATAGTAAAATTCATGAAGAAGGAAGCCACGGAAATTCTAGGGCCTATATTCCTCGACAAGACCCGGTGATAAACACTGATGAACCTGTCATTTGTCATAAGCTGCACCAATAAAAAGGAAATTGATAAATATAATCATAAAAAAATTTGTATCGTAATGGTAATGAGTAATCTAATCAAAGTCCTAAATATTTAAGTTTAGTGTTGAGAAACATGCAAAGAGCCAAAGAGAGAGAGAGAATTGAGAGAAAGTGAGCAACCGAAAATGAAGAAAGGTGTGTGCAACAAGCCAATGTATGGCTTATATAGACTAAAGAAGGTAAGTAATTAATAACCAATCTGTTGGCTCAATAAACTAATCTAACTAACTTCTAACTAAGCTAACCAATCTCTATCTATGTTGGTAAAATTTAGTTCACTTATGTTGCACCATGTCCTTTATGGTTCCTATTGAAAGTAATATCTTAAGAATGACACATCTTACATCGTGTTATTGTATCGACCCTATTAAATTTTAATCCTGCAATTGAAAAAACAAAGATGGCCATGATAGTGTTGTGGAAAATAAGAGCTTTAAAGGTGCATGTTGAAATGGAATCAGGTAGCAAGATAGATCACTCTGAAGATTAAGGCAAATGGATACTATGAACATAGATAAACCACAGGGCTATGATGGAAGTAATAACAGAAACATCGAGAGAAGATATGATGATAAGGACAAATTTGTGATGTATATGGTGCAACACTAAAAGTATTAGCAATGAAATATGGTCAGTATATATGTAGAGGCTCGGTCACAATTTTTTCAATTACATGGTTTTCTTTTGTGTCTTTTCTGCAGAATTTTGCAGGTCATGAATTGACAACCCTATTTCCATTAAATTTTCAAGTTTTATAATTCTATTCTCAGTTTGCTTTTCAAAGAAAACAATCAGGGCTATGAATGTTACCCCAAAAAAAAGGAAAAAGTGAACAATATGATTATCTAGTATATGAACCTTTCATTGTCAAAACGTGTTTAAAAAATTCAGTGTCATAAAATTCAAAAGACCAAGGCATAGAATGTCACAGCTACGTAAACTGTCACCTATGATGCATGAGTACTCCGAAATGGTTGTTGTACTAGTACTGGGTACGTACCCGGTACCGGTACTTATTGGATACACATGGATACTTACCCAATACACACATGATGAGTAGGTACCTGATATCAGTCAGGTACAAGTCATCAATCCATGCAAAATATCAAGTTTTGTTGCTAAGTTGTTTGTTCACCTATTAAATGAAACAAACTATTACGTCACTCCCTTTAAATCATGTTCCTTCTTTATATATTTTTGCTTACTCGAAATATTTTATGGAGTTTTGTTAAAATTTTGTAATTAAAACATTATGAAAATTATATTTATCTTATGATTTAATTACTATATTGTTTATATTTTTATATCTCTATATACCATATCCGGGCGTACCGTACCCTAGTTTTTAGAAATTTTACCGTACCGATACCGGTACTTGTACCCGTATCCATGCTACTTAGACTGTCACCATATGTTATTCTCAAATGGAGGCAAAAGCAAATTTGAGATGGATATGCAGCTGTACTGACCCCTTGAATATACATAAAACAAAGGCCAGTTGCTTGTGAAACAATGAAAGGCCACATAGTTAGAAATAAAGTACATACGCATAATGCCAAAACATATGCCATGGTTTACATCTTGATAATTTTAGTCACTTTTTGCACTCAAATTTTCTTTCTCTGGACCTTTCTGCAATCTTTACATC
Source organism: Ormosia semicastrata (assembly GCA_029884595.1). NCBI lineage: Eukaryota > Viridiplantae > Streptophyta > Magnoliopsida > Fabales > Fabaceae > Ormosia > Ormosia semicastrata. The sequence continues at coordinate 7,124,729 of JAQQTO010000041.1, forward strand.
TTTCAACTTATTTAAAGCTAAACCTAGACTGTAAACTTTCTCTGATAATCATTGAATAGGTAATTTTTATGCTATCTCAAGACCATTTATCATTAGAAAAAATAAAAAATTATTACTGTAGTTACCTGTAGAATATCTCCAACGTTTACAACAAGAGCTCCATGCACTGGAGGAACATAAACCCATTGATTCTCGTGAAGAACTTGAAGACCACCCATATTTCTTGCAGAAGTATTGTCAAAGTCACAATCATGTGTGTTTTGAAAACCCCATATTAAAACATTATGAAAATTATATTTATCTTATGATTTAATTACTATATTGCAAAACATAATTTTATATTTTTATATCTCTATATACTGGTACAGTACGGGCACGAAAATAAAAACTAGAAGTTTTGCACTCGTCATATATATATATAAAATAAATAAATTATATATATATATATATATGTATAATAAACTAAAATATCACACAATAAAATATGATAACATAGCATAAAAATTAAAACACATGAATTTTTAGAAAATAACTTAAGTTATTCAAACAAGACAACATCTACAATAAGAAATTACAATACTTAAGTTGTTCAACGTGACAACTTCTAAATATGATTACAAAAATCAAACTCCAACAATCTCAATTTCATCATTTCCTTGCCCATCATCGGTGAAAAGAATAGCCTCCAAATCTGGTTCATCAGAGAGAGACTAGCAACTTCAAGAATCAGCTCCTTCAAATGGATCCCATTCATCTCCACCAATGTCCCACATTTTAGTCTCACCCTCATTATAGTTCTTATTCTTCCCGAAGATTTGTGTGGACAAAAACTAAATCTTCGGCTCTCTTGGGATTTAGCCTATTCCTTTTCATGGAGTGGATAAAGGAATATGTGTTCCAATTCCTTTCACAACAAGAGGGAGAGGAAGGTTGTGAAAGGAGCTTCAAGGTACTTTGGAGTCCAGTATCTTGCAAGGTACTAAGCTCTTCTACACCACACCGTATCCATGCTATGCTACTTAGACTGTCACCATATGTTATTCTCAAATGGAGGCAAAAGCAAATTTGAGATGGATATGCAGCTGTACTGACCCCTTGAATATACATAAAACAAAGGCCGGTTGCTTGTGAAACAATGAAAGGCCACATAGTTAGAAATAAAGTACATATGCATAATGCCAAAACATATGCCATGGTTTACATCCTGATAATTTTAGTCACCTTTTGCACTCAAATTTTCTTTCTCTGGACCTTTCTGCAATCTTTATATCTTTCAATTATTTAAAGCTAAACCTAGACTGTAAACTTTCTCTGATAATCATTTCATTGAATAGGTAATTTTTATGCTATCTCAAGACCATAAAAAATAAAAAATTATTACTGTAGTTACCTGTAGAATATCTCCAACGTTTACAACAAGAGCTCCATGCACTGGAGGAACATGAACCCATTGATTCTCATGAAGAACTTGAAGACCACCCATCTGGTCTTGCAGAAGTATTGTCATGAAGTCACAATCAGTGTGCTTTGAAATGCCCATAGTTAATTCAGGTTCAGGGCATTCTGGATAGTATTGACCCATAATATAAAGTGACTCAGCGCACTCCATTTCTTTAAGGTAAGAAGGATTAAGGCCAAGAGCCTCTGACAATAGCTCAAAGATTGTAATACCCAACGCCCTTACTTTTTTTGAATATTCAGTCACAATATCTCTGCAAAAACATAATTACTGTCAGTAAAAGAAAAAAAAAAAGAGCTGAGAGGAGGTTAACTGGTTTCACCCATTTCATTCACTAGCAGCATACATATTTATGCACAAAAGAGGCTTCATGGCCTGCTAATGTTCAATACAAACTCTGATACAAATTTCCACAAAATAAGGACTAACAATCCTTTTCTAACTGCCCATATCAGCAAATATTACAGCCACTAGTTAGTTCAACTAACCTTACATAGCTTTTTCCTAAAGTTCAACTAAGCCCGTATCTCTTTACCAACTTATCAAAATATCTAAAACAGAATGTGTGACAGCAAATGTGTCAGTAGTTCAACAATTACTTCCTCAAAAACAAAAGAAAAGGTCCATATTTGATAAGGTCTGCAAGTGAAATGCACAAGTGACCTTGACTACTTAAATGCTATATAACAAATATGAAAAATAAGAAAGTTGCATAAATGCTAAATTACTAGAATACCTGTTTTGCTTATATCATAAACAATAATGATATTTGCACATCAAAATATTTACATCATTCTTATATTACTTCCATTTTAAGTAATAAAACAAGCAAAATACACACTTCAACATACTCTCTTTCTACCTTTTTTTGCTTAAACAAGTGAAATGTAAAAGTGATGAAAGAAATTTTGATGTGCAAATATAATTACTCTATGATAAAACAGCCCAAGAGCTGCAATTTTCTCAAATTACTGCATAGAAATAATATATTATAAATAGCAAGACCCATGATAAACCACCATAGTAAATTGGTTAAAAAAAAAAAACTAGCCTGACTGTGTACAGGTTTTAGTGCCAAAATTAGTAACTGGGCCTAACTTTCTGGGTCTGAATATCTCGAGTAGCCGAACGGAATAGATTCTGATACCATATTAGATTAACTGGATCTAACTCTGCCCCACAAATTAGCTAATGGGGAGAAGTATTACTTATATATTCAATCGATGTGGTACCTTAATAATTAGAAACATTACCTACATAGTGCTGGCATTTCTTCTGGGTTGGGAGGATCAGGACTTGCAACAAATGCAATTGTATCCCTCCAGTTAGCAGCCATGTCTCTGAACAGCTTACCATTGGAGAAATATCTGACTTTCTTATTACTATCCCTGGAGTAAAAAGGCTTCCTTAGCTCAGCATCTTGTTCATGAAACCTACGGATTCCATTGATCATCTCATCCAAAACATCAATAGGAATACCATGATTGATCACCTGGAAAAATCCCCACTTCTGGGATGCACTTCGAATCTGGTCAACTAAATCAGTACGCAGAGATGAACTTTTATTTATGTCTTGAAGATCAATGATTGGGATACTGAACTTTGAGTCACTAGGTGAGGTGTCAGCGGGGTCTAACTTGACATAGAACATGGGCGGGATCTTTGTCACCCCAGAATCTAGGACGCCTCTCACACCAGCTTTTGAATCATCAAATGCTATAACCTCAGTTTTCCTGTCATAAGTGGAATCATTACCTGCTGCCTCTAACTCCATACTAGGAAACTATCTGAACAGCACAGCAGTGCAACAAGCCAAGCAAATCTGAAGTCAAACCTCGGATCATAATACCACGTGACGTGAGTCCTTTTATAAGATAAGGAAGTAGGTAAAGGTAGAATACAATCAATACATGTTGACATTTGGGCCGGCCTAGTCAATTTTGGGTCAACTGAGGTTGATGTTGGCTTGGACCAACTATTCGTTTGTTAAGCCCATAGTTATCAAGATTCGCAAACCTGTTTGGTCCAATCAATAATATGCTATGATAGCAGAAAAAATTAAAATAAAATCAAATAAAAACCCTCCAATCTGTAGAGAAACCTATTTCAAAGATTATTTGACTCATTAGAGTAAAAACTCCGTTTTGGTTTCTCTACATTTCCTTTCATTCTCAATTTAATGTTTGATATTTTATTTTTCTCACTTTAATTCATGATATTTATGAACTTAATTTAATTTACTTTTTGTATCTATATATTTATTATCTAATAAATGAAAATGTTAATGTGTGACTGTTAGAAATTACGTGACATTATAATTTGTTAATGTGATAATTTGATAGAAGATATCTGGATAACAAATACATTTAAAATTACTAGAAATTCTTTCATAAACACTACTTAACACATCATTATTTAGACACTTCATTTAAATATTGACATATGTAAAATTATGGGTCACATATTAATTTCCCATTAAAGTTACACAACTTAAATGTGAATTATTCTCTCTTTTTCTTTTTCTTTTACATGTAATATTTAATAATTTCTCAAACTAAAACAGCCTTACGCTGTTTCTCCATTAAAAAAAATTGTTCTACTTAATCTTTAATTAGTTTATGAAATCCTTTTTTTATAAAAGATAATTTTTAAGATAAAACTAACATAAGAAAAATTTTAAAAAAGAATTTCTCATGTGGAAATATTAAGTTTTTATAATATAATTGTAAATTCAAAAAAATTATATTTAATTTTTCACAATTATTTTTAATTGTATCTTATAATAATTTTAGTGCTCTTTTTTTAGTTATTTTTGGTAGGATTGATACAGCTATTGGATTGATCTCCTCCCTATAAAATTTATGGGGTACATACTAATTTATAATATAATTGTATTGTTTTTCTAATATGTTTTAGAGATTCACATAAAGTAACTTGTGATAAATTAAATAAGCAATCCTATCATTTTTTGTGTGGTCTTGAATTTTAGTAAAATATGTGTTTTTAAGAAATTTCTGAAATATTGGATGGTAGTTGTTGAATTGAAATGTTTTAGGTAGGAAAGAGGAAAGAAGAGAAAATGAATACTCAAAATAAGAATACTATATTGATATTGGTGTGATAATATTGTGATACAAAAGATAAACTCAATAGTCTTATTTATACTAATATTAAGATATTAATCCTAATTAATAAGGAAATAAATTAGAAAATATAATAAATAGGAAATAAATCCTAAGAGATCCTATGAGATATCCTAAAATATTTCAAGATACAATAAAGATATTTTAAGATATTTTTTAGATATTCTAACACTCCTCCTCAAGCTAAAGCTTACTAAGCTTTAAGCTTGTTACAATTACATCTTAAAGAAAATAAACCAAAAACATAATGCTCCAAACAGTGTGACAGTGGCAGGCAACTGAATCTGGGACTAAGACGGACAGGGCCAGTGCATTTGAGACAAAGTCGAGGCATGTGCATCTAGGACAAAGCGAAGGTTAATGTGAGTCATAACTAACATAAGCCACCATCGGAATAATCGTCAACGGGAAAGCCAGTGCATCTAGGACAAATTGGAGGCTGGTGTGAGTCAAAACCAATAAAAGTCATCACTAGCATGATTCATCTGTGGGAGAGAAGTCACCACCGAAATGATCGTCGATGGGAAGAGAAGTCACCACTAGTATGATTCATTAGTGGGAAAAGAACGGCATGACAAATACCGGATTTAAAGTATATGTTGAGATGAATTTATTCTCATTCTCCTCCTCAATGTTATGCTAGCATTGGGAAAGAGCCAAGTAGTAGCCAAAATCATATATAACTACTACAAAAAATGCCAAACAGCCACGTGGAGGTCAGAGATGATGTAGTGAGGCAAACGAACGGCGGAGGAGCCTAAAAGTCTCAACGCAAGTAAACAAAAGGATAGAGATGTCAAATGAAGGATCTGAAGGCAGATCTGTGTAAAGGAGGCGGAGACGAGTCAAGCAAGAATAGTGGCGGCCGAATAGGTGCTGGACAGCAGAGGCAGCGGAGATGGGAGATGAGATGTCAGAAAGATGTCGCGGTAAGGGAGAAAGGCCGACAAACCGAAATAGAAACACAGTTGGTCAGAAAAAGATATAGAAAGAAGGTCTCAAAAGGAGAACTTGGTAACTAGATGCGGCTAATCGGAGTTCCAGATCTTTAAGAACTCAGCAGCGAAAGTGACGGGACATGTCATAGAGGATGGTACCTCTCTGATACTATGTTGAATTGGAATGTTTTAGGTAGGAAAGAGGAAAAGAGAGAAAATGAATACTTAAAATAAGAAGACTGTATTGATATTGGTGTGATGATATTGTTATACAAAAGACAAACTCAATAGTCTTATTTATACTAATATTAAGATATTAATCCTAATTAATAAGGAAACAAATTAAAAAATATAATAAATAGAAAATAAATCCTAAGAGATCCTATGAGATATCTTAAAATATTTCAAGATACAATAAAGATATTTTAAGATATTTTTCAGATATTCTAATAGTAGCAATGACTAATGAGTAGCAATAGTAATGTAAATGTTGATGGTAAAATTGAGAAGTGTTAGTGCTTAAAAAATCAGAACAGAAAGAAGGTTAAAATTCAATAAAAATAAAAAGACAAAATAAAATTAGGTACAACAAATTTTTTTTTTTTTTCTAAATGAGAAGATGGAGAAATAGCCTAAGGCACTTTCTATTTGTTTTATGTTATAAAAAATATTTCTTTATAATAAAAAATATTTCATAAACGAATTAAAGATTAAGTAGAACAATTTCATAAACAGCATAAGGCTGTTTCATTTTTGTAAGATATTAAACATTACATTTTGTTTTTTATATGTGTATTAATAACAAGTGAGATAAAAAAAAAAAAAGAAAAATAATAAGTCATATTTAAGTTAAGTCTAAAAAATTGTGTAACTTTAATGAGAAGTTAAATATGTGGTTCATTATTTTATATATGTTAATACTTAAATAAAGTATCTAACAAATAATGTGTTAGGTTGTGTTTATGCAAAAATTTCTCCTAAAATTACATGCTTCATTATTCACTTACCATTTGAAAAAAAAAAACTCATTCTGCATTTTAGATGATAAAAAAAGAATGAAACGACATTATTTTATATGTATTTATCTAATTATGTCGCATCATTTTTAATAATAACACATTAACATATCTATTTATTAAATAATAATATTAAATTAAAGTGAATTTAAGAAATAAAATAAAATAAAATATCATAAACTAAATTTAGAATAAAAACAAATATTAATAACCAAATTAGAGTTTTATTTGACTCATTATTATTCTTTTCATAAACCTAACTCACTATTATAAAAAGGTACTTCGTGGAAAATTTTCCCTACTGCACCTCAACTTTCAAACATATATATGGGAAGTGTTAGTAATATATTTTTTATTATATTTTTTAAATATATATTTTTATTAGATTACATCATATATTAAATTAATACTTAAATTTAATTATATGTCATTTAAAATTAGTTATACACTAATTAAATTAATTATATATTAATTAAAATTAAATATTTTTTAATATATAATATGATTTAATAAAAAATATTTAAAAAATGTGTTGTTAGTATTATACAAATAAGCAATAGACTGCATTGAATGCAATGAATGAACAAAGGTAAAGGGTTGAAATTAATGGTAAATTTATTGCTGAGTTGGACAATACTATTGAAAAAAGCCATATTAAAGATGCTGACAATGATCAATCTGGAGAACTTATACAGTACTCTTGAAAGAAGATTTTCTTCTTCCAAGGAACATTCAACCATTTATTTTCTTTTTTATTCTATTTTTTTTAAATCAATAGTCATAAAATTCTTAGTAGAAGAAAAATATATTCTGAAAGAAGCAGGAGTATACAAGAATTTTTCTATAAATCTATTGCAGTTGATGTTGAATTGTATAGTGGGGCTAAATTAGAGGCAGCAGAAGTGAGAGGAAAAGCGTAAAGACTACAATGCCTTAACTGAATACTGAGAGAAGGGTTATTTTAATATGGACCAGCCAGTTAAAGCTCTATTCATGAACCTTTGAATTTATTTGTTAGTGTAAGTTTTTATATTTTGTAGAAACAAGAATTACACTTTCAGTCCTTAACCCTTCAAGTGTTTGTAATTTCAGATAAATCTTTTTTCTACCTCTGCTACTGCAACTTCACATTTCGACCTCTAGCTCTCCATTTTTAATGCTCTTTCACTTGTGCTCTTGTCAAGTGTAGCCATGGTTGTGTGACCGTGTAGCCTGTGATGATGTAGTTTCGATTTATTCGTATAGTGAATTTGTGATGATTGTTGATTTCTTTAGACTAATCATCAAGTACTTACTAATTGTTATGTTTCAGGATTTAATTTTTATATTTTTTATTATTTTTTAAAGGTTGAAGAATTAGCTCTGTTAAAACAATTGGAAAGGTTACTATGGGTGAAAACAATGGCTGCCCAAAACAACAGAAAACAAAATGAAGCACAATTTGGGGGGAGGGGGGGAGAGCTTAGTTAGACAAAGTTGCCAATTAGTTCTTCTGCATTGTTGTTAATCTCATGTTGCTGTCAACCCTCCATACATTTCTTTGCATTTTAGCATGCCATCTGCCTTCACCTTTGCACTAAGCACAATCCAAGAAGGGTATAGAGTCATTAAAACAGAGGAAAGTGTGTTCTTTTTCTTATTTTCTAACATAAGAGAGGAATGGGTATTTTTTTTTGCAAAAAATTGGCAAATCAAATTCATTTATGTTAAACATCATTCTGAATTTGAAGTTTCACTTTTTCCCTTCTTTAACTGGTAATCGCTGATAACAAATAACCGTTGATTTCATTTTTAGTGCGTCAAACGACTTATATAGCAAGGTTCATAAATGGACCGTTGACTGGCTAGTCCATGTTAAAATGATCCTTGAGAAAATATGTGAAATGAAGGAGTAGGATTTAAGGGGTGTGTAGTTTGGTTGTGAATTGTAATAATCTCTTTTTTCTTTTGACTCTTCTCTCTTTTCTTTGTGATTAATCTTGTTGAAGAATTAAGTTTAAGATTAAGTGAGGAAAAAAGAAGAAAAAAATGAATATATAAAATAATAAAATTATGTTGATATTAGTATGAAGATGATATGGCATAAAGTGATTTAAAAGACAAATTTAAGAATCTTATTTATATTAATAGTATATTTTTTTAACTTAATCAAATAAAGAAATAAATTAAAAAATAAATTAAAAAATAAATTCTAAAAAATTATATAAGATACTCTAAAATATTTTAATATATAATAATAATATTATGAGATATTTTTTAAATATTTTAAATATTTTATTCTCTACTGATGTTTTTTTTTTTTCTTTCTCAAGCTGTAATTTGTCTTATTTCTAGATACTGGTACTGAGTTCATCTATATTTAGTGATCTAAGTGACTTTCTATAAAATAAATTCCTCATAGTATTTTAATCATTTGGTTGCTCAATTTTGATTTTGTTCTCTATTTGGCTGCATTGCATTAGCATTACATTGAATTAAATGTACAATTGTTCCACTTCCACCACCTTGTTTTTTCAAATCTTTTTAGCTAAGCTTTTACACTATGTTTGGATGATAGGTAATGAGGGGAACAGAAAAAAAATGGAGGGAACGAAAATAACTTCTCTTGTTTGGGAGTTTTAAAATGCATAGGAATGAAACGGAATACATAGAGAATCATTTTCCCCTTCTTCCCCTCAAATGCCCAACTTTTGTTCCTCCCAAAATTGAGGGGGAATGGGAAGAACACATAAGTAATTCCGTTTCGTTCCGTTTCATTAATGAAACTTCCAAATAAAGAAAATAGAAACTATGTTCCATTCTATTTTTACATATTTCATTCCGTTCCATTAATAAAAAAACATTCGAACATAGGGTTAACGTTTTTGAGGATGTTTGAGATTCCAGTCAAGATGGGAAAGGCCATGTGTACAATGGACCCGAGAAGTTTGGGTCCATCCGGGGAGCTGTCTGATTAGGAAAAAAAAATGGACGATGTGGATGATGGATGGGGTACCTGTTTAGTGTTTTAGGTTTTTTTTTTGGGGGGGTAATCCCTGAACCTTGTCAACTGTGAATGGCGGACTTAACCGACGAGAAAGTGGGGAAAGGCGGAAAGCGATTGGGAAAAGGCGAAGAGGTGTAGAGCGAGAGAGACTAAATGGGAAATGTCCTGCACTTTCTATGACTACAATCTTTCTTCGCCTGATTTCCACAGTCTTGGCACGTAGATCCACCACTGTTGGTAACCAAAGCAATGATCCCACCACCATTATGTACTAAGTTCCCATCACTACTATTATTGTGTTCAAGAAGGACATTTTTCTTTAAACAATGATTGTGCTGTTGAGATTCCTAGTCCTACCACAACTGAATACCCCCTCCACTGCCATGATTACTCATCACGTTCTTGTTATCGATGCTGATATTGGGAGGGGCAAGACAAGGGATAGCAACGAGAAGAGGGATGACATCGATGCCAAGTGCAGCGGCGACGTTGGAGCAGTTCATGGAGTGAGGATCAAACATGACAGGGTCTTGGTGTTGGAGGTGGTGGTGATCCTATGTGCAATTTTTGATTTGACCAATAGGCAGAACAACCACACCTTCTTCAGATCTGTTTTTGAGTGAAGGACTTAACTACAATTCTGGAGACTCATTGGACTGCTTTGTAAATATAACAAAACCAGTTATGTCCAACTTTTTTGGTGGGTTCACCGATGGACCCAAACATATTGGGTCCAACATAAAAGCCACATATAGGAAGAGTGAAACTAAAGCAAATATTTAATGATTAGAAAAGCTGGCATTAAAGGTCTTTCATATGCTTAGGTGTCAAATCACACTATTGTTTCAGTATGGGCAAGTAACACAAACTCCAGTGTGGCACTGTCCCCATCATAAACTTTAAAGCCATGCATGGATAAACTTATGGACACTCAAGTCCCTCCCAAAGCCCATATTGTTACCCAGATGCAAGAGATGGTAATTGAAGGCATTCATAGGGGGACGTTTTCCATGCACCTGAAATGTTAGGGTGCATGGATGCTCACTGAATGAGGATCGTTGATCTGGAATCAAATCTCATCAATTGATGTCATTAAATACCTGTGACCTGAATCTAAGGAATGATGTCCTGCATATTTGGTACTGCAAATCAGGGGTATTTGCATAACAAACCATTGAATTTTCGCAATTAGCTCTACGTTGCTTGGCCTAGCTAGCTGATCACCTTATTCTTCTTCTTCGTCACTCCCACGAGCCACGGCTGAAAAACACAGCTAGGACAATAATAGCCATGAATAGTATAGCATTTCCCAAATCCTTTTTGCACCGTTGTAGAGCCATCCACCATACCCCCTGCAAGTACTTTTTGGACTCGTGGCCTCTCTGGAATAGATACAGAGAGTGAGTCGGTGGATCATGCAAAAAAGGCTTTTATGTGAAATTCTGATATAATATATCAAAATGGAGATATATTAATAATCACCAATGTGACACCAATCAATAATTGCGGATCAATCAATCAATGTATCAATAAAATATATAAAAAAAAGTTTTAATATGTGAAATTCTGACATGTGTTATCTTTAAATTATGACACTAATATCATTTGCATTTGAATTTAAATTTTGCAATGATAAATGTTAACAATACATTATTTAAATATTACTTTTAACACTTATTTTATTATTAATTTAAAAATAAGTATTATTAATATTTCTCCTTTAATAATTCTTTTAAATGTATGATTTAGACCAATATTAATATTAAGTGTTGCTAGTAGTTTTCTTTTGTAATTATCATATTAATGAATAAATAAAAGAAAATATAAATTATTTGATAATTATTTCCTTATTGAAAAAGTATGTGAACAAGTGTTAAATATGTAAAGGATGAATATTAACAAAATGGAATCAAAATCTGCATAACAAAATAGATTCAACAAGTAAAAGAAATTAAAATAAAAAACAAAATTAAATGGATTCAAAATCTATTTTATTCTATTATCAACGTTTTGAATATTAATTCAATTTTATGATATCAATGCTTTAGAAAAATCATGACAAATGGAATATTAATTTAGTGACATGTATCCTCTTTTATTATTTAAATATACAAGTTCAAATTTTGAATTTGTAGCCCTTTTTTAATAACAATATGTATTTATTTCATATTGTAATTATGCTATTTGTCTAAAATTTCAATATTTCAATATCTATTGTATCTGATCAATTTCTTTTATATATTTATGATATTTATTTATCTAAAATACAAGCTACATTTTAAAGTAGTCAAATCTTTTTATATTAACTTATGCAGCACATCGGTGTAAAACTAGTAATTAATAGTTCTAGTTGATTGCGCTGGAGAATTTGGCGATATCTATTGGAAGCACGATATCAATTTAATAGTTGAAAGGAATTGAAACATATAATAGTAGTTGGAGGAGAGGATGGTACTAATACAGGGGAGGAAATAGTTCCAGCTCAAAAAAATTCTGGTTTGGTGCTCCCCATGTTAAATTATTGGTTAGTACTTGTGTCCCTAGTTAGAATTTATATTTCCAATCTCTTTTCTTTTGTCAAAGGCATTATGCAACTGCAGAAGATAGAAATATACTATGCTCAATTAGACCAGGAAGATGATTCATCTCGTAAAAGAAGAACCAGATCATGCTTCCACTTTTGGAAGTATTCAAACTCCACAATCTTGAAAATTTGCTTGGGATATGCCCAAAAAGCTACCATGCAATGTGGCTATGTCAGAGGGAGCTAAGTTGGGTGGGTTGTCCGAAATTGATTACATCATGGATAGCTTTGTTGGTTGGTTTTGAACAGAGACAGCAGCATCTAAACAGGGTACATACCCATCTTCTCTCTATTTGAAATGAACTAAAATTGATAACTCTACGAAAGCAGCAGGAGAAGGGCACAGGATGCACCTCAATGGTGGTGGCATGGGACAGACAAGTCGTAGTGCAAAAATAGCTGCAGTAAAGAACAAATTATTGGTTTTCTTGTTCCTTTGATCTTGTTCAGAGCGGATTAAGTCGTGTCATCAAATCAACTGGAACCCTTTTATTGGCTTTCTTGCTTGTTTCAGGTAGAGTGGCTATTCAACTACGTCACCAATCTTCTTTTTTGTACAATGAGCTACATTATAAATTATGTGTTTTAAGGTGCTTAAGCGCATGTGAAGTCACTAAATTTGCTTTACAGTCCTTTGGATGCCTTGAAATCACTTGGCACTTTGGTCTTTTCAGTCAGCTATTTACTTGGTTTAGCTGAGATTAGGACCATAAGCTTATTTTACATTTTTTATCCATGGTTTATAGAGGAGTGAGTGTGCATGTTGGATCTGGAAGAATAAGCACTGGCTCTAAGTCTAACCCTACAACGAAACTTGTGGATTATCGTCAAATGTATGGATTTGACCTCAAAATTTATGGACATTTCACTTAGAATTGTATTACACACCGGTGTTCATGCGGCCACCCTTGTCGGCATTCCTAACTCTATGGCAGTGAGTTGTAGGAATTTCTTTACAGGTGGGATGTGCAATTCTTGGTTAAGTAGTATGTATTATAGACACTCTATTCAATAATAAACATGTGTAAAGTTGTGATGTAGTTAAAAATGTATTAATATCTAATAGAAGAGTGTTAGGAATACACTCTTTAATACACTTCTTTCAATACATTTTTTGTTATTTGATCATGTCATCTATTAAAATATACACTCAAACTTAATTATATATTAATCGAGTTAATTATACGCTAATGAAGATAATTACATGCTAATTGAAATTAATTATGTGTTATAATATGTGATGTGACTTAATATAAAAGAGTGTGTTAAAAGAAATGTGTTAGAGAGTGTGTTTTTAACCTTTTTCTAATATCTAAAGAATATTTTTATACATGTAAATAGAATGGAGCAACTAAAAGATGATGTGATTACAGGTAGGGCAATGCCTAAGGGCTTGGATTTTTTTAAATAAAAATTTCAATGGCAGGTGAACCTGCTCTTGCCGTGCCTAACCAATATATCCTAAATTGGTATACATTTATTTAACTTGCTCTAAATGGGTTATAAATTATAGATCCAACCTACATTTTTTTTTCTACGTAAACTCAACCTACTTAAAACCTGCAGCGGAATGAGTCAACCCAACAGGTCCAACCCAAATTGACACTTCTATCTGTGTGAAAGGTTTAGGCTATTAGGGTGGTGAAGATGGGATTGTTATGGAGGGCTTTGGGTGTTGGCCCCTTGGGTGAGAATGGAAAGGTGTGGACGTGTGGTTGAAGAATATGGTGTTTTTGGGTTTCTTTTTAAGTGAAGAAAATGATGATTTCTCTTATGCTTCTCCTTTCCTCGTTCTTCTAATGCCTTTTTCTTTGTTTCTTTTCTTTTTTTCAGATTTTCTCCCTGTGTTCCTTCTCTCACTCTCACTATCAATGCATCATTTTTTTCCCCTCACGCACGTTGTCAAAGAGTACACAATACCAAAATTGTTATCAAAAGTGAAAGGACGTATGGGTATGGTTATGTGAGCTCGCTGTAAAAAACTCAGGAAGGAGAAAATCTGATAAAAGGAAAGCATTCCCATGAAACCCTATTGATACGGACTTGGTGTACCGGCATTTGGTATGTGATGGTGATTGGGCTTTGGATCAAGAATTCTTTTCTCCTCTAATTAAGCCTAAAAAATTGGTTCAAACAATTCAGCTACAGGAAATTAATTTAGACATTAGGCCAAAATCGGGTTTTAGGCCCTTATTATTATTATACTTTTTCTTAATTTAAGATTTTATTGTATTTTTGTTTTATCTTCTATAAATTTTTATCTTTTAAATTTTTATTTTATAAGGCCAGATACGATAGGTTATTCACATTTTCTATAATTATATCCAGTATATAATCATCTTCATTTTTTTTTTGTCATCCAATGTAACGAAATAATACATACTTATCATAAGACACATGTTATAGAGGAAATATAACTCTTTGCTATGGTTTAACTTAATAAAGAAATACTTGAACTTACAAGCTAGCTTAGTTATGTTATATATTGTCACAAGGTACGTACGTGAGTTGATTTGAGTTTTAAATTTTGATAACTCACCTATTATTTAGTGATAGTGGAGAATTTAGCGTCTTGTAGTTTTTCATGGAGGACGTGTAGAACCCACATATTCCAAAAGAAATTCCTCAAGTATAAAAAGAGGAACCCAGTGGGAATAGATATCCCATATGAAGGCTGCTGAGCTTGGAAGTTACACAAAATTCATTTCAGATAAAAACTTGGCAAAGAATTTTTCCAAACATACAAAACCTTGGCTTTAAGTTGGAGAGATGTCCAACACTGTCTAGAAGGCTTCCCTATTTAAGAGAATTGTTCTGATAACCAACACATTCAAGGTTGACAGATTTCTCAAACTTGTGAAAATTGGAGTAGAAAACAAATCCTCACAAAGATTGACATATTGGAGATGTTCAAGTCGACCTAACCAATCTGGGATTTAAGCACTAAGCCTGTTATGAAACTATCATAATGCTCTCAAGTTTGAAAGAGTCAAACAAAGTGTACCGGTAAGGAAGTTGGCCTTGTAAACTATTTTACCAAGATGAAGGTAGGAAAAACGAATAAGATTGAACAATCCAACAATTTATATAGAGTGAATCAAGAACTTCAATTTTCACATAAAAAAATGAAAAAGAATTCAATGTCACATGATAATTTTATTTCCCACAACATACAATAATAATACTATGCTACAAATCTACTATCACCAAGAAGATTGCAATTTGTACCACATGTTATCAAGAAAACGAAAATAGGCATGCATCCATGATCTATAAATGAACAAGGGAGCAACCACTCCCCAAAATCCCACAACAAATCCAAATGTCATACTCACAAAAAACCAATTCACTCTATGCCCATCACTCTCTTTGTCATTTTGAACAGCATTAGGAATTTTTCCAGAGGAACCACAGTTGATGGGTAGTGGTGGACCGCACAGATTATTGCCAATAAAGTTTGATGCTTCAAAGCTTTGCAGTTGAGTGCCTGCTGGAATTTTTCCCTTCAAATTATTATAAGATAAGTCCAGCATGCTAAGAAAGCTTAAGTTTGATATGGATGGAGGGATTTCACCAATGAGATGATTCCTTGAGAAATCAATCCACTCTAATGATCTCATATTGCCAATACTTTGAGGAATCTTGCCAGTTAACTTATTATTGGACAAGTTCAAAGAAAGCAATCCCAATAGATTTGAAATTTCTTTAGGTATCTCTCCTGTTAAATTATTATTTGAAAGATCAATGTAT
This sequence comes from Ormosia semicastrata, assembly GCA_029884595.1. Classification (NCBI taxonomy): domain Eukaryota; kingdom Viridiplantae; phylum Streptophyta; class Magnoliopsida; order Fabales; family Fabaceae; genus Ormosia; species Ormosia semicastrata. The sequence continues at coordinate 7,140,605 of JAQQTO010000041.1, forward strand.
GTCACCATGCCAAGAAGATGATTGTACTCAATACTTCTTCCTTTCAACCATAGGAAAACACTTAAAGTACTGTATCTTGTGATGTTCTCATTGCAATAGATCAATGAATCCAAACTGTTGTTCTTTATCATCATGGAATTCAAGTGGTTGAAACAATTTGGTATATTACCAGACAAACAATTTTGTGCAAGGTCCAAAACTTGAAGAAAACGCAAAACACATATTTGATTAGGAATGTGACCCAAAAATCTGTTTGATCAAAGGCGAAGAATTTTCAAATTTAAGAGCCTTTCTCCAACCCAAGCTGGAATAATTCCTGAAAGTTTATTTTCCCCAAGGTCCAAGGAGATCAACTTGCTAGTGTTCTTCAAAATGATAGGAAATTCTCCCGAGAGTGCATTGCTATGGATACGCAAAGACTCTAGCTGAGATAAGGACCCCATAGATAGGGGCAAGTCCCCTGTCAAATAGTTGCTTTGTAACCTCAGATCCACCAGATGTGGCCACATTATCCAACAATCAGGTATTTCCCCTAATAAATTATTTGATTCAAGATTCATAAATTCTAAGTTCTTTGGCTTGTATTATTTTTTACATAGAAAATCAATCATGGATCCAGAGAATGAATTGCTTGAAAGGTCTAACCAATACACATCAACAGAAAGATAGGGTAATTGACCACTTAAGTGGTTTGAGCTCATATCAAACAATCTGACATTTATCGGATTCTTTAACGTATTTTTGAGCTCTCCGTGGATATGATTATGAGAGAGGTTGACATAAGATGCTAGAGAATATGTTTCCCAAAACCAAGTGGGAATAGAATCTGAAATCTCAATGCTAGACATGTCCAAAGAAATAATATTCTTTTGTGATTGAATCCATGATGGAAAGTTGGGACCTAAATGCCATGAGGCCATGGACAAAATGGAAGCTTGGAAACTAGGACTCCAATTGGCACTCACTTTCAAAGTAAGATCATTCCTTGATGCATAAAGCCTTTGTAAACTTGTAAAATTGACAAGGTCAGCTTCCTTAACAACCCCTTCGAACAGATTATCGCCAATGCTAAGGGCTAACAGTTTAGAGTGTGATCTAAGAATTCTAAATGGATTTCCATTGAATTTGTTTTGGGACAATTGAAGAACTCTTAGTGATGAAATTTTTCCTAATGATCGAGGGAGTTCACCTTGAATTGAATTGTTGAAAAAATCAAGTACGACAAGATTTTTGAATATCCCAATTTGATCTGTCAGATGGCCTAAAAGTTGAGAACTGCATACACTAAGAGTTTTGAGTCCATGTGAAACACATGGAGTGAGAATTCGTAAGATTTCAGAAACCTGTTGATTGCATTTGAGATTTGAGAAAGATACCTCCCTTAAGTTGCAGAGATTTCCCAAAAAGGTTGGAATGATTCTTTCAAGTTGATTATATGACAAATCAAGGCTAACTAGGGAAGTCAAATTTCCCAAAGCATCAGAAATAGTCCCATGCAAGTTGTTGCTTCCCAGGTTCAAAAGCTTGAGGTGATGAAGACCATATAACCAATCTGGTATAGAAGATGAGAATGAATTTTCAGACAAATCAAGATTTTCAAGTAGAGTGAGGTTTCGAATACCATTGGGAATTGGACCTTGGATGTCAACATAACTTAATTGAAGAGAAACAAGTTTCGTCAATCCAAGTATCCAATTTGGGACAAAAGAAATCCCAAGAGGATAATTAATATAGAAAATGTTGAGAGTCCCACATCGCCTGCCTCAATGTTTCGGGTGCGGTTTATATATCTGTTGGGCCACTCCACTTAGTGCCAATTGGTTTTAAGTTGGAATCTAACATGGTATCAAAGTCAAGATCCCATCTTCCTGTGTTGCCTATTCCGCTAGGCTCGCCTGTTCCGTCAGGCATCTATGGAGGGGGGTGTTGAGAGTCCCACATCGCCTGTCTCAATCTTTCGGGTGCAGTTTATATATCTGTTGAGTCACTCCACTTAGTGCCAATTGGTTGGTTGATTATAATGATGAAGTGTACACGATGACAAGTGTAACTCCACCAAAGAAGGAAGAGCTTGCATAGTCTGTAGCCAATCAAATGATTTGAATAGGTCTGTGTCACTAAAATCAAGATATTGGAGGGAGGATAGACCTGAAAGCCAATGAAGATTTTCAGCAAACAGTTTACCATTATTACTTCCAATGCTAAGATGGAGCAAATTCGTGAGGTTCCCAATTTGATATGGAATTGTTCCATTGGAAGCATAGGTCAGGTCAAGATAGCGCAAATTAGAGAGATTCCCAATCTGATGAGGAATCTTCCCACTAAATCCAGCATAAGAGAGGTCAAGGTAAGTTAAGGTGGTGATTGCACAAAGGAAACTAGGAATTTGCATATCTCCAAAATCATTACCGCTCAAGTCCAAGTAATTCAAATGCTTCAAATCAACCAAAGATGGATTTATCTCACCACCAAGCATCGACCTCTCATAAGCTTCATAAGAATATTCATCAAGAGCAGTTGATGAATTGTTGAGGTGAAGCTGAAGAATGTGGGGTGTTATATTACTACACACGACTCCAGCCCACTCGCAATAATTGGGATTGGTAGCATTCCAAGATGAGAGTTTATTTGAAGAGTCATTGAGATGATGCTTGAACCTAAGAAGTGTTTCACGCTCACTTGAAATGCAGAGAATCTCATAGGATCCTGTGCAAATGCCAAAATGAGACGTTAGTAAGGTAAAGCAGCAAAAGTGAACAAAGAAAAAAGTAAAGATGGTACAATCCATGATGGCAGTTGCCATAACATAAGAAACAAGTTGTATTATTGATTCTGTAGATAATTAAATTGCTTTCTGGTGCTTATATAGGCTTGTATCGTGGATATTGACTCTTATTTTCATTTTCAATAATTTTGTTTGTCTTTTTCTTTGGTTCTTCGGATTATCAACTTAAAAATCTTATTTTCATAATAATGAATAGATAAGGTTGGTATAGAGAGTGTGTCTAGTTTACTTGATTACATGAAGTTTCTAAAAATTCATTTTAGAGTAATAATTTATATTTCTAATAGGCATGTTCATAAAATTTGTATTAATCTATAATTGTTTTGAACTCCTTAAATATAGTTTAAATTAAAATTTAAAAAATATTGTAAGACAAATAAAAATATAGCTTTAACTTACTTGTGAGCATTCGAGCATTATACAGATGTTTTTAAACTCAATTAAAAACATCAAACTTAGTATACAAGTCATATTTACGCATTTATTTCATGTCATATGTAAAATATTCTATTTTCAACATTTTAATTTTACAAGATGCTCGTGCAAATTCTATTTTATAATAAATAATAATATATTTGTAATTAAATATCATCAAATTCATGCATGTTATCTATTTTTAACCATTGAGCTTACCTGTAGCATATCTATACTATTTTAAATTGATTATTATTTATTATAATCTCTCGTATAATTTTTAAAATATTCTTGACCAAAATCATTTCATGTTCTCTCTCTTTTTTTATTTATATATATGCTTACTATCTTTATTTATGTTTTATTTTTAAAAATATTTCTAAGTTATCTAAAAATTTGATTTTTTTACTCATACTAAAATGCAGATGCCATTATTAATTTCATTAATTAGACTTTTTCCGTCAGTTAAAATTAAAAAACTCAGAATATTTCGTGAAAATTTGAGGTTCAGTGAATATGTTAGATTTCTAAAGATTTAAATATTCTATTCTTTGTTCTTAATCTTGTTGCTCCAATACCACAAACAAATCTTGTTGCTCCAATTAATTGATAGTAATATTGATCCGCCCCGCCTCCATAATATTGCATCGCATTATTTTTTCTTTTTAATTATAAAATAAATTGTAAAAAAAAATTAAAAAAATCAAAAATAAAAAATAAAAAAATGAAAAATAAAAAAAGTGTAATACTATAATTTTTCAAAATTTGTCTAACACAACTTAATTTAAAAATAATGTTAAATACTTAAAATACTTTTAATTTATATAACTTTGCAATATTTTAATTTATATAATTAAATTTTTAATAATTTTATATAAAATATTTATATAAAATTTTTTGAATGTAAGATTCTTATGCAAAATTGAAACCACCCGTTTATTCCGGTGTATTTATATCCAGCGGAGGATTTTGACGGGTATTACCCGCCAATTTACGGATATTACCAAACCCATCTTGTTGGTAAAATTGTCATCCCTAATATTGATCCTAGTTGATAATTATTTTTTACTTAATTAATAATATTTTATTAAGAAGAAAAATTAAGAAATAAAAAAGGAAATTTGAGTCCGATTACCCATTCCATACTCACAAGCTACATTTTCTAAAGTCATCTAATTTGTGTAAGTCTTTCATGATGGAACACACTGATGTTGAAGTTGAAACCTTGAAGGCAAGGAAGCAAAAACAATAATGATATATAGACATCAATTATCGAATACAAAGTTTAATTTTGAGATGCCTCTATCTCCATTACTTTCTTCCTTGATCATTTTTTTTTTTTTGCAAAACTCTTTCACTCGTATATATAAAAATACCTATTATTATAGGATAGAACCACTATAGATATATTTACCTTTTTACCTGATTAGAATGTATTAAGAGATCATCTTTTTGATTATTTTTTATATAACTTCTAGATGAATTTGAAGTCCTATTTATCTTTATTGAAAAGAAACAACAAAAATGGAGAAAGATATATTTATAAGCTTGCTAAAAGTTGAGAAACAAAGAAAAGAGATGTAGATCAAGTGAAATGCATTAAGGACAAAGATGGTAAAATATTGATTTTGGTACAAGATATCATGAAACGATGGAAGAGTTATTTTCACTAATTATTTAATGAAGGCATACGACATTATTGGACATAGAGATTTTAAATCCTAGAGAAGAGGACAAAAAATTGACCTTTATACCGTAGAATTTATGAGTTTAAGATAAAAGAAACACTTATGAGAATGAACAATGAAAAAGTGGTTGGATCAAATAATATACCTATTGAAGTGTAGAAGTTCTTAGGAGAGAAATGTATAAGCTAGCTCATGAAGTTGTTTAACAATATATTGAGATCTAAGAAAATGACAAATGAATGAAAGAGAAGCACTCTAATTTTCATTTATAAGAATAAGAAATATATACAGAACTGTGCAAATTACAAAGGGATTAAGTACATGATTTATACTATGAAACTATGTGGGAGAGTAATTGAACGGAGATTAAGATAAAAAACGCATTTCATAGAATCAATTTAGTTTTATGCTTATAAGATCAATCATAGAAGCAATATACCTTTAGCAAGACTTGGTGGAGAGGTATAGGAGAAAACTAAGAGATCTACGCATGATTTTCATTGACCTGGAAAATGTCTTATTACCAAGTGGCATTAAACTCAAGAGAGGAGGTGAATTGAGTTTATAAATTTTTTTTGCAAACTTTTTACAAAACACTTTTTTATCAATTTTGTTGAAATTATTAATTGATTAAGGTGAATAGATAAATAAGATTGAATACTTCATTCACAAATAAAATCAATCAAGATGAAGAGTATTCAAGTAAACATATAAAAATAAAATATAAAAGTAAAAGAGATAGAGTAAAAAAAAAAAAAAAACTCAAAATTTATCTTAATTCAACTATTCTTTGTGACTTACGTCCAAATTTATTTGATAATTCTTTTCTTATTGAAAAAGTATGTGAACAAGTGTTAAATATGGTAAGGGATGCATATCAACAAAATGAATTCAAAATCTGTATAACAAAATAAATTCAACATGTTAAAAAATTTAAAATTAAAAATAAAATTAAAAGATTCAAAATCTGTTTTATTTTATCATCAACGTTTTAAATATTAACTCTATTTTATAATATCAATGTTTTTCTATTATTTAAATATACAAATTCAAATTTTGAATCTATGCTTTTTTTTCAACGACAATCTGTATTTATTTTATATTGTAATTATGTTATTTGTCTAAAATTGTAATATTTATTGTATCTGATCAATTTTTTATATATTTATGATATTTATTTATCTAAAGTACAAGCTATATTTTAAAATAATCAAATCTTTTTATATTAACTTATGCAGCTAGTAATTAATAATTTTAGTTCATTGCGCTGGAGAATTTGGCAATATATGTCGGAAGGACGTGTACAGTATTCAGGGAAGCATAAAGAAATTTTTCTCGTTCTTTCCTCTGCCCTGTGCTGCACGTTGTCTTTCTTTTTCTCGCCGCGGCTACACTGTTCCTTCTTAGCTGTGCTGCAATCTCCGTCCTCTCCTTATAACGTGTGGCTTTAATTTTTTTTCATTGCTAGGGTCTTGGACCCTTGGTCAAGGGCCAATAACTTTATGAATCTAGATTGTTATTGCACCATAGTCCAGCCACTCTGTTTGATGCATATGACTTATGGCATTAAACTTTGACCAATTAAACGTGACACTACACCTTTTCTTCAATTTCACCTAACGGGCTTTTTTATCAAATTATTTTTTATGATAAAATTATTTATTAAAATATTATTTTTTTAAAATTATTTATTAATATTTTAAAAAATTTATATATTAAAATATCATTATTTTATTTAACGTGACAATTTTTTATTTTTTATTCACATAAATAATATTATCTATATTGACGTATCCACATAAATAAAGTTAAAAAATTTAATGTTATTCACATGGAAGAATTAAAGTTGATGATATTATCTACATAGATATACCAAAGTGGATGGTGTTTTAAGACTAATAACTCTATATAATTTGATGTTTTCTATGTAATAGTGTCATTGCACTTGGCGTTTATATTACTTGATATAAAAAATAATAATTTTGATACATTATTAATATATAAAAAATTTATATTATCATGCAATTATGCATTGTCACTCAACGCTAATAAGTTTCATTGGCTTTAGTGATGGGGGGCTCTATATTACAACATGATTCTTCCACATCATTAAAAGTTGTCACTTTTTTTAAATCTTGCAATTATAATGATAATTAAATAAAATTAGTTTCTTTCAATAATTAAATAATAATATCATAAAATCATTAAAATTAGTTATATTAAGTTATAATAATACCTACTTTTTATATAAAAAATATGTAAAATTAGGTTATTATCAATATACAAGTCATATTTACGCATTTATTTCATGCCATATGTAAATTATTCTATTTTCATCACTTTTCCTATCATTTAAAATTGAAAGAACCCAAGATATTTAGTAGAAATTTGAGGTTAAGTGAATATGTTAGATTTTTAAAGATTTAAATCTTCTACTCTTTGTTCTCAATCTTGTTGTTCCTATACCATAAACAAATCTTGTTACTCCAATTAATTGATAGTAATATTTTTCTTAGTTAATAATCATTTTTTCTTAATTAATAATATTTTATTAAGAAAAAAGGAGAAAAAGAAAAGAAAATTTGAGTCCGATTGCCCATTCTATACTCACAGGCCACATTTTTTAAAGTTATCCAATTTGTGTAAGTCTTCCATGATAGAACACACTAATGTTGAAGTTGAAGCCTTGAAGGCAATGGAGCAAAAATAATAATAATGATATATAGACATCAATTATCCAATACAAAAGTTTAATTTTGAGATGCCTCTATCTCCCATCACTTTCTTTCTTGATAATTTTTTTTATAATTTTTTGCAAAAGTCTTTTACTTGTGCATATATAAAAATAACCATTATTATAGGATAGAACTATTAGAGATATATTTTCTTTTTATCTGATTAGAATGTATTAAGAGATTATCTTTCTAATTATTTTTTATATAACTTCTTGATGAATTTGAAGTCTTGTTTAGCTTTACTAAAATTCTTCAGTAAATAGACATGTCCAGTTTATGCTTTCAAGTTTATCAAGTTAATTAATTTCCTTCTCATGACAATTTGTACTATGAATTAATTTGCAATTTTTCCATTAAGACTATTAATATTTGTCCAATCAGTCAAACTATTTTTCATACCAAAATTTCAAGGCGTGATGAGAAAAAATTAATATCATTGACTTCGAAGTTTGATTGAACGTTGAATGTAACCTCATACAACTAACACTATCAATGGTGAAAGATTATTTTTCCAAAAGAAAAGAGAAAAGAGAATCAATGGCCTCACACAAAGTGTGGACGCATTCTAAAGTCTTTCGTCCTTACTCGTTGAACATAGAATATTCAATATTCACATCAGGAATTCCAAGGCTAAGCCTCATGTGATAGAAACACTATCAGGAACAGGAAAAGAACCATTCAATGCATACTATCTTGACACAATAACAGGAAGAAACCAGGTGACACAAGTCACATAAACTTCATAATTTATCATTATTACTCACATCTTCGCCTACCTTTTTACCATTGACTTAATATAAAATAGTGAGTGCCATAAGTTACACTTAATGATCAAATAATGCATGTCATACACTAATGATACCCAAATAGAATTTCTCCTACATTATAGTTGTACCATGAAGAAAATTATTCCTTGTAAAAAGAAAAAAATCCTCAATTAATTACAAGGAGTAAAACAACAACATTCATCACCTCAAAAAGAAATAATAATAATCATAATGTACAAGTGTCGGTAATACTTACTTCCCCCAACCCATCAAAAAAATATTTACTTCCCTCAATAAATGGATTGTGGAGAAATATACATAATGTACAAGATACTAGCATAATTACAAGGATAAAACTTAGTAACTTCTTTGCTCAATGTGGTTGAATTGCTACCTCAGATAAAGATGGATCCCCCACCCTCATTCATGTTCGCTTCATTTTGGACATGGAAAGATGAGTCCATGTAGGATACTGATGTTGAAAATCGGCAAGTGCACCGAATCGCAAAAAGTAATAAAGTAGTGAAAAGAGAATCGTCCCACGAGGATTATATTGCCAATTACCAAATTCGTTAAATTAACACTATTTAAGCCAATCAAAATATGGAAGTTGAAAAAAAAAGTGAAAATAAAGATAATTAAAAGAAAGTAAATAAAACTAAACAAAGTAAAATCAATCAATTTAACAAGAGATGAAATCAAGAATAAGAAAGTGTTAGGGTTCAGACTTCACTTGAACTCTTTCAAATGTACTTCTAAAAATTGGTTTAAAACATGTTCTATTTCAATGATTCATGGTCAATTCCCAACATTAATTAATACCCAATCCCTTGGTATACTAATCCTCTTACGCTGATTGAAATTAACTAATCCCTTAGTCTAACTCCAATTAGAAAGGCATTATCAAAAACAGAGGAATTATAAGAAAGACCACATAACCCACAACGTCTATCCCTAGCGATTGCAGAAATTATGGTGTGTATCACAAGTTCTAGGTTCATGCAAATTTTCCCAAATCATACATAAACCCAATTTATCATTCCCAAATTGATCAGGTTTAGAAAAGCATTAAGAACAGAGATAAACATGTAAATCATGAGATAAAAACATGCATTAAACCCATAAAAGAAATTACATCATCAAAGTATCAAGATCCATCGTCCCCCTAACGAGGGGAAGTTAGTTACACATAGGAAAAGAACAAAACAAAGAATAGAAGATGACAAACTCCATTGATAATTGGTGGAAAGATTGAAGAGAATCCCTAATCTTCAAGTCTTGATGCGCCCACACGAAATTAGGATTTGAGTTGTCTTGACGGCTGCTGCAGAATCCCTTGAAATTTGGCGTAACTTTCTATTTATAAGAAATTCACGCTGGCATGTTCAAATGGCCCACTAAAGTTAAAGATACGCAATCGGCGCTCAAGCGCTCCTTGTTCAACGCTCAGTATTTGGACCATTAAAACAAGATTCCTCCAGCGCATGTTGCGCGCTCAAGCGGTGAGGGCCAGCCGCTCAATGCGCCGGTCTTGAATTATTTTCTCGCTTCTTTAAATGGTCATCTTCTCCATGTGTAATTATCTACAAAATTACATAAAAACACACAATTAAAACATAAATTAAAATAACTAAAAAATAAAAGAAACTTGAGAATAAACTCAATCAAAAAGATTAAAAGAGAATGAAAACCAAGATTTTGAATAAAGTAAAAATATGAATTTTTGCAGGTTCATCAGATACCTTACCACAAGTTATCTAATTGATTGCATAAGCTATGAACTCCTCAAAGTATAGCTAGTTCGGGAAAGAGGATAAGGGGTCTGAAGTTGAAATTACAAATAAATGAATTTGTAATGCGTCCATGAAAAACAAGTCCTTCCAAATGCAAATTAAGACATTGATGTTGTTTTTGGCAATAATAAAAAAAGTACTTCTCAATTACTTTTAACTATTTGGATAATATTATTAAAATAAACAGAATATAAAAATAATCAATTTTTCTACTTTTATAAGAAGTTAATATGAATTGCTTCTTAAAAAAAGTCAAAAAAGTAATAATGAGAAAAAAAAAATACCTTTTTTACTATCTTAATTTTTTTTTAAATTTATCCAAAGGCACTCTAAAACTTTGCACAAAAAATTCTAACATCATGACGGATATAGTCTTTGAGTAATTTGTCATCATTACTACCATATTCTAAACACATAAATTATGACTATTTCGTTCAAATCCACTTAATTTCCATTCTCTTTTTAATTCAATAAAATTACACTCTGCGTATCAAACACGCTCTTAAGCTTTCATTATCATGATTAGGAAATGTTGTTACATAGTTCCAGCTAGCTGATTGAATTTTAGTTTGAATGGTAAAAGATTATTTTTTCATATAAAAAGACAATTAGAGAGGGACTTACAAAAGAAGTATGAGAGCTTTCTAAATTCTACACATATTATCTATCTTACCAATGGACCACAAATCTTCACTTTTACAATCTTCATTCAAATTTTGTCTTGCATAGTGGAATTCGAAGGCTAAGTCAAAAGTGATAGAGGGCAAGAATAAATACACAAGTTGAAAATTGAGGAACATTTATGATTTAATGCATATTGTCTTGAAATGATAACTAAAACAACTATGGGATACATACCACGAATTTCATAATTCACCAATATTATTCATCTTGCATGATAAATTTATAATTTAAAAATAATTAGTATATAATCAAATAATTAATTATTTCTTTTGGATATGATTTTAATATGTTGTCCCATTATACCTTAATTGTATACCTTAATAGATTTATAATGGGACAATGTCAACAATCAAAGGTCTTCAGTTCGGTTCTTGATATGATTTTTCATTGATAAGTGATGTGGAATTGACAAGTGCACAAAATCGACAAAAGTAATAAATAATAAGTAAGATATCGTTCCCACGATAAATTAGTTCACCAATTACAACTTATCTAATATTAATACTATTTAGGCAACTAATAATTGTGATTCAAGATAATTAAAGACATAGAATTATGGAAGACAAAAACACATAAAAACGCACAAAATTAAAACACTAGCGATCTGACTTCACTTAATTCAATAATCTATCATAGACAATAGATTAGCTTTGAGATCTTTATTCTAATTAATTTCTAGTCATTCAATTGACGGGGAGAATCCCTTAATTAATTAAAACTCAATTTCTTAGCGAGTTAATTCTCTTTAATTATCAAAGTCTAGTCAATTCCTTGATCTAAACCCCAACTCTTAAAGGCATGACCTTCACTCTATGGATTCTCATGAAAAATACCACAATTCTCCTACACAACCTATAACCTCTATTCCTAGATGATTATAAATCATGACACTTATTATTTATGGTCTAAGTCATATGCAAACCTTTTGATTCTACACACATTTCACTAGATCAATTTATGAGTGGTCAATTCATAAAAGCATTAAGAACCATAATAAGCACTCAAATTGAATAGAAAAGAAATTAATTAAAAATTCAATCTTAATACATGTCGATTGAATCAAGTTACATCTTCACCTTAGAAATACATGAATTTAACTACACATGACAAAAGAGAAGAAGAGATAGGAAGAGGAAAGAGAATTCATTATGATAGAACTGTAGAGAAGAAACTAAAGCGTCTTCAATGGTGATTCAATCTCCAACTCTATAAGAGCTCCATGACGGCTCCTCCTCCTCTTCTAGGGCTCGTACCCTTGCTGCTTTTGAGACTCTCAAAACTCTATATTTTTTTTTATGTATTTTCTGAACCAAAAGAGAGCTACTTAGCTAAACTTATTTTCCCCTTTTTATAGAAAAATTGACAGCTTTTCATATTTTTTTTGTACGATTTTTCTCACCTACCAGATAGTAGAATCTGTCCTCGATCTCAACAGATAATTTGTAGGATTTTCTATTAGCTTTTCAATGCCGCAAACAGCACGTTGATCTGATCTCTTAATTAATTTTTGAGCAAATCTCTTATTTCTTATTCCTTTTTGTTGAATCCATATAAATTAGGAAATAAATATTTCACTCAAATTAAGAAACTCCTTGAGATCCTTGCATTAAATGCAGAGATATTTGGTCATCAAGTAGAGATTGTTTACGCTCCAATTAAGAATCTAACTTGATTTTTTCTTAAATTCTTACAAAACACAATAAAAATACATTTAATTAGTAAGATCAAAATTTACTCAATATCATAAATAAAGAGTATAATTCTACTCTCAAAATATTCAAATCCTTCAAATATTTATATTTATGAATTTCTTATTTTTACACAAAATTTGAGGATTTATCATAAAAATTTAAATAATCTTAGGTGAAAAGATAATTATTAAAAAATAAAAAAAAAATAAAAATTAAATAAAAACTAAATAAATATAAATTAAAATCCTAATAAATAAACTCAAAAGATGAATGTATTTTACACTCATCAATAAGTCATCAGTAAACATCATTAAACTTGTGGCTTATAACCTAACCATAGAATAGGACAACTTCTACTCTCCCTTAATCTTTTATTTTAAAAAAAATTCATATATACTTATTGATGTTAATACTTTGTATATTTTAAATCAAGCCATCAAAATTATAATTTTATGTAATGTGATATTTGAATGAGATTAATTTTGAAGCATTGTTAGTATAAAGTTTTTTACATCATCAACTAATCATACATTATTACATGTGTGACTTTTGAGATAGTTGTTATAAGAATTAAACATATTTAATTATGTGTGTTCTGGACTGTGATCCGGGGCACTAGTCCCATAGGTCAACTCGACATGCATCCAACTGAAGTTTGTTGTTGATACCCCAATAGGAATTCACTTATAGCACACTGTTGAGATCTTGACACAAAGATGTAATTGACATTAATTAAAGTAATGGTTTTGATGATAACAAATAAGAAAAGAATGAAAGTGCAAAGATCAAGTCCCAAGACTTTTTAAGTTTAGCTTATAAGACTTAGATCTTATGTAAAAGTAAATGAGAATTACACTAAACTCAAATAATTTTTAACATATTTAAAAGTGGTTCTAATACTCAAAAATACTCAACAAACATGTTTTGAAAAGTTAGTTTTGGTGATAATTCAAATCTATGAAAAGTAGTCAAGTTTGTGTTTTGTAAAACTGACATTTGGTTACTCTTTTGATCATAAATTTCAAAATACTTTGATTTTTATTCTGAAACTTATTTCATATGAAAATAGACTCAAAAATCTTTCCAATGAGTGGTCATTTGCTTTAAACGGATAAGAAACAAAGAAGTTATGACTATTTAAAGTCAGTTTTCAAAATCGGAGTGCAATAACTGATTATGGATTTTCTATAATCGATTATTCACTATGTCAGGAACATTTTTCACGTTCTAAAAGCTCCTAACCGATTAGGAAATTCACCTAACCGGTTATTGTGAATGTTAGGAGCATTTTTCATGTTTCCAAAGCTCCAAACCGATTAGGCAATTCACCTAATCTGTTAGTGCAAAACTTAGGAGCATTTTTCACATTTCTTAGAAGCTCCTAACCGGTTAGAGTATTCCTCTAATCGGTTACTGGGCAAGTTATAAAAGCTCCTAACCTATTAGAAATATCCCCTAACTGGTTATTGAGAATCACAGGAGCAAAAAATTAAAGCTCCTAACCGATTAGGAGAAACTTTCTAACCGATTATCTGGGGAATCGGAACATACGCATAATGGCTCTATTTTGAGCATTTAATTCTCTCAACTACCACCAATGGCACTAAAATCCTTTTGGCTATAAATGAAAGTGTTTGAGTATCAAAGAAATATTGGAGAATAATTTGAAAATCATTCTTGTGTATTAAATTCGTGTTTCACTATCATTTTCTCTAAACCCCTGTTTTGAGCTTTAAAGTGTGAATCCGTGATACCTATAGAGCTTCAATTTGTACTATCCACTCTTGAGAGAGTTTCATTTTATCTACACTTTGATTTCTTATAAAGAGGGTGAGGTATCTCTCTAGAGAAAAAGGGTGAGGTATCCCTTAGTTATAAATAGGATGAGGTATCCCTCTAGAGAAAAGGGTGAGGTATCCCCTGGTTGTAAAGAGGGTGAGGCATCGGTCAAAAGTTGTAAAGGGTGAGGTATCCCTATTTGAGGCTCAAACACAAGGGTGAGGTATCCCAAGGTGTGTTGAGTGCTCTCAATTGTAAAGGTTGTTAAGCACCTGTTAAAGCTTGAAGATATAGTGAAAAATCTCGGGTGATTGCTTGAGGACTGGACGTAGGCCATAAGTGGTTTGGTGGCTAAACCAGGATAAATCTTGTGTTTGATCTTCTCAACTCTATCTCTTTACTTTGTGCTTTATATTTATTTGTTTACTTGAATACTCTCTACTTTGGTTTATTTATTTATTTGTGAGTGAAGCAATCAATCTCATTTATCTATTTACTTCAATCAATCAATAGCTTCAGTAAAAATTGGTAATCAAGTGTTTTACGAAAAGATTTGTAAAAAGTTTTTACATACTCAATTCACCCCCTCTTGAGTATTGAGGCCACTTGACAACAAGTGGTATCAGAGTTAGGCTCTTGTGTAAAAAGCTTAGTAGCTTCAAGAGAAAGTGATGGCCTCTTCAAATAGTTTTTCAAAAAGTTCTTCTCTCTATAGATCTCCCTTTTTCAATGGGGATGAGTATGCTTATTGGAAAGAATGAATGAAAATTTTTATTGAAGCTATTGACTTAGATGTGTGGGATGCTACTAAAAATGGTCCTTTTGTCCCTACACAAGTTGTAAATAGTGTAAGAGTTAATACACTAAGAAGTGAATGGACCAATGATGATAGGAAGAAAGTCCAATACAATTTGATAGCCAAAAACAACATTACCACAGCTTTAGGGTATGATGAGTTCTTTAGAGTGTCAAATTATAAATCTGCCCAAGAAATGTGGGACACTTTACAAGTAACCCATAAGGGTACTAGTGAAGTGAAAAGATCAAGGATTAATACTCTCACTCATGAGCATGAGCTTTTTAGAATGAACCAATGTGAAAGCATTCAAGAACTATAAAAACGGTTCATGCATATTACAAATCATCTTACTTCATTGTGAAAGACTTTTCCTAATGAAGATCTTATTAACAAAGTGTTGAGATGTTTAAACAGACATTAACAATCTAAAGTGACGGCTATTACAAAATCAAGAAATCTTTCAACTAAGACCCTAGCCATACTTTTTGGCAAGCTCCAAGAACATAAATTGGAGTTGAATAGACTCAACCAAAATGAGGAGTTGGACAAGACAAAGAATGGAATAATTCTCAAGGCCACCTCCACCAAATCAATGATGATGATGATGAAAATGGCTTAGAAATAAATGAGAAAAATCTTGCTCTACTAGTAAAAAAATTCAGAAGATTCTTCAAGAAGAATGGAGCTCCTAGAAGATTTCCCTTTCCCCAAAAGAATGTCTATCACAAAGGGGAAAGAACCTCATTCACTCCTAAATCTTATGAATATGGAGAATTGGGTCACATGAAGATGAAGTGCCCAATTTATCAAAGTAAAATGAAAAAATATGACAAAAGATCTTCAAAGGAGAAGAAAGAAGGAAGAGCCTACATAACTTGGGATGATAATGACATGGAATCAACCTATAGTTCGGACTATGAGAAAGTTAATCTATGTTTTATAGCTAGAGGAGAAGAGGAAGATGAAAATGACATCGAGGTAACATCCTCAAATTCTGAATCAAACTCTTTCCTTTTCTTATGATGAATTACAAGATGCATTTAAAGAATTGCATAATGAATCTATGAGGCTTACAAAAATTATTTAATGTTCAAAGAAAACAATTTCCTCATTTGAAAATCAAATTTCTACTTTAAACAAAGAAATTGATGAATTGAAATTAGAAAATAAAAATCTTGGGTTGATAGATGCAAATTCTTCATGCATAACAAGCTCTTCATATGATAATGCACTCACACCCTCATCTTACTCATCATGTAAGGCATTTGAAATCGAAATTGAGGATTTGAAAAACACACTTTCAAAATTTACTTTTGGAAGAGATAACTTGAATGTATTGTTAGGGAAACAAAGATGTATTTTTCAAAAGGCTGGTTTAGGGTATAATCCTAATAACCAACAAAAGTTTCTCAAGAATTTATTTATTTCCTCAAGTACATCAAGTAGCCCTTTCATCAAATATTTTCATTGTGGGAGGAAATGACATAGTGCTTCTACATGTAATGTTAGAAACAACTTGAACACTAAGGTTGGGACTGAAATGGTTTGGGTTCCCAAAGGCACTTTACCAAAAGTTAACATACAATGACCCAAGAAAATTTGGGTACCAAAAGCCAAAAATTGAAGTGTGTTGTAGGTGTGTTTGAAAGCCAAGAACATACTTTGGAATCTCAAAAGTGACTACTGCAAGCATAAGATTAGAAAATACTCCAAGTTCTTTCCATTGTCTCCAGGAAGCTTGGACTTACAACATTTAGATAAGTGGAGACTTGTTTTATACTTTAACTTACTTTAAAGAAGTACTTTTCTAACTTTATATCTTGAAAATTTCTTTATATGTGATAATATGCTAGATAAGTTCACTTCTTGTTTAAAATAGCATATTTTATGAAAACATCTTTGAACTTAGCATTCTGGATTAATCATGCATCTAACTCTTGCTGAAAATCATAATTTTGCTGCATAACTTGTCATAATTTAATATTTTGGTATCAGAGATGACATGTGATTGCATTCTTAAAGGATGAATCTTTGAAGAATTTCTGGTTTTGGAAGTGAAATAACTAATTAGAAGAAGGAAATAATCTGTTAGGAGAAGTACCTAACCTGTTATTCACAAAGTTAGAGGCTGCTGGTCTTTCATTCCATGAAGATAACTAATTACAAGACCTCTCTAACCAATTATGGAGGTATTTTGAGGCTCTGGAGACCACAAATAACCTATTAAAAGCCTTTCCTAATCTGTTATTGAAGCAAACAGAGGCTCAATCTTTTAGAGGTCCACGAGAATAACCTGTTAGGAGCCTTTCCTAATATGTTATTTAAACAAACAGAGGCAACAAAAATAACCAATTAGGAACAAGTCCTAATCGGTTATTGAGGCTAACCGAGAGCTCCTCATTTTATTTCTCTTCACACTAGCTGATTACTCTATGCCATAATCGATTATTTCAGCTCACAGGGACCTCACATTTTTTTATCTCACATGAAGATAATTGGTTAGCTCGAACCCTTAATTAATTATTTGCTCAACTTATGGCCTTCCTTTTTCACTCTCCATGAAAATAATTAGTTACCACAATGCTCTAACCGATTATTATGCTCATTAAAAAAAAAAAAAAATGTGACCTCCCCTCACAATTCACGACCCAAACCTCCATTGTCATCTTCTTCCTCAAGCACCCACTCACACTCACTTACTCAAACTCATCACCCAACTAAAATACAACCAAAATCCACCATTAAAACACCTTTTCCATTACTTTCTATAACTTTCCACTAATTAAAACCCACAAATTCTTCTAAAAATCTCACACCTTTCATCTCTTTGCTCTCTAAAACCATGACCTAACTTCCATTACAACTAAGATAACAAATTTGCATAGGCTTCCATAAATCGCATGAAAATCAAGATGGTTAATGGTGTTTGGGTTTATGGTGTTGAGCATGATGCAGCCCCACAAGAAGAAGAACTTCTTGCTACCCCTGCTGATGTAATTATAGAAGTGGCTCCAGCCACCAATGAAGACCGCATCTTAGCTACCCTAGCAAGCATTCAAGCCCAGATTATGGATCTTCGAGCTTATCAGAAGCATAGCATTTGAGTCATCTATGACCGCTTAGACAGCATTGAGCGTCGCCTTCCACCACCACAAAATGATAGGGTTTAGGCATGGATCTCTCTTATTTAGCTAATATTTTTCTGTTTTAGCTATGTTATTATGATTAAGGCTCGTCTAACCACAATAGGTTATCTTTCGGATATGCTGCTCATTGTCTTAGATTATGACTTTGCTTAACCATAGTATGACTTTGATATGTAGTTTCAGTATAACTTAGATATTTTGCAATGGATGGTGTGTTGACATGAATATACTACTGATCTGGTTATATTGTTAATGGATTATCACTGAATAATTATTGAATGACAATGGTTTTGTATTTAAGGTTATATTGTTATTTCTCTCTTTGTCAAAATATCTTTATTGCATAACTTTTTTATCATGACAAAAGGGGAAGAATTTTATGAGTCATTGAGAAAAGATAAAAAGAAAAATATGCAAATTTGATGATCTTGGGATTCCAAAATTAAGGGGGAGTTGTGCATCTCTGAACTAATCATCTCTTGAAAAATAGAGGGGGGTAAGTCTCTAACACCTTTTTGTGAGTTCTAATTTATTTGAACTAACTATTTTCTCAATGGTTATTTGTCATCATCAAAAAGGGAGAGAATGTAATTGGCGTTAATTAAAGTAATGGTTTTGATGATAACAAACAAATAAGGAATAGAAGTGCAAAGATTAAGTCCCAAGACTCTTCAAGTTTAGCCTATAAGACTTAGAACTTATGTAAAGGTAAATGAAAATCACACTAAACTCAAATAAGTTTTAACATCTTTAAAAGTGGTTCTTACACTTTAAAATGCCCAACAAACATGTTTTGAAAAGTTAGTCTTGGTGGTAATTCAAATCTTTGAAAAGTAACTAAGTTTGTGTTTTGTAAAACTGACATTTGGTTACTCTTTTGATCATAACTTTCAAAATACTTTGATTTTTGTTCTGAAACTTGTTTAATATGAAAATAGACTCAAAGATCTTTCCAATGACCTCTAATTGGTTACTGGGCAAGTTATAAAAGCTCCTAACCGATTACAAATATCCCCTAACCGGTTATTGAGAATCACAGGAGCCAAAAATTAAAGCTCCTAACCAATTAGGAGAAACTTTCTAACTGGTTATCTGGAAAATCAGAACATACGCACAACAACTCTATTTTGAGCATTTAATGCTCCCAATCACCACCAACGACTCTAAAATCCTTTCGGCTATAAATGAAGTGTTTGGGCATCAAAGAAATGTTGGAGAACAATCTGAAAATCATGCTTCTGCATTAAATTCGTGTTTCATTATCATTTTCTCTAAACCCCTATTTTGAGCTTTAAAATGTGAATCATTGATACCCATAGAGCTTCAATTTGTATTATTCACTCTTGAGAGAGTTTCATTATATCTACACTTTGATTTCCTATAAAGAGGGTGATGTATCACTCTAGAGAAAAAGGGTGAGGTATCCCCTAATTGTAAAGAGGGTGAGGTATCCCTTGATTGTAAAGAGGGTGAGGCATCCCTCAAAAGTTATAAAGGGTGAGGTATCTCAAGGTGTGTTAAGTGCTCTCAATTGTAAAGGTTGTCAAGCACCTATTGAAACTTGAAGATATAGTGAAAAATCTTGGGTGATTGCTTGAGGACTGGACATAGGCCACAAGTGGTTTGGTGGCTGAATTAGGATAAATCTTGTGTTTGATCTTCTCAACTTTATCTCTTTACTTTGTGCTTTATATTTATTTGCTTACTTGAATACTCTCTGCTTTGGTTTATTTATTTATTTATGAGTAAAGTAATTAATCTCATTTATCTATTTACTTCAATCAATCAATAGTTTCAACGAAAATTAGTAATCAAGTGCTATACGAAAAGATTTACAAAAAGTTTTTACATATTCAATTCACCATCCTCTTGAGTATTGAGGTCACTTGGAAACAAAAGCATGCAGGACCACGACATTGGGTAACAACAACATTATCGCGAGATTAATGTAGTGGAGATCAATCACTTTCACCAATCACGATTTGTGTACTATTACCGCCTTTCTCTAACTACAATATCAACATTCCAATTTTAAACTACAATAATTATAAATATCAAGTTCAATCACTTTCAACAGGTAACTATTACTCTTTGGCTTAAATCCTAATTGTGCACAACATGACTTGAGTGTTAGAGTATCATTACAGGTACCAACCATTCCCATTTCAATACGCTTCGCTATTGCCCAATGAGGAAAACACTTGTATGTGCCTATTCAGGTAAACCTCAGTATCCATTACTGAACATTGGCGCTATGTGTGGGAATCCTTAAATTCCTATTTTCATCCAACCATGGTGAGCACAAGACAGAACTCAAAAAGAGAACTAGTTGTGCTCGTCCCTGCAGGCCAAAGGCGAGGTCTAGCGGTGCCCCATCATCCTTACCCTGTCGCACCACCATACGATCACCGCGTGGCCTAAAATCAACCAGTTACTGAAACTTCCGCTGCGATGAGCCAGGAGTCTAACACTAGGCACCCACATGATGGGCAAGAAACCTCCCTTTTTTTTATGAAAACCCACACCCATCACGCAGGACCTTTGTGAGGGATCTACTTGGTCCCCGCGTGCATGGAGCCAATTCTGACTATCATAGGCCTAGAATCCCGATGCATTAGCGCCTGGGACACAGGAACAATGATGTTGATGATTGCGTGACCTGCCCAAAGGGCACGATTCAATATGACATGTCCAAAACCCATATGCTAGACTTAGTGCGACAATAAGTGACAGTGTTGGAGGAGCAACGTCGCAGAATAGAAATCCTGGAGCAATTTGTGCATAAAGTCCAGTCCGGATCACATTAGGATGACAAAAGATGAAATGCAGTCAATGGCTAGGGAAGAATGTCGCACGCTGATGCCAGAACGTCCAATGTTGTTAATAATAACCCAAATCCCCATGATTAGGAACAACCTTTCTCTGCCCAGTTGATGGAGTATAGAGTTCCTATAAACTTCAAGTTCCCAGCTAACGTGGAACTCTACGATGGGACTACGGATCCTCAGGAACACATAAACGTCTATGTTCAATCTATACGCTTCCATGGGGGATCCCCACAATTTTCGTGCCACACCTTCCCCCTTTCCTTAAAAAAGGCAACCCTCAAATGGTTCGTAACCCTGCCAGTAGGATCCGTCACCAACTGGCAGGGTCTCAGACAGATGTTCTTGCTGCACTACACCACCAGCAAGGAGTAACTCAGATCTACTGAATCTTTTTATGAGATTCGCCAAGGGCACAACGAGCCCCTTCGCGAGTATCATAAGAGGTTCAATATGACTTGTATTAATATAGAGAACCTCGATAAAAGGATTGCTCTCCACTGTGTCAGAAACAGCCTCCAGATTGACTCTTGATTTTTCTAATCTTTGGCAAAAAAAAGTCAGAAAGTATGGAAGAATTTCAAGAATAGTCCCAGACGTACATAAACTTGGAGGAGGTTACTAAGGCTAAGAGGAGCCTATAGAAAGGTGAGCCCTCTCACCAGAAAAGCAACCAAAATTCCTCTCAGCCTCGAAGCTCCTTTAAGGATGATCTACCTCAAACCAAATACTCAACCTATACCCTTTTGAACACTTCACGCACAATGATACTAAAAGAAGTATTTCAGACCGGCCTCCGGGATCCTTTAAAGAAATATGCACAAAAGGATCGTACAAAGCATTGTTCATGGCACAAGGGCTACGATCACGACAAAGAAGATTGCTTTCAACTTGGTGACGCCATTGAGTCCTTAATTAGGGCAGGGCAGCTAAATTAGTACATCAACCATGTCCAAAACAATGGAAACCGCGAAGGACAGAATGAAAGAAAACACAGTCTCAGTCCTAGGTAGAGACCGTCTCCGCACCAAAGGAAGAGGTCCTGAAGTCCACCTCACCGTAATACTGACAACCAGCAGGATCAGAATTAGGACACACCATCGGATAACAATGATGGCCACCATGCATAGGTCATCTGAACCATCAACATTATCGCTAATGGTTTCACGGGCGGTGGGTCATCCAACAGCATCTGGAAAAAAGCACTCAATATGGCAGTGTTGAGCGTCTCCCACTCTGCACCCAAATCACTTGCCAGAGATTAGAAGGCACCTCTCATCTCTTTTTCGGATGAAGACTATGACGAGATTATCCTAGAGCATGATGATTTGTTGGTTGTCTCTATGATAATTTCTAATGTCAAGATCCGATGAATTTTTGTAGACTAAGGGAGTTCAACTAATATTATGTTCATGGAACTGTACATATGTCACTTCATTTTATGCCAACATTTCTCTCACCTTTTAGGATTGATGATATACAATAGAGGACGATGATATCATGCACCATCAACACTTTTGGTGCATGGATGTACCAACATTTTTACTCATGATGACTAGTTACTCGATTTTTATTTTTTATTTTTTTTACACACCTATTAATCTTCTCCACCACCTCTTCCCCTTTCGCCTCTCCCACCACCACTTCTACCCCAATCCCACACCACCGTGTGACAATCACCACCGCAGAATCTCTGCCACCAACTAGACTCAGACCCAACACTATCCACCGAACCCCAAAGCCTTTCACCCAACCAGATCTTCCCCAGGCCACACCACCACGCGTAAGCTATCAGCCACCACCGCGTCCCAAAAGCATCAGCCGCCACCAAGGCAGCACCTTCCGCAACATCCCTGTCGTCCTTCTGCCTAGATCTGCAAGTCCTGTTCGAGCACCGCGAGGCCTTCGGTGAGAACATTTACTGGTTGGAATCAAAGGCGTCGATTCTTCGATAAAGATGACTCGTGGGTTCTAGGTCACGATGGTTTGATGGCTGGCAAGATCTTATGGCAGCTAGACTGAGGTCGTGCGATGGCGCGGTGAACAACAGTGTGGTGGTCTGATACTAAGTCGTGGTTGGAGCACGACGGGGAAGTATGGGGTTGAAGCGATCTCAGGTTCGGGATCAACGACATGGTGGCAGGTTGGGTGCGCATGATAGACTAGTGGTTGGGGGTCGTGGGTTCCATGGTGGTGAGCGGACATCGGCAACGCAAACATGGTAGCCGAGCACAGGCCCGAACCCATTAGACTTCCTCCGTCGTCGCTGCCATCAAAAACGTCGTTGCACAGACTGGAGGGTGCCTCTGCCGCCAACCATGCACTCTCCTGTCCGCTGTTGCCAAATTGGGGTAGGATGGTAGGTGGGTGGGTGATAGCGAATTTGTGTCAAAGGGAAAAAAAAACCATAGAAGGGGGTTGCCTACTTTGATCTTGATCCTTGATTTTTTTTAAATAATAAATAAAAGGCTCAAAATCAATGGTGTATCAATGCACCACAAAGCTAATGGTGCATGTTAGATGAATCGTACAACAGAAGCCATGCACAAAAACATTCACTCTGACACCAACATAGCCTTTGTATTTGAATGGGAACCGTTTAACATGTTGTATGAAATTTGGATGATGAATTTTTTTTTATAATTTTGAGATTCATATATTTCCATTTTAATCTGTTAAGGATCATCATATACTTGCTTATAGGGTTAAAAAATTTCTTAAAAATATTATATAAATAAAGTGAAAATTAAAAAATATATTAAAAAGAAAAAGATAAAAGGCAAAATCTGCTATGCGGTTAAAAGGATTGTGCATCCATGTACTTTTGTGGTGGTTTTAAGTTGTAACTTGTAAGCCCCAAAGTTCTTATTAGAAAGTCTTGAATCAACTCAAAATAAATTGGTATTTGACATTAAAAAAAAAGGAAAAAAATATGTTAACACCCAAGAGAAGAAGAAGATATGAAGTTATTAGCATAATACAGAAAACTAGAAGTTACACTCTTGCATAATAAATAATTAAATGTGCCTTCTCCTTGTTTTGTCTCTAGAACTTGATGTTATTTGTTTTGGATCAGGTATAGGCCCATGAAACTGGAGTAATCTGACTCGCTAGGCTGGTCCTCAGACGTGCAATGTGTAGGGAACTGGTCGTTCATTAAGCATGTTCCCTCTCTGACATAAAAGAGGAGACAGCACTCCACTTGAATAGAGATGACAAATCATATGGAATAACGTTTTCCCGCACTACAAGGGAATAACACGTGATACACACAGAATTGCTCAGACTTCCTACTTTTTTTACACGTTCATACATCTCTATATAAAGGTCAAATGAAAGGACAAAGATATACATTAATTCTATTATCTATTATCCTCCTTGAACAGTCATTAACTTAAGCATTGAAGTGCCTTTTACAAATATTCACTCTCTCATTCCTCAAATCGCTACTGCTACATCACAGAAGAATTTATCATTACTTACCTTCTCAAAAAACTCTCATAATCCAATTCTAAATACTATTCATTTAAAATTCACTAGATAATGAAAATCACAATCAAAGGCACAAGTTAACAATAATAAAGTGCAAACTAAAGCCAACTCAATGAGAATAGTGATGATATGTTGAATTATGTACAATTGTACTTTGTAGGCTTCGAGTCGTACATTGTACACAAAATGGCTATTCGTGGTTCTAAAATGATAGTAAATCAATTTTTAGTAATATGTTACTTCAGGGGATTTGATTTGCCATGATCTCAAAACACGCAAGGTGAAAAATGAGATTGTAAACTAAGCATATATGGAGCTTCAACCAACACAAAATTAATTGCCATTTGACAGTAACCCAAAAAAAAAAAAAATGAACACCCCTATAAAGTTATTTTCATTATGTTGGGTTTTAGGACTTATTTCACTCAAATGCATAATACATGTACAACAAACTATAAGTTATGTTGTTGAATAGTATAAGTAAGTGTTTGAAAAAATTATAAAAATTTAATTATGTTTAGTAATTAATTATTATACAATTTTTTTATTATAATCAATTTATTTTTATATTTAGATATATTTGTTAAAATTTGATTTTAAATTAATCTAATTTATTTAGATGATATAAAAAATTTACTTTATGTATTAAATTATTAAAATAAGTATAAAATAATTAAAAAAATTATTTAATTAAGGACAAAATAGTATTTATATCTCAAAGTGTAATTCAAAGTGTAATGAATAATTTATAAATTTAATTTTTAACATTATAAAAATTAACTTAAATTTTTTTTTTTATAATACATTAAATTTTGTATAAAAATTAAAATTAATTTTTAATAAATATATTATAATATTGTACAAACAATTTTTTTTTAAAAAAAATTACCAGACACACTCAAAATTATTACATGTGGCTTTTCCTTGTGCTGCGTCTAGAACTTTATGCTGTTTATTTAAATCACAAGATACGGAAAATCACAGTCAAAGGCTCAAGTTAACTAAGATAAAGTACAGAGTAAAGCCAACTCCATGAGAATCAAGAGTACACCGATCTAATTCTATTTGTTTTGCTTCACAACCTGAAAGGCTGCAAGCAAGAGTTCCAATCAAGTCCTTTTGCAAAATAATGTGTCCAGAAATCTTTCACAGTAATGTCCCTATAGATTGGAGGGTTTTTTTTCTGATGATAATTCCTTTATTGGACCATAAACCCTTGGATGTGCAATTAGATGTAATAAAATTCATAAAGAAGCTTGCTACGGAAATTTTAGTGCCTATATGCCTCGATAAGACCCGGTGATAAACACTGATGAACGTGTCATTTGTCACAATCTGCACCAATAAAAAGAAAATTGATAATTATAATCATAAAAAATTGTGTATGATAATGGCAATTAATCTAATAAAAGTCCTAAATATTTGAGTATAGGTCACTTTTATATATGTTGCATCACGTCCTCTAACATTCTTTTCGAAAGTAAACTCTTAAAAATGATACATCTTACATCGTGTTATTGTGTTGTTGACCCTTTGAAATGAAATTCTGTAATCCTAATAACATATAGATGGCCATGATAGTTTTGAGGAAAATTAGAACTTTAAAGGACCATGTTGAAATGGAATCAGGAAGCAAGATAGATCATCCAGAAGATAAAGGGAAATCGATACTTAGAACAAAGATAAACCACCGGGCTTTGATAGAGGTAATAATAGAAACGTTGAGAGAAGATAAGTTGATATGGACAAATTTATTGTTGGGAATGCGACCAAAGTCCCACATTGACTAGAAGTGGGAAGCATGATGTGTATATAAGTATGGACATATATCTCCATTAGTATGAGGCCTTTTGGGGTAAAAGCCCAAGAGCAAATCCATAAGGGCTTAGGCCCAAAGTGGACAATATCATACTAATGTAGAGATATGTGGTGTCTGTAAGCCTTACAAGTGGTATCAGAGCCGATGGTTCGGCTTGGATGAGTTTGGTATGGACGGTAATTGGTGGATCAATGTGAAGAATCCATTGTGTCAAAAGTCTTCCTAGCGATGTGGAGGCTAGGCGGCGTGTTCCGTTGGACGACGGCGGTACAAGTATGATGTGTATATAAGTATGGACATATATCTCCATTAGTATGAGGCCTTTTAGGGTAAAAGCCCAAGAGCAAATCTATGAGGGCTTAGGCCCAAAGTGGACAATATCATACTAATGTGGAGATATGTGGTGTCCGTGGGCCTTACAAGTTCTTTTGGGAATGCGACCAAAGTCCCACATTGGCTAGAGGTGGGGAGCATCATGTGTATATAAGTATGGACATATATCTCCATTAGTATGAGGCCTTTTAGGGTAAAAACCCAAGAGCAAATCCATGAGGGCTTAGGCCCAAAATGGACAATATCATACTAATGTGGAGATATGTGGTGTCTATGGGCCCTACAAGTGGTATCAGAGTCGATGGTTCGGCTTGGATGAGTTTGGTATGGACGGTGGTTGGTGGATCAATGTGAAGAATCCCTTGTGTTGAAAGTCTTCCTCGCGATGTGGAGGCTAGGCGGCGTGTTCCGTTGGACGACGGCGATACAAGTATGACACCGTATCAAAGCCATGCCCCAAAGTTAGCCATGATGGATGAATCTTCAGAATGCCGAACGAAAGTGGTGGGCCCCAGTTAGCTCACGATGGGATCCGTAGATGTAGACGGATGGATGATCGTTTGAGGGGAGGCTCGATGGTCCTTTGTTCGAGGGGAGGATTGTTGGGAATGCGACCAAAGTCCCACATTGACTAGAGGTGGGGAGCATCATGTGTATATAAGTATGGACATATATCTCCATTAGTATGAGGCCTTTTGGGGTAAAAACCCAAGAGCAAATCCATGAGGGCTTAGGCCCAAAATGGACAATATCATACTAATGTGGAGATATGTGGTGTCCATGGGCCCTACAAAAATTTGTTCTCTCCTGAACTGATCTGAGGTTTTTCCCTTTTGGCTGGAGGGGGAGAATTGTGGGGTCCAGCCATGTGTTTTAGTTGAAATTGAAGGAAAGATACAAAATAACTTTCGGTGTAGAATTCAAAGGCTTTTGGTGGAGTAGGTGCCTTAATTTTAGGAGCAAATTTGTCAACAAATTTGCTTGGATGGTGGTGGAGTAGGTGCAAGTTTTCAAAGCAAAGTTTGAAATTAAATGCATACCACCTTTGGTGCACACGGTTTTGCACAAACCACTTTTTGTGCACATGGTTTTGCACTCATTGTGCTTCTATAAATAGAGGCAATTGAGAAGGAGAAAATGCATCAGATCAAGAAGGAAGAAAGTGAGAGAAAAATAGAGAGTCTCTTCTCTTTTCTGATAGTGAGAGTGTGTTATCATTTTTGTAACTCTTGAGAGGGTGTACTCGGGTTTGTAGAATGATACACAATTGGGGTGGGTTACAATTATTGTAATCATTGTTGTGATAGTGAATAATTTTATTGGAGTGTTTAGTGGATGTAAGAAGGTCTTGAACCACGTAAATTCTTGTGTTCTCTATTATTTTTTGTAGTTTTTTTTTTTTGTGTGTTCTCACGATCCTTTGTCTGTACGAGAGGAACCCAACACTGTTGGGTACCTCTCGTACAGACAAAGGATCGTGAGAACACACAAAAAAAAAAATACACTACAGAAAAATAATAGAGAACACAAGAATTTACGTGGTTAAAGCACCTCTTGCCTACATCCACGTAAATACTCCAATAAAATTATTCACTATCACAACAATGATTACAATAATTGTAACCCACCCCAATTGTGTATCATTCTACAAACCCGAGTACACCCTCTCAAGAGTTATAAAAATGATAACACACTCTCACTATCAGAAAAGAGAAGAGACTCTCTATTTTTCTCTCACTTTCTTCCTTCTTGATCTGATGCATTTTCTCCTTCTCAATTGCCTCTATTTATAGAAGCACATTGAGTGCAAAACCATGTGCACTAAAAGTGGTTTGTGCAAAACCGTGTGCACCAAAGGTGGTATGCATTTAATTTCAAACTTTACTTTGAAAACTTGCACCTACTCCACCACCATCCAAGTAAATTTGTTGACAAATTTGCTCCTAAAATTAAGGCACCTACTCCACCAAAAGCCTTTGAATTCTACAGCGAAAGTTATTTTGTATCTTTCCTTCAATTTCAACTAAAACATATGGCTGGACCCCACAATTCTCCCCCTCCAACCAAAAGGAAAAAACCTCAGATCAATTCAGGAGAGAACAAATCTCCCCCTCAAGTGGAAGCTCTTTCTTTTCCATACACTTGAATTGTTCTCCCAACAATACTACAACATCAGAAAATTTTACCTTATTCTCAAATTTGTTATCACGGCTGCTTTCCCTTCTCAAAGCTTGCCCTTCCAAGTAGCAAAGGTTCTTCTCATTTCTCTGCCCTCGTAACACCAAGTGCCTTCCCTTATACACCTTGCATCCCCACTTTGAACCAACATACTTGTACCCTTGTAATGCCATCTCCCCCAAAGAAATAATATTGGCAACTGCAGAGGGTACAAATCTCACATTTTGGAAAGTTCTAATGGCGCCATCATGGAGCTTCATTCTCACACTCCCAATGCCTTCAACCTTCATTTTTTCACCATTTGCTAACTTGAAATGGCCAAACTCTTCATCGATTTTCAAGGTGTCAAACATCGCTCGATCTCTACAAATGTGCTTCGAGGCAGCAGAGTCCATCACCCAATTTGATTTAGCAACCTCCTCGGTTGTTGCTAAAAATAGATCTTCATTTTCATCTTCAACGGTTTTGACCACGTTTGTCTGAGAGTTGTCATCATCCTTCCTCATCATTCTCAATTTCTTCAGGTCCTCCCTCATTTGTGTGCACCTCAGTTGCAAATGACCCTTCTCCCCGCAATAGTAACATTGCACGTTACTCATATCTCGTTGGGGACGCGATTGCGATTTTGATCTTCCTCTTGGCCCATCATGCCTCCTTGAATGACTCCTCCCTCGTTCAGATTCCTCTGCCATTGCTATTGCACTTTCATCATTAATATTCTCGTTTTTCATCATTCTCTCGTTTTCTCTTAAAGTGACAGTCACCTCATCCATCTTCAAAGTTGTTCTCCCGACAAGCAACGTTTGAACCACGGGTTTGTAGGACCTTGGTAGTGAGGCCAATAACAACAGCGCCTGCTCTTCATCAGATATTTTATCATCTGCATTCAACAATTGGCTTACTAGCTGGTTGAACTTGTTGATGTGGTCATGGAGATTTCCTCCCATCTCCATTTTGAGTTGATACAACTCCATATTTAAACAAAGACGATTGGTTAGTGACTTCGACGCATAGATATTCACGAGCTTTTCCCACAAAGCCTTCGGTGTTGTCTCCTTCAACACGTTGTGCTTTATCTCGGGAGCAAGAGCTAATCGAATCGTGCTTACAACCTTCTTTTGGATCTTAGTCCATTCTTCTTCCTTCATGGTAGCTGGCTTCTCCTCCTCTAAAGCCTAATCAATACCATTTTGCACTAAGAGGTCTTGAATGGTACACTTCCAAATCATAAAATTTATTTTCCCATCAAATAATGGGATTTCAAACCTTGGTGTGTTCCCAGCCATAGTTCTCTGATACCACTGGTAGGTACCTCTCGTACAGACAAAGGATCGTGAGAACATACAAAAAAAAAACTACAGAAAAATAATAGAGAACACAAGAATTTACGTGGTTCGGCACCTCTTGCCTACATCCACGGAAACACTCCAATAAAATTATTCACTATCACAACAATGATTACAATAATTGTAACCCACCCCAATTGTGTATCATTCTACAAATCCGAGTACACCCTCTCAAGAGTTACAAAAATGATAACACACTCTCACTATCAGAAAAGAGAAGAGACTCTCTATTTTTCTCTCACTTTCTTCCTTCTTGATCTGATGCATTTTCTCCTTCTCAATTGCCTCTATTTATAGAAGCACATTGAGTGCAAAACCATGTGCACTAAAAGTGGTTTGTGCAAAACCGTGTGCACCAAAGGTGGTATGCATTTAATTTCAAACTTTACTTTGAAAACTTGCACCTACTCCACCACCATCCAAGCAAATTTGTTGACAAATTTGCTCCTAAAATTAAGGCACCTACTCCACCAAAAGCCTTTGAATTCTACACCAAAAGTTATTTTGTATCTTTCCTTCAATTTCAACTAAAACACATAGCTGGACCCTACAATTTTTATGATGTATAATATTTTTTGGTGTTTTACCGGAGGCATTGTTATGAGATTAACTCTTCAGTCACTGTCACTACTAAGAGGCATTCCCGATAAGTTTGAACTTTAGTCCTCTTCATGAGAGGTAGCTCACTTACTATTGCGCCTAATCCTTGTTGGTATGTTGAGACTTGGCCTCAATTTTTTCAATTATAGGGTTTTCTTTCATGTCTTTTCTGCTTAACTTCACAGGTCAAGGATTGAAACCCTATTTCCAATAAATTTTCAAGTTGTATAATTCTATTCACAGTTTGCTTTGCAAAGAAAACTACCACGACTAGTAAACAAAAACAGAATAATACGATTACTAAATATGTTTACCTTTAATTGTCTAAGAAAGGTGTTCAGTAAAATCAGTGTCAGAAAAATTATGTCCATGACAAAGAATGTTACAGCTATGCAAGCTGTCACCATGTTATTCTTATGTGTAGGCAAAAGCAAATTTGAGACAGATATGCAGCTGAAGTCGCCCCTTGAAGCTACATCAACCAAAGGTATTATATGGTGCATAGAAAGGGGGGTTGCTTGTGAACCACTGAAGGCCACTTAGTTTAAAAATAAAGTACATATGCATAGTGACAAACCATATGCCATGATTTACATCTTAATAATTTTAGTTTTTTGCTCTCCAATTTTCTTTCTCTGGACCTGTCAGCGATCAATGCATCTTTCAACTTGTTTAAAGCTAAACCTAGACTATAAAATTTCTCTGAAAATCATTTCATTAATTAGTAAGTTTTATGCTATCTCAAGGCCATTTATCTGTAGAAAACATAATAAACTATTACAGTAGTTTACGTGTAGAAGATCTCCAATGTTTACAACAAGAGCTCCATGCACTGGAGAAACACTAACCCATTGATTCTCATGAAGAACTTGAAGACCACCCATCTGGTCTTGCAGAAGTATTGTCATGAAGTCACTATCAGTGTGCTTTGTGGTGCCCATGGTTAATTCTGGCTCAGGGCATGCCGGATAGTATTGACCAAAAATAATGAGTCCCTCAGCGCGGTCCAATTCTTTAAGGTAAGAAGGATTAAGGCCAAGTGCCTCTGACAATAGCTCAAAGATAGTAAAGCCCAACGCCCTTACTTTCTTTGAATACTCAGTCACAAAGTCTCTACAAATACATAATCATTTCATCAAAGAGAAAACTAAAGGCCCAAAATTGATAGGGTCTGCAAGTGAAATTCCCAAGTGACCTTGGCTAAATTCCATGTAACAAATATGAAACATAAGAAAGTTGCATAAATGCTAAATTAGTAAATTACTAGATAGCTGTTTTGCATATATCATAAAACAGCCAAAAGCTGTAATTTTCTCAATTTACTGCATAGACAGATATATATAATAAATAGCAAGAGCCATGAGAAGCCACCCCTAGTAAATTAGTAAACTACTATAAAGCCTGAACAAGTGCAGGTTTTAGTGCCAAAATTAGTATTAGAAACATTACCTACATACTGCTGGTACTTCTTCTGGATTGGGAGGATCAGGACTTACAACAATTGCAATTGTATCCCTCCAGTTAGCAACCTGGTCTCTGAACAGGGTACCATTGGAGAAATATGCGACCTTTTTATTGTGATCCCTGGAGTAAAAGTGTTTCCTTATCTCAGCATCTTGTTCATGAAACCTACGGATTCCATTGATCATCTCATCCATAACATCAACCGGAATACCATGATTGATCACTTGGAAAAATCCCCACTTATGGCATGCACTTCGAATTTGGTCAACTACTTCAACATGCTGGGCTGAACTTTTGTGTATGCATTGAAGATCTGTAATTGGGATACTGAACTTTGAGTCACTTGGTGAGGTGTCAGTGAGGTCCAACTTGGCAGAATAGAACATGCGTGGGATCTTTGTCACCCCAGAATCTAGGACACCTTTCACACCAGCTTTTGAATCATCAAATGCTATAACCTCAGCTTTCCTGTCATAAGTGGAATCATTACCTCCTGCCTCTAACTCCATACTAGGAAACTAGCAGAACAGCACGGTAGTGTAACAAATCTAAAGTCAAACCACCAATGATAATACCCACCGTGTCCCTTGAAAAGATAAGGAAGTTTGATGAAGGTAGAATACATCAATACACTGAAATTCAGGCGGCCAAGTCAATTTTGGGTCGAATTAGGTTGATATTAGCTTACCAATTATTCCTTTGGTCAGCCCATAATTACCAAGGTTCACAATTCTGTTTGGTCCAATCAAGGATATGTTATGAGACCAGAAAAAAGATAAATAAATAAATAAATAGATAAAAAACCCCACCAATCTATCGAGAAACTTATCTCAAAGATGAATAATGCTCCCTGCATATCACGAAGAAACACATTATCTCATATTTGTGTGAGATGATAAAATCGAAATGTATGAGTGTAAAAAAAAAAAAAAACTAAAATTAGATAATTATAGATATGAAGTGATGTGTATATAAGTAACATTATTCTTAAAAGATTACTTTACTCATTATTATGATTCATGAAAGGGTACATGATAGAAACTGCACCTCAGGATTCGAATATAAGCAATAAACTACATATGCTACGTTGAATTAGGTACAATTACAAATGTACCATTATTCTCCTTCTCACTCCATTATTTTCTACTTCCTCTTCCACCACCTTGCTGTTCTTTTCAAATCTCTTTGCCAATGCTTTAACTTTAACTAGAGTTTGAGGCTGCTTGAGATTACAGTCAAGATGGGAAAAGTGAAAGTAAAGCAAATATTTGATGATTAGAAAAGCTGGTAATCTGGAATTAAAGGTCTTTCAGATGCTTGGCTGTCAAATACCACAATGGTGAGAAAACTTTGGTGTGCCACAATCTTTTTTCCTTGTTTCATCATGAGCAAGAAACACAAAACTCCAGTGTGGCAGTGTCCCCACCAAATACCTTAAAGCCATGCATAGATTTTTACCAAAAACAAAATTAAAGCCAAACATAGATAAGATATGCTTATGGACACTCAAGTCCCTATCATTGCCTGTATTGTTTGCCCAGACGCAAAAGATAGTAATTCAACGCAGATAATCCCTCTTCATTAACATTTCTCGCCACTTTTTATGCCACCATTTCTCTCACCTTTAGAATAGTTGATATACAACAGAAACCAGGCACAAAAACACTCAATTTGACACCTACCTAGCCATTGTATTTGAATGGAAACCCGTTTAACATGTCGTATGAAAGTTGGGTGACGAATTTTTTTTTATAATTTTATGATTCGCATATTTTAATTTTGACCTGTTAAGGATCATCAGATACTTGCGTATTGGTTTAAAATTGTATTAAAAAATATTAGATAAACATAAAAACTTTATATATATATATATATATATATAAATAAATAATTCTAAATCTTCATAAATAATTCTTCTAATAATCCTCTTACTTACTAATAATCCTCCCAAGATATTGAATATGCATTTACTTTTTTATTTAGTACTTTTTTATTAAGTATTAAGATGATTATTAAGAGAATATTTTAAGAGTGTATAGTAAAACTTATATATATATATATATATATATATATATATATATAAAATCATAGTCAAAGGCATAAGTTAACAATGATTAAGTGCAAACCAAGGCCAACTCAATGAGAATTATGTGGTGATGATATGATGTGTTGAATTATCTGCAATTGTACTTTGTAGACTTCGAGTCTCACAGTATGTTGTTGACAAAATGGCTGTACACTCTTGGTTCTAGAATGACACTAAAATCACTTTATCAAGGGTTTACTTAACTATCATCCTCGATAAAAAATTGTATGAGCAATTGGTCAATGACCAAAAAACAGAAAAAAAAAATGACAGTAAACCAATTTTTAGTAATATCTTACTATAAAGAATTTGAATTTTCATGATTTCAAAACATGCAAGGTGAAAAATAAGATTGTAAACTAAGCTTATAAGCTTCCACCAACTCAAAATTAATTGGTATTTGACAATAACAAAAAAATTGAAAAATATGTTGACACCTAAAACAAGATATGAAGTTATTGTCAAAAACACATAATACAGAAAACTATAAGTAAGGTTCTTGTATAGCATAAATAATTAAATGTGGCTTTTCCTTTGTGCTGCTACTAGAACTTGATGCTGTTTTTTTATTATTTAAAATTCACTAGATACGGAAAATCACAGTCAAAGGCTCAAGTTAACTATGATAAAGTACAGAGTAAAGCCAACTCCATGAGAATCAAGAGTGCACCAATCTAATTCTTTATATTTGTTTTACTTCACAACTTGAAAGGCAGCAAGCGAGAGTTCCCATCAAGGCCTTGTGCAAAATAATTTGTCAAGAAATCTTTCAAAGTAACGTCTCTATAGATCGGAGGGTTTTCTTCTGATAATAATTCCTTTATTGGACCACAAACCTTGGATGTACACGCAGATATAGCAAAATTCATGAAGAAGGTTGCCACAGAAATTCTAGGGCCTATATTCCTCGACAAGACCCGGTGATAAACACTGATGAACCTGTCATTTGTCATAAGCTGCACCAATAAAAAGGAAATTGATAAATATAATCATAAACAATTGTGTATGGTAATGGTAATCTAATAAAAGTCCTAAAATGATACATTTTACATCGTGTTATTGTGTTTTCGACCCTTCGAAAGAATGTATTGCTATAATTCAAATAACATATAGAAGGCCATGATCATTTTGAGGGAAATTAGACCTTTAAAGGACCATGTTGAAATGGAATCAGGGAGCAAGATAGATTATCCAGAAGATTAAGGGAAATTGGTACTTAGAACATAGATAAACACAGGGCTTTGATGGAAGTAATAATAGAAAAGTTGAGACGAGATATCTTGATATGGACAAATTTGTAATGCATAATATGGTGCAACATAAAAAGTATAAGCAATAACATATGGTCAGTGTATATGAAGAGGCTCGGCCTCAATTGTTTCAATTACAGAGCTTTCTTTCGTGTCTTTTCTTGCTGAATTTTGCAGGTCATGGATTGACAACCATAATTCCATTAAACTTTCAATAAGTATAACTCTATTTCTTAGTTTGCTTTACAAAGAAAACGATCACGACTATGAATATCACAAAAAACTAAAACAGAGCAAAACCATTACTAAATATGTTTACCATTCATTGTCTTTGAAAGGTGTTCAATAAAATCAAGGTCAGAAAAATTATAAAGTCCACGACAAGGAATGTCACAGCTATGCTAACTGTCACCATGTTATTCTTATATGAAGGCAAAAGCAAGTTTGAAACAGATATGCAACTGTAGTCACCCCTTGAATCTCCATCAACCAAAGCAATTATATGGTGCATAGAAAGGCCGGCTGCTTGTGAACCACTGAAGGCCACTTACTAAAAAATAAAGTAAATATGCAAAGTGGCAAACCATATGCCATGAAGCACCCCAATATATATATATATATATATGCCATGATTTACATCTTGATAATTTCAGTCACTTTTTGCTCTCCAATTTTCTTTCTCTGGACCTTTCTGCGATCTATTCATGTTTCAACTTATTTAAAGCTAAACCTAGACTATAAAATTTCTCAGATAATCATTTCTTTGAATTGGTAGATTTTATGCTATCTCAAGACTATTTATCTATAGAAAACTTAATAAACTATTACAGTAGTTACCTGTAGAAGATCTCCAATGTTGACAACAAGAGCTCCATGCACTGGAGGAACATTAACCCACTGATCCTCATGAAGAACTTGAAGACCACCCATCTGGTCTTGCAGAAGTATTGTCATGAAGTCACCATCAGCGTGCTTCATAACGCCCAAAGTTAATTCGGGTTCAGGGCATGCTGGATAGTATTGACCCAAAATAATAAGTGCCTCAGCACAGTCCAATTTTTTAATGTAAGAAGGATTAAGGCCAAGAGCCTCTGACAATAGCTCAAATATTGTAATACCCAACGCCCTTACTTTTTTTGAATATTCAGTCACAATATCTCTGCAAATACATCATCATTTCATCAAAGACAAAAGAAAAGGTCCAAATTTGATAAGGTATGTAAGTGAAATGCAGTGACCTTGACTAATTTAATGCCATTTAACAAATATGAAATATAAGAAAGTTGCATAAATGCTACATTACTAGAATACATGTTCTGCTTATATCATAAAACAGCCAAGAGCTGTAATTTAGTAATTTTCTTAATTTACAGCATAGACAGATATATTATAAATAGCAAGACCCATGAGAAACCACACTGGTAAATTTGGTAAACTGCCATCAAGCCTGAGCATGTGCAGGTTTTAGTATCAAAACTTGTATTAGAAACATTACCTACATACTGCTGGTATTTCTTCTGGATTGGGAGGATCAGGACTTGCAACAAATGCAATTGTATCCCTCCAGTTAGCAACCTGGTCTCTGAACAGGCTACCATTGGAGAAATATCTGACTTTCTTATTGTTATCCCGGGAGTAAAAGTGTTTCCTTATCTCAGCATCTTGTTCATAAAACCTACGGATTCCATTGATCATCTCATCCAAAACATCAATAGGAATACCATGATTGATCACCTGGAAAAATCCCCACTTCTGGGATGCACTTCGAATTTGGTTAACTACTGCAACATGTAGAGCTGAATTTTTGTGTATGCCTTGAAGATCTATGATGGGGATGCTGAACTTTGAGTCAATTGGTGAAGTGTCAGTGAGGTCCAACTTACCAGAATAGAACATGCGTGGGATCTTTGTGACCCCAGAATCTAAGAGACCTTTCACACCGAGTTTTGAATCATCAAATGCTTTAACTTCAGCTATCCTGTCATAAGTGGGATCATTAGCTGCCTGTGACTCATTTGTGCTTGTGACCGCCATACTGGGAATTAGCAGAACAACAGAGTAGTGCACCAGAGCCAGAGTCAAAGAATAAATCATTGAGAATGTATACACATGTACGGCCCACTCTAATCTTCTCATCCATCGTATTTTTGAAAAATCATTACCCTGCAATTTTTGTGCTGATAAGATAGAGACTGAGTTGCACCACCATATGGGACAATCTTCCTGGAGTTCTCAGTCCCTTTCTTTGGTTGTCTCAGAAACATTTGACGACTTTTTGGCTGAGCTTTGGTATTAAGGTATCCATAGTTTTCAAGAACACCAAACATGGGTTCGTCACAACAAAAGTGAACTCCAACGTTGGGCAGACCGTACATATGGTGTTAGGGTTCGAATATTGGATTGTCATTTTAGAGAGGAATTTTTTATTTAATTACCAAAATATAAAAAAGATAAACTCGAGAACACTCTACTCCTTACCAAAGCCCATAATGTTACCCAGGCTCAAGAGATAAACGGATCAAAAAATATTTAAGAAAACATGAATCATATTATTAAATATAAAAAAATTAAAGTTAATAAATACCAAAGTTAAGATCAAAATATATTATTTTAAATTACTTATTTATTCATTTTAGAATAATATTCTAGGAAGATTTATGAATAAAGTGAAAAAAATAAAAAAATATTTTATTGATATTAAACAGAGTTGTCCTTTACCATAATCTTTATATATATATATATATATATTAAAAAAGAAATATAGTGAAGCTAAAAGTGAGAGGAGTTAGTAGATTTATTATATAAAGATTAAAAATTAATAGAAAGATGAGTTAAAATTAATATCAATGTATATAAAATAATCGTGAATCACATGTCAAATACATATCAAGTCTTATCTCTTTTAACTTTATCATTTTTATTTTTGGTATAATTTTCTTGACCTCTTTTGAGATTAGTTCTTATCACCATTTTTATCTTGTGTATTAAATATTCTTTTTTATAA
Source organism: Ormosia semicastrata (assembly GCA_029884595.1). NCBI lineage: Eukaryota > Viridiplantae > Streptophyta > Magnoliopsida > Fabales > Fabaceae > Ormosia > Ormosia semicastrata. The sequence goes on from JAQQTO010000041.1 coordinate 7,179,283, forward strand.
AGTAAATGTATATAAATAAGAGATTAACTATAAAAAGGATATGTGTATAATTTTTAAATAAAAAATAAACATATTAATTTTTAAAAAATTATTAATTATTAAATTTAATTAAAATTAATTAAAAAAATTAACAAAAGGGGGCGAAATTTTATTATTCTGGTTGAAGGCAAACAGACCCTTCATTTATTTTTATTCATTTCTCTCACCTTGTTTAAATATTCTTTTATTAGTGAAATAAAATAAAATTAAAGATAGACTAAAAAATAAAAATAAAAATAATAATTTTTCATATATTACTCATATTTTTTTCATATTTACCTTAATTCTAGAATACAAAAATTAAGCATTTGAAAAAAAAAAAAATTCTTCATATGTTCTTTTTCTTTTTATATATTTTAAAACTCTTAAATAAAAAAATTATTTTTCTTCTACTCATTTCTTTTCCATTCCTTTTAATACCAATTATTCAAAGATAATGTTACGATAGTTGATGTACAACAGAAGCCAGGCACAAACATGTAATTATTATCCATTAAAAAAAAGTAGTTATTCTGTCTTCAAATTCAAGGCGTAATTGGTTGTGTCGATGAAAAGTAAAAAGATGAAAATAGAAGACCTACTGAAAATAGTTTTTAACAAAAAGTGCAAATATAAAATGCATTTTATTTTTCACATTTTCTTGCGTTTCTTGTACCAAAAGTATGTAAACAATTTTCATTCCAAACTTTCCACCAACTTAACCAAGCACACCCTCACATATTATTCGATTAGATGTTGAAAATAGGGTCTTCATAAAGCAACCTCTGAACAAAGTTGCATAGGAGGAGTGCCTGAATTATATCACAATGCTGCCATAAAACACAGGTAAATAATAAAAGCAAAAAACCAGTATTAATAGACCTCTGTTTACGGCAAGCTGATTTAACAAACTGTAACAGTACATCCTGTTGAAAGCCTAGAGATATGTAGACAACCAACAACATTAATGATGATACTAAGCTAAAGCAAGGCACAAGCATCAGAGATACATAGACACCAAACAATTAATACCACGCTATAACCCAAGGTTATGACAGGATCATAGGTGAGTACAAACGTCAGTCAAAACCAAGGATGTTCATGTTCTGAGAAGTCCCCTTCACTCCTCCCCACACCGCTTTTGTCAGCTCAAGCCATCAATCACCACCCACTTGCCTCTTCCAGGAGTCTTCCACAATCAGTTCATCAACTCCCCAGTCTTCATAGCTGGAAAATTTTCCCAAAAAAAGATAACATTGTGCATGACATAAAGAAAGGATTCGACCTTGAAAACAACACACCACCTCCCCCCCCCCCCCCCCGCCAAAAAAAAAAATAATGCACATTATTTACCTTCCATCAGGGAAGTAGTGACGGATGGTAAAGGGGATCTTCCGCTCTCGAAGCTCCTTCATGGCAATCTGAGCAGTTGGGAGAACAACAAATCAGATATTGAGCCTAGATAGTTGAATGACATATACACAAATAAACTCTGCTATGTTTGGATACCTTATGGTGGGTAAAATGAGATGTTATGGAAAGGAATGGAATGACATAAAATTTCCACACTATTGTTTGGATATTTAATGATGGAATGAAGGAAAGATTCCATTCCATTGTTTGGAAGTTCTAAGAGAATGGAATGGAATGATAAGAATTATAAATGTTTTATTTATATGTCATTCTATTCTATCTCATTCCTCCCAAATTGAGGGGGGAAGGGGGCAGAAAAAATGTGGTTTAGGATGGAATGGATGCCACCCCATACCATGTCATTCCATTATAATTTTCAAAAACCAAACAATGGTACCTCAGCCCATTCTATTACTTTTCACTTCATTCCATCCCTTACCACCAATCCAAACATACCCGTGGCTAAGAAATTTTGGCTACGTGTAAAGCAATGGATTAGTCACTTCTCAGCTACTCATTTATTGTTCTGTGAGGGTTTTGATGTGTATGTATCATTTTCATTTCAAATGAATGCAAAGCTACTGCTATCACACAATTTGTATAAAATAAATTAAAAATGAAGAAATCATAAAAGAACCAAAAAACAAAACATGTATCCGGAATGCTAACAAAGGGGAAAAAAATCTTCAAAACTACAATTAATATTCAAAATAACAGGGCAGAAAATGAAAAATGTGGGTAATGTTGGAATCAAAAGAAAGTTCAGCATGACGCATTGAATGCAAGTGAACATGCTCCCCAGTCCAGGGACAAGCCTTACACAAAGAATGGAATATTGAACAAGGTTCTTATGGACTTACAGAAATCAGAGACTATATAATCAATTTTTCATTCCTAGTATTGACTGCACTGTATATTCTTCACCAAATCAAAGAACTTGAGAATTACATAAAATAAATAAAAATCAAATTGGAATTAATATATGATACACTGCTCATCCAAAGGAAATTTTTTAAATTCTTAATCAAAGTTTTATCAGATTCAACATTGAGTGACAGAAGTATAAATATATTTTTAAGGTACAAGACTTCATAGAACTAATAAGTTGTTATAAAAAAACATGATAATAACCTTATCTTACACAGAAAACAAAAAAAAAAAGTTTGAACATCATTGGAATATTAAAAAGAGCATCCATTGTCAAAGTGAACTACAAACTACATTTTCGGTTTTAATGTCCAAAGTTCATAACCTTTTCTATAAGGGGGCCAGGGCCAGGGGAAGGTGAGCTATGGATGGTGAAACTTTGCTATGAGCTAAACATACAAATTATAGGTAAGATAAAATTATTAGACCTAATTTAAAGATAAACCCATGTCTGAAGAAAATCAATTTTCCCATATTAAAATTCGCTATTACTATAAAATGAAAATATGAAAAGAAGGAATTCCATACGAACAGCCCATGCATTAGCAGTGTATTTTTGTAAAGTTTTATTGTGAATTATAGACCAGGTAATTTATATGAAACTATAAAAGAGAAATTGATACAATCCCCACATCCATAGTAAGCAAGTCAAGGCACTCCACTCAACTAAGGAGAGAACTAAAGTGGTCAAAGATAGGAAGTGTCTTAATGAAATCTTTTCTGCATTTCAAATGCAGGGCACATGGCCACAATGACATAATTTGATACTGGCATAACAAGTTTGGCAAGGACATTTCTCAATGACCATTCAAGACGTGCTGAATTGCAGTAACATTACATGAAAGTAGATATCAGAGAGAAAACAGAAGATAAGTTTCTATTACCTCAAGCGGGTCAGTCTCCCCCTCCAACTCGACCATGACAGGCGCATTCATACTGCTCAGCCAGGAGACAACAAGTTAAAGCATCACAAAGAATCAATCAGAAGAACAGAATTATAGGTTCACAAAACTCAGAAGAAAACCTGATTTGAAGAGCACGGGTACCCAAAATCCTGGCACGCTCATACTTGGTCATGTATTTTGATGTCTTTCGAGGCTGCTCTGCTGGTTCTTGTTCTTCCTTTTCCTCAGTTTCAAGGGGCTCTCCAGTCATGTCATCATTGTTGTTGTTGTTATCCACATCCTCCTCTGCACCTTCCTATCCATCAATAATTCAATTAATTCATTCAATGTTAGGTTCCATAACATATATATGTAATGCCCAAAAGGATATATATATATGTTTAGAATTCCTTACTTCAATCTCGGGTTCTATGAGAAATCTTTCAGTAGTGTCAGACTACGAAACACACAGCTCAGAAACTTGCAATTGCAGAGGCATGGCATGAGTGTTAATTTACACGAACATGACCGACCCAGAACCGAAAAAAGTGACAACACACATTAAACACATTGAATAATGTTTCATTTTGCTTTAATCTTCACATACAGAACACACAAAAAAAAAGGCAATAGTATGACCTTAAAGATGCTGAACAAATAATTTTTGGCTTCGATCCAGTAAATTTAATAAATATGACTGATCAGGATTACCAACAAGATTTTCAAATAGGGAAAATTAATTATTTGGGGGAGGCGGGGGGGACCCTAATCTCAGTGTATGTGGCAATGTGTTAGAGAGAGGGAGGGAGAGAGAACCCCATATCGAAGTCATTGTAGTCGTCGTCGGCCATTGTGCCCAAAACTCTCTGGTGCAAAACCCCCCGGTTGCGTCCTAAACCCTTACACACAGACGCAGCAAGACCCAACTCTTGTATTGTATTTGTACCACAGTCTTGTTGAACCGGGTGAGGATGCTCTACCGTGACATAATCATCTTATTAGAAATATTAGAAATAAATGAATCAGGATTCTCTACTACTATAGTTGACCAATTAGAGAGGGCCTTTTTCCTTACAATTCAATATAGTGGCACTTAGCATAACAAAATTTGAGTATATTTCTCTCAAAGAAGATAGTCCTGTTACACGAAAGCATCCCAACTGAAACAAATTTTGTTATAAAATGAAAATAAATCAAGCGGCTAATTGGAAGTCTATGATTTAGTCGTCTATTTTTTATCTATATATGTCTGACTTATTTAACCAGTAAATTAAGTTTAAATTTTTTGAAAAATTAATTTAACTATAAGCATGTTTGGGAAAGATTAATTTTTTTCCAAACCTGTTTTATGAAATAATTATTATATTTGGGTAAAAAAATATTTTTTAAAAAAGTTTTTACATAAAATTCAATGTAAAAAAAATTTTTACAACTAATAATTTTAAGTGAAGATTTTTATGATTTTAACTTTATAGATTATTTTTTACACTTTTGATATGTAAATCTTATTTTGTTCTCAATCAAATAATTTTTTTAATCATTTTATATCTATTTTAGTAATTTAATACATAAAAATAATTTTTTTATATCATCTAAACGAATTATATTAGCTTAAAATTACTTTACAACTAATGATCTAAACATAAAAATAAATCAATTATAATCGGGATAATCTATAATTTTAAACTTTCTCAAACAAGTCATGTAGATCAAGTTTAAGTTTTTGAAAAAATTTATTTAACTTATTAGATTTATTTATTTATTTAATATTTATATATAATTATGAATTTATAATATTTATATAAATTTTTAATTATATATTAATATAATATATTTATTTTATATAGAATATAACAATAATAATAATTATTATTTTTATTTTATTAATAGTTATACCTATTTAAAAATCAAGAAATTTAAGTTTTTAGTCTACATAAAAATCATCATATAATGTAAAGTTTTAAATAAATTTTTAAATCAAGTTAAATTTTTAATTTTTATAAATAGGTGAAGTCAAACTTTAAAAAAAAATTATAATAGATAGCAAATCAAACTAAATTTAAGCCAACACATTGCAAAATAAATTTACTTTTATTTAAACAAAACTTAACTTAGTCCAATTCATTCTTACTTGTGACAAAGACCCACCATGTAGTGTGATAAGGTTCACTAAAATTTAAACAAATTATATCTCTCTCTTTTTACCTTCTATTAACTGAGAAAAAAGAATTCTAATCATGTCTTGAACCTACGTTCAAGAAAAAGATTTTAAGTATCATAAACTTCCCTTGTTTTTATTTCATATTCAATTATTAATTAACCCCGAAGAAGTTTCCTACTTTAGTCAGACAGAGAAAAAAGTTTCCGACTTTAGTACTTAAATTTCTCTTTCACGTTTTTCTATTTGTTAACTGTCCAAGAAAAATTCCAGTTGAAAAAAAAAACTTTCCGTAAAAAAGTCATTAATAATTTTTGGCTAATAAACTAAAATAATTAATTACCTTAAATACCAAAAGAAAATTTATCTGATTAATGTGAAGACTGACCTACACATAGAAAAATTAAAAAAAAATAAACCCTCAAGGCCTTAACATCTTTTAAGTACTTATGATATTGTTTTGGAAAAGTATACTGCATAGCAAAACATCTTCGGTTTTTAATTTTTATATTATACAAAGATTTTTTTTATGGTTGATTTTTCAAAAAGTATATTTTCCTGTAAATGTGTTTAGAAAAACTTTAAACTGAAAAGCATTTTATTTTAAAATCTTTTAAAAAATTAAAATTTCTCACACTATAGGAGATGATAATGATTATCTTTATACCGTTGGGTGCGGTGACCGGTGAGGAGGAGTAACCCTGGGCTACCTTCAGCTATTAGGCAAATTCCATTGATTTTGGACTCTCCGGCCCATTCATTTGACTGGATTCACCCAAACATCGAAGATGCATTTGTGGTGGACACTTTTACATGAGTGAAAGGTTTATTATAATAACAAGGTAGAAGAAATAATAACCCTTGCAGGTTAATAAATAAATAAAAAAAGAAATAACCCTTGCCGCTTATTCCTAAAGTCACGAACAGATCTAGAAAACAATGAAAGAAAGACCGAAAATCATAAATTATATTTTTAAATATAAAAAATATTTAAAATTAGTAAATAAAGATATATTTATTTTCAAATTATTTAATGAATTAAGATTAAAATATATTATTTTAAATTAAGAATAAATATGTTTTTATTTGTTTATTTTAAAATAATATTTTTTTTCATTATATATAGAAAGATTTATGAATAAAATATAAAAAGTAAAAAAATATTTATATTAGATATTAAATATATCACAAATAGTAGTTATCATGATTTTTGCATCATATTTATAAATAAAATAAAGTTTATATATATATATTAAAAAAAAAAGAATAAAATTAAAAGTAAGAGGAGTTAGTAGGTTTATTATATAAAGATTAAAAATTAATAAAAGATGAGTTTAAATTGTAATATTAATGTATATAAAATAATCATGAATTACATGTTAAATACATATCAAGTATAAACTTTTTAACTTCATCATTTTTATCTTTGGTATAATTATACTAACCTCTCTGAAGTTAGACTTATAATTTTAACATCTTTTTATTTGAAAAATTACTCATATTTTTTTACTTTATATTTTTAATGGGACTTTATGTAATGTTTGTACATAAATTAGGAGAGTCATATATAATTTTGTAAACAAAAAATATGTTAAAGTGTAATAATAATATATAAAATTAAAAATATAAATATAATATTTGAATAAAAGTGTCAATATAATAAATACTAATTTTATAATAAATTAATATAATTTTTTTTTATTTTTTAATAAATTAAATTAAATTATTGATAGTTAAAAAAATTTAATGAAAAAAAGGAAGGTCGAAGCCCGTGCTCGCCCCCATCCGCCCTTGCCAAAGTGATCATATTAAATTTGTGCGGTACTAGTTTGTTTTCTTGGGTATTACTACAGTATCCATCTTTTTCTTATTTAGTAAAATCAATAATCATTTGTTTTTTTTCTTTTTTGAATATGATATTTAGAATATTTTGTCAAGTATTTATTAGTTATTAGTCATATTTAATAAAATTTTAAATGTTTAACGTTGAATAAAAATATATGACAACTCATTTTAAATATCAAATCCATCAAGCACCATACCAACTCCCTTGTTTTCGCACTTTTCAGTTAGCTTGGTCTCGAAGCAGTCCTAGTTAGTTTAATTCATTTGACTGTGTCTCTACTAGGCTAGCTTCTTGTGTATCTACGTGTGTGTTGTTTGTTGTGCATGACGCTTCAAGGCCGAACGTTAGATGTTGGATTTGTGTTTTTCTTAAACATGGTATTTGTAGAACTTGTCTTTTTCTATACACCACCCCTATGCCTCTCTCAGATAAGGTGCGTGGGTGCGTGGGTGCCTGGGTGGTGTCTAATAATTTATTTTCACCCTGTATGTTGTTCGCTGTTATTTCCTTTCATGGATTACTAATTATGTTATTTTTTAAAATTTTAATTATTATGTTAAACAATACAATTTTATATGACTCTAGCATCTTAATTATACCTTTTTTTATTTAATTTTATAGCCATGTTATCCATTGACTATTGATCATACAAGTATTCTGGCATCAAACTTCTTATTAAATAGTACTGTTTCATTATTTTTATTTTCGGTTAATTTTGTGTCAGTTGGGACTATGTTTTTTTCTTATAAAATTCTAAAAGTGTACTTCTAACATCAATGTAGTACATTTAAAATGATTATTCCCTTATGTATTAGCTAAAAATTCAAATCTAAATAGTAAAGGTCAATATATAATTCCTTAACCATTAGATGAACTTGGCAACTCCTGGGGTTAACTCTGTTCTTTCTTAATTGAATAGGATTTTGACTTGGTCCATTTCTTACCAAACGCAGCTGACCGTGGACCATATGGCCGCTAATCTTGCAATCTTAGATCCTGTTCCTTCCTCTTTCTCCCCTGTTTCTATATTTTCTTTATCTCTTTCTTAGACACTAGCTTTGAACCCCTAGCTATCATTATCATTATGGTTAATATGTAACCGCATCTTTTTTCTTTTATCAAGCATTGAAGTCAAGTAGTTCATGAACCCATGTGTTTTATAAAGTCTTCTTTTCAAATGATAGAAAACACACACAAAAAAAAAAGCAGTGAAGAGGATGATATTTTAATGCAATTTTTATATTTTTATATCAAATAATATATATATTATTTTTTATATTTTATTTAATATTATTTATTATATATTTTTTTTTTTTTTATTTAATTATATCTTTTAAAAAATATAAATAATACTTACATTTTTTTAAGAGTGTAGGATTATAATTTTCCTTTTAATGTGGAAGGTTGAAGCAAACTATCAATTATTCCTTCCTTTGAATGTTTCTGTTTTGTATATGTTGATTTTTTTATATTATTTTGACGTTTCCGGAATTAAAATCATGACGGTGTGAAAAGTCTACATATAAAAGACATATATTTTTTTATTTGGTACATTATGATGCTTTTACTTTATGTGAATTATTACAAACATATAATTTTTTAATATTGAAAATATATTATTAGCAAGTTTAAATTTTTTAGTGAGCAGTTGAATATTTTTTTAGTAATTTAAAGAATAATCGATATCTTCTATCTTCAAATTTTGATTCAAATAGTTCAGATAAATTCTCTTAAATTTTATATAGTTTTCTTGAAAATAAACTTAATAAATAAGTGTAAATTATTAGTGATATTAAATTATCACATCCTTAATTATTCATTATCATCGATATGAAATATATTTTTTTGCTGGAATATGAAATATTTTTGGTTGAACTATCAGCCTGAAATATGACTTTCTAGCTAATAATAACATTTTTTGTTCAATCTAGCCGAGCAAGTTATAAATTATAGCTAATCTAATAAAGAATAATATGCAAAGATGATTACTTTCAACACAACTGAAATAGGATTGAGTTGTTTATTGTAATCAAGTTTAGGTGCAAAATTGAGTAAACAAGTTGAGCAATTTACTTGAAATTGGCCACATGCATTTTACATTTAAGTAATCGGGTGAAATATTTTACAACTTAATTAATTAGTTCATATGAGCGGTATAATTAACCCAATAACGTTTAAACTTCAACTTATAAATATTTTAATAACAAATTTATTTTTGAGAATATATTTTAAGAACAAATTGATAATTGTCTCTTTAAATAATCATACCTACAAAAAGTATTATTAAATTTCCTTATAATTTTATAATAGTTTACATGCTTTGTATCGAAAAGAAACAATACTCATTTTGTCCCTACGGGCTCTGCCAGGGTTAGCCGTTGGGGTTCTCAGCCACCTCCTTATTCAGTCATTTTATGCTAGGTGTTGTCCAGATCTTTGCTAAGAGCCTCTCTAGGTCGTGCTCAATGTTAGCCCCTGTCCATGTTCATCGTCAACAGCAAGCTACCACAAAAACATGGCTTTGACAATCCTATCTATCGATGGTTTGACCCATCAGCATCGTTCACCTAGTGGGGGCGTATTCTTCGTTGCTGCCGTCATCACCTTGTCTTTAGTAAGCTTGCCATCCCATGTGCTCTTTCGTGGTGGTGATAGTTGTGGCAATCATCACCCTTGATGTTGGCCCTTGGTATTCATGTTGCATCATCTTGCCAAACCAGTCGTCCACTAAGCCCACTCTGTTGTCCACTCGCTTCTTCTTTGTCACAATTGGATCCCCAGCCTATCTTATGACAGCGTGCACTTCTTCGACAACGATGGCCATGACGACCTCATTTCAAGTGTTTCAGCCAATAGATGTCGATGACGTTGATGAGGATGTGTTCTTTGAAAAGAAGGAAAAGTGGGTTGAACTCGTGTCCACAATAATTAGTCTCTGTGGGATACTCCTCTCCAATAGGAACTAGTTCCATGCTCCCGCCACAATAGTGTTCACTGTAATTTGGAACTACCCAGAAGACTTTAAATGTGAGGAATTGAAGCCTAAATTCTGTAGGGTCTTTGTTGATGAGGGAATTGAAAAGTGCATTTTTGGCACAATAGCTCAAGATACTACAAATGTGCATCCTAAGTTGAACCTTCAGGATTCAAAGCCCAAAGACATTATTTTTTAAGTCGATAGCCATTCTAACAGGGAGAAAATGGAAGTGAAATTGGACTCCGTTGTAGTAATAATTCTAATCTAGCACACTCTTTTTGAAGAATGTGTGGTGAGAAAGCAAAGTTTGATCTATAAAGAAGCTGAAAAGGATAAAAGACTTTGTATACATATATAGTATTTAGAAATTGTGAGGGTGCGCCCAAGGCACACTTGAGCTAGTCTTCCAAACTTGTTGGAAGGATCTGGACACAGGCTAGTTATTGTCTTGTCTTGAAACTTTATTTTCTTCTTTACTTTAAATAATGAAGTGCCTATCATTAACAGAAAAAAGAGGGGGGGGGGAGTCAATGCTTTTGTATCCCTCGTGATCTCATGCATGCCTGCTGGCCCGTTGCATAAAAATTAGAGGTGTCAAAATGGGACGAGTTTGATGGGTCAGCCCGAATAACCCGACAGATGGGACGGGTTGAGCCAGTAAAAATGAACACAAAATTAAAAATAACTCGAATGGGCCAAACCTAAATAAATTTGGAAATTGGCCATTATAATAACATTATATTTAATTAAATGAGTAGGGTTGACAAAGAAAAATCTTGACCGAAATTATCATACTAGAATGAAATTTGGCCAAAAATACCAGTGACCCAAATAGACCAACCCGAATGGGTCGAACCAGCCCGTTTTGACACCTCTAATAAAAATGCTAGGTCTTTTAGTTTATAATGCTGGCATTGATTGTCATGTAGAAAAAATTAATATAACAGAAATAATGTAAGATAAAAATAAAATTTACGTTATGCATGCCTAATCATTAATTTCCTTTTTGTTTTGTTGATTTCGTCAATACCTTTTATCTTTCTTCCTATGCTCACCATAAAGGGGGAAGGGGAGGGGAAATGTGCACACGAACATGAGGCTTAGGGAGTTTGGTTCCCATGACAAAAGCTTAAGAGTTAATTATTCACAATGAATTATGTTGCCAATTATTTATTGGAAGGTTAAAATTTTAATAGTATTATGGAATTTAGGTTCAGTCATTCATTGTGGGGTCAAGATATGAATTTTATAAAAGGTATGGAAAAAAAATCCACAAGTTTTTTGCAATTTTTGTAAGAGGGATGTTAATTTATGTTATTCTTTACACATTTATTACAGTTTTTCTGTAAGCAGTGGTAGAACAAAGGGGGTGGTGTGAGCCATGCATAGCCCATCCCTAAAATAAAAATCTTTTTTATTTTTAAATTTTTTATAATATCTCATAAAATTTTATGGTGATCACCTTACAAACGTAAAATTAATTTTTGACTCCTCCAAAATAAAACTCTTCACTCCACCCTGAACTTTAAGTTATTAAATAACAATTAAATTCTTTTTTTTTTTAAGAATTCAAATTCTAATCTAATTAAATAGTTATAGAACAATCATTTTGCTTCATGTAATAAAAATGTTTAGTTTTCAGTTCGAGCCAGCGCTAAAAATACAGAAGATAGAGAAAGTCTCCACAAATGTTTTAAATTTCAGTGTAATCACTTCCCCGATCTTTAAAATTTACTTTCTAAATCTCCTTTCATATTTAAAATCGACTTTCAGCTAATTCCTACCCACCTATAGTCCACCTATTTAATCAACAGTCCGTACGTATCACAACTCATTATGTCAAATTCTTTCATATAGTGATATTTAATTATTTATCGTGTACTCCTGTGTTACTTAATATTTTAATCAGGTCTACTTTTTCATTTTGATTATAACAAACATATACAGACCCCTCGTCAAAAACAATATATATATATATAGACCCAAGAAAAAAAAATATCATAGTTTAAAGACCCAGAAAGTGTATTATATATTTTGTGCGCAAATAACATTTTAGGTTTAGTTTTGATGCACTAAATCAAATTTAAATTGTAAGATTTTCTCAACAAATTTACATGTTTATATCCTAATCCTAGATCACATACTCTGCTGTTACTTACATAAAACTTTATTGTATAGAAATCTCATTGATCAAATCTGGTCCATTCATTTTCTTTATTTTTCTCTCTTATTCTTTTTTTTCTATCCCATAAACATTCCTTGCTGCATTTATGAGATATTTGTAAGGAAATATACGTACACAAACTTTTGGCATATAGATTCCTCAAATACTCATAAACTCATGGCTGAAAATTTTTATATATGCAGTAAAAAAAAATAATTAAAACTTTTGTAACCACATATTTTGAGATCTATGTAATTTCTGTATTAAAAAACTTTGTCCGTGTATCATTGCTATCTGTATAGGAAGTTTTTGCACATGAAAAAAAATAGTTTTACATTTTTTTTTAAGAGTATATTATTATTTATACTATTTTTTATAAATATGATTAAGTAAAAAAAATAATAAAAAAAATATGTATAATAAATAATATTAGATAAAATATGAAAAGAAATATATGTATTATTTAATATAAAAATATAATAATTATTTACACATATATCATTTCCGTACTCCTCGTAGATTGGGAGTTTTGCAGTTTAGCGAATTGGAGGATCCGCGAATTAACAACCCCCAATTCCGGCAATTCGCTTAGTAATGAGCAGGAATTCTCGTGTGTAGCAAATATTTCAATTTTATTGTTTGTTTGGTGTTTTGTTTTTGAGGTAAACATGATGTCAGTTTGATGGGGACAAGACAACCCAGACCGTGACTTATCCCATCCCATTTGTGTGCTTGCTTACATGCATGTCAGATGTATGTTCATAGTCAACAAATATGTTACATAAATCAAATAACTGATGATCTGCACATAAATGTAAGCCTAAGAGGACAAATTTTGAAGTACTCTCATAACATGTATAATTATGTTAATAATTTTAGTGAATTAAGTATAATATTATCATTTCAAACAACTTATTATTCTCAGAAAAATAATATATGTTCATGTAAATTTCTTTTTTCTTTTAAAAGAGAGATATATATTTTTTACGAGTAAATGAGAGATATATTTGACTAAATATTAGATAAGAAAAAAAGTTAAGAGTGAGTTAGAGACCAGAGATTTAAGTAGTTTTATCAAAGGTTATTAGTTTAAATCTCCTTTTTCTTTTCTTTTTTACTGGGAATTCTCGTTGTTATTATTGCATAAAAAAATTACTAGAATAAAAATGTGATTATTAAATCATTTTCTAATAATCCAAAACCGATCGATGTTCGAAAGTACGCGAACCAATTTATAAAGTACTAACGGCCAAATATAATGCCAGGATCTTTATCTAGTAGAAATTCTAAGCCTTATAGTCCCCGAACTTTTGACAGTATCTGCCAATGGTTCAAACGAAAAAGGAACATTAAATAAAATATTAAGAAAAGAAAAAGTGATATTCAAACTTTCTTCTTAGCTTAGGTGTTTCCCAGCATATACTTCGTAATTGCAGATTTACTCAAATCCTTACATCCATGGCTCTCATGATTAAGAGTATAGGGATGAACGGTGGAGTATAACTCTTGATATGGGTGTTCATGGACAGGTTACTAGGGGTTTAACTTAACTTAACCCAGACCCGATATTTAATCAGGTGAATCTAATATTTAGACAAAAATTTAAATTTAAATATTATGTATAAATAAATTATAAAATTTTAAAAATTAAAATTAAAATTAAAGAATATTTTTGATATATATATTGAAATAAATTATATCAATACATATATATATATACACACATTCAACATTGCTATATTATACAAAGTGAATTTCATGAATACATCAAGAAGAGATGTTTAACTAATCAAGTTGAGTTAAAAAAATAATTGTTATAATTTTTTTCAAAAATGAAAAACAATTATTGAACTAAACGGCAAAACGCAAAAAAAATTGTTTCTCTTTGTAAACCATTTCATGAATTGGGTGTCATGACAAACAGCATTTTCCCACACACACACACACACACACACACACACACACACATATATATATATATATATATATATTATAATATTATATAAAATGCCTTAATTTAAGTTTAAAAGTTTTATTATTTTATAACTAATTGATAAAAAATAATAAATTTTAAAATATTATATAACACTAAGTCTGATTAAACTAACTTGAATTGTAACCCAAACTTATCTCAATAAATTCTACGTCTTGCTGATTCTTGAATACCCCTAACTGTTATATAGTTATTCTTTGGTTTTTTTTAACCCATTATGAAAGAAAACAAAATCATAGTTTTATTAGTAATTTCTGTTCTTAAGTCCTAGATTTGATCCCAGTAAATAAATAAATCTTATATATCATCCCAATACATCTTGCTTTTCAATATATAATTGCAATTAAGTGGTGTCAAATTAACTTGTACACATATCAATTAATTTATTTTTCTACCCTGATTAATGACAGGTCATCTATTTCAAAACTCAACAATTTATACAAATATCTTTATAATTTGACTTTAAGTAATTGGCAAAAGTAAGATTCAAATATGTGTTCATATGATTACTTACGTATACTTGTCTATTAATAAACCTACAACTAAAGTTAGGAAATCTATAGATTTAACACCAGGCCAAGTTGGATCTACTCACCTAAACCCATCTTAACAAGCTTAGGGACATGTTTCGATGGTATTTTTAACCCATTTTGAAAAAACCAAAAATCATAGTTTTAATAGTAATAGTTGTTCATAAGTCTTAGGGTTGATCCCAATAGTGCGATTAAGTGGAGTTTATATCAATTTGCACATATATAGATTAATTTATTTCTCTAACTCTGATTAATGACAAGTCATCTATTCCATGACAAAGGAATTCATAAGAATATATTTGCAATCTAACTTTCAATAATTGATAGAGATAAGATTTAAATATATAATAATGTATTTATCTACACATTATGACATTACATACCCATCCACTAATAAACCAACACCTTACGGTTAGGAAGTTTATAGATTTAATAAAGAGATAAAAAAGAATACGTGTAAATATTGAAATTTAATAAAAATTAAATACATGATTAAGTAATTACAATATGTACTCAATTGGCAACTTGAGTTCTATGTGAAGGAACTTTGCTTGCAGTGCAAAGATTCTGGTCTCACCAAAAGAACTTTGGTTAAGGTCACATTATCATATGTTCAAAGATTGTGTGAACATCTTTTAAGAGGAAAAAAAGAATTTAAATTAATTGATTTCTAATCAAATTTAGTATCACTAAGAGCGTGTTTGAGAATGATTATTTTTTTTATAATAATTTTTTTAAAAAAAAAAATTATTGTAACAATACCTTAATATATTTAATAAATTCATTTTTAGTTTTTACACAAAATTCAATGTATTCTAAATTTTTTTATAATGTTAAAATTTTAACTTATGATTTTAGATTATAAATTATTCCTTACACTTTGAGATGTAAATATTATTTCACCCCCAATCAAATAAATTTTTAATCATTCTATACTTATTTTAAAAATTTAATGTATAAAAATAATTTTTTATACCATTCAAATAAAATAGATTAGTTTAAAATTATTTTTTAACTAACATATTCAAATATAAAATCGATTATATTATAATCAATTATAAAAAAATTATACAATAATCAATTTTTAAAATAATTAACTTTTCACAATTATTTTAAACATGCACTAAGTTGTAAAATAATTGATTGGTTATCATAAAGATTTATTTATGAACTATGAGATTTAATGGATACAATGGAGAAACGAGATTTTAGAAAATTGAGTCTCCCACCCAACGATCTCCCACCCAACGATGGCACTATGGTATTAAAAAATTTAATTTTAATCTATCATCATAAATTTTTTAATTTATATACTATCATAATTTGTTTACACATTATTAAGGGCATTATTCCGGTAACAATATGTTCTATTTAATCTCACGTAAAAAAAAGTTATATTTAGTAAAAATTTAATTATTTATTATAAATTAATATTTAATAAATATTTTACAACTCAAAAGTGATAATTAGATAAAGTTTTTATAAAATGATAATTTCAAATTTTAAACCTTAACATTATAGATAAAATTTGCATATGATTACATTCTACTTCTACTGTAATTAACTATTAGATACTCTCCATCATTAAATATATAATAACATTTAATAAGAACCAATCAATTAGAAGATATATCAAATGCTTCATTTTAATATTGTTTGTTTTTATCTGTGCTTCGTTGTAAAATTAAGTACCATTGTCAAACAAATAAAAAATTAAGTACCATTTATGTAAAAAAAAGATTAATTACCATTTAATTTAAAATTATTGGCTGCTTATTATAAATTTATTTTTCTCGTATTTCTGAATTTATAAGCTTAGCTGGCATTATAATCAATTAACTTGGTGCATGAGGTGGATAAGGATCGAGACTCTTTTCTAGATCTAATTCATTTAAAATGTATTAATGTGTGTTGATTTAAATAAAAATAAATTTTTTTAGTATATATCTTATATTTAATTTTAAAATATATATATATATAAATAAAATTATTTAAAAAATATTTATATATTTAATTGTATCTCAAAAAATTAACTTTTTACTTATTAAATAAAAAATTAACTTCTTTCTTATTAAATAAAGATACTTTAAAAAAGAACTAATCTATGATGTACGAGGCAAATTTCGAGCTTGGGATTTGGGAATTTGCTTCGAAACTAGTGCCGCTAAGTTTCTTTTTTCCATTAAATTAAATACGGCGACGACGAAATTAATTTTCTTACAATATACTCAACTCCATTAAAAAAAAAATACATACATTTACTATAACCTGTCCTTTCAATAAAATGGACTGCAGAATGCATATGTATCTTACATACTGAGCAAGATATGTATATCAAAATACTGAGCAAGATCTCACTGAAACATTAATATTAAAAGAAACTAATATTTCGGTGATTAAAAAAAGTCTAAACACTTGTCAAGTTGGTTCATTTTTAGTAATTTGTTAACGGTAAACGCCAAATACCAACGTTGTGGTTTGATACATTAGTATTGTGCCACTTGTTTTTGTAATTGTATTATTTAGATTTAGAAACCAACAAGAATGATTCCTCTGGTTTTAAAATATAATAGATTTTCATATGTTTTAAGCACGGGATAATAATAATAAATAGTTTTAAAATTGGGGTTTTTTTTCATACTTCCAATTTATTAAGGGTATCGTTATTTTTGAATTATATTTCAACAATAATTTATCATCTAGACGGACTTATTGAATGATAAAATAAAGGTTAAGCCCATTAATTTACAGAGAGAATTTAGAATGAACAACAGAGACTTTGAAATATGAAGTGCTTTTCTCACTTCTAATATTAAGATGTTCTCCTTAATCTCCAACTTTATGATATATTATTTTGTGACTCAACTTCAACAAGTAAAAAAGTCATTCTTAACAAACATTTTTTTCTATCTCAACTTTATAAAATGAAAGAGCAATTCTCTAAAAACATGCATCTAGTATACTATGTCATCACATTTCAGGTGAGATCAAATGTAACACCATTGCTCATCAATGATGTCGAAACATACCTATGTACATTATCAACATTTGGAAGCACAAAGACTTGATTTGCTAAATAAATGTTAAGCGGTTATTTCTTTCTTGAAATACTCCTAATAATATCTTAACTCATACTACAAAGTATACATAAAATATCCCAGTAAATAAGGATCTCCATTTTCTCATCAATAAAATAGGGGACAAACTATTCTTAGGCACTTGATCGCTCAATACTTTGGCCCTCTATCCATGCACGAATAAACGCTCACAGCTAAGCGCCCAACACGCTTCTACTCTCTAGCCTTAGGCAATTAGGTGCCCAACTTCTGGGCGATTAAGCACCCAACACCAAACTTCTCATGTCTTGTTCCATTAAATTTCAAACCAAACTTAGACCTCCAAAACGGATTCTAAGTGGTTCTCAATCTCATACAAGGACTCTAAGCATGTTATAATATTTATGCACAAACTCAAACTACTAACATAGTGAAAAGATGAATCAAATACAACTCTTTCATATCCATTTTTCATACCTCAAGTTAATGGAAAAACAAGGGTACAAACATGTTCAAAATCACAACCATGCATAAAATAAACTATGAATACTCCATTTCAAACCATTGGAGGCAAGAACCAAACAAGGATACATCAAGCATAAAAAAGGTATAGAGAGAAAAAGAGTTATGCAAGAACAAATATCCCTACCTCTAGTGGTTTGATTGATGCTCAAGCTTTGATTCTCTACGTCTTCCTTGCTTCTTTCTCCTTTTCCTTCTTCTTCCCTTCTCTTATTTATTTTTCTTTTTTCCTTTCTCTATTTTCTTTCTCTTGAACTAGGACGTGAGATGAGAGAAAATAAGTAAGAAAAGTCAAAGATGAAGGTAAAGAGATAGGGAGGCGGTGGAGAGTAAAAAAGAGGATAAACTCCTTTGACTTTCAAGGCTTCCATGAACTTTTATATTTGTTAAGAATATTTTGATTTTTTATTGATGAGTTTATTACTTTCCATAAACATTAGGAAAATTTTTAAAACTTAATCCAATTTTCATATTAATCATTTAAAGATTATCCTTATACACTATTAACAACCACTAAGATATATTACACTTTCAAAGTAGGTAAAAATACCAAACCAATGCAGTTGATTCTCAAAATTTTATTACATTTCATTCTAAGTATTTACAACCTAAAAATTAAGTCTACATATTTATTTCTATCATTTATGCAATTTATGTTAGATTCTAAATTAATATGAATTATTTTTCACATTTGATGTTATAGCTGTCGCAACCGGGATCGCGACGGGACGACCGAAAAGTATAAAATCAATGGAGTCGCCACCAATGTTTATTTAAATTGGGAAAACATCAGAAAAACCCTTTAATTAGGAAAACTGGTCTTTTGAAAATGAGTTTGAGTCCGGGAGTCGATTACAGATAGGGAAGGTGTTAGCACCCTATACTGCCCGTTCCAAGAACGGTACCTTATGTTAGTTGTGCAAAATTTAATAATCTCAAATATATTTATTTTTACCCCTTTAAACAAAAGATTTTGTAATTATTTTTATTTTTCTCATTTTTTGGAAAGAAATAAAAGAAACAAACAAATCACAAAAATTTATTTTTTTTTTGGCTTGACAGAATAGAGATTCTGCTCCTACGTATCCTCAGGTGCAATGAGGAACTCAAAGTCACGTAGTTCTTTATAAAATAAGTGTGGGTTGATTGATTTTATTTAAAAAGAGATTTTATTTGAAAGCGAATCCATTTTTTTTCGCACAGGATTCAAGTTAGCACTAGGCTACTCAATAAACCCTTATGATCCAAAAGATAATGAAGATAGCATTCACTATTCAATCATCATCATTGGTCATTGCATGGATTAAAAGATTTTTTTTTTTGCTATTTTTATCACTTTTAACTCCCAAAATCTAGCCCAACAAACTGATGATACATGAAATAAAAAAGAACAAGAAAACGTGAAAAGAAAACAAAGAAACAGATAACCCGAAATTAAAAGATACAACAATAAGGACCTCGTTTACGACAGATTAGCAGGAGAGGGTGGCTGGCTTTTTTTCGGTTCGACGGTCGAATGGAGGTAAGGATGGGATGGATTCGACGGTCGGTTGAAAAGGGGTGATTCTGTTTTGGGGTTTGACAGTCGGTTGGAGGTAAGGATGGGATGGATTCGACGGTCGGTTGAAAAGGGGTGATTCTGTTTTGGGGTTTGACAGTCGGTTGGGAGTAAGGATGGGATGGATTCGACGGTCGGTTGAAAAGGGGTAATGGATTCGACGGTCGGTTGCAACTGATGAAGATGGTGGAATCACAGTTTTTGGGATCCGACAGTCGGATGTGGTAGAGTTTGGTTGATGGTGTGGTTTGGATGGATTGTCGGTGAGGGGGTAGTAACTTGGTGTGGTTCGACGGTCGGTGGTGCGGATATGGTAGTGTTTGTGGAGTTGGTTGAAGGCCGGTGCGGGAGTTCGACGGCCGAATGGGAGGTGAGGATATGATGGTGTTTGTGAAGTTGATTGAAGGCGGTGCGGGAGTTCGACGGCCGAATGGGAGGTGAGGATATGATGGTGTTTGTGAAGTTGGTTGAAGGCCGTGCGGGAGTTCGACGGTCGAATGGGAGGTGAGGATATGATGGTGTTTGTGAAGTTGGTTGAGGGCCGGTCACGCGAAGTTCGACGGTCGAATGGGAGGTGAGGATATGATGATGTTTGTGAAGTTGGTTGAGGGCCAGTGCAGGAGTTCGACGGTCGAATGGGAGGTTGGATGGTTCGACAGTCGGATATGATGGAGTTTGGTTGATGGTGTGAAGGTTTGGTTGAGGGGAAGGATCTGGCTTCTTGGGTTTCGACGGTCGGTGAGGGTGTCGGAGAGATGGTCGGTGAGATGATGGTAACTGGTGTTGGTGAAGTTCGACGGTCGGTTTAGGGAGATTGGATGGTTCGACGGTCGGATATGATGGAGTTTGGGGGTCCGACGGTCGGTTTGTGGGGTTATGAAAGTGAGGTGATGAAGGGTTTATGTGGAGGAGATGATGAATAGTAGTAGAGTGGTTTGTCGGTGGGTTGGACGTGAAAGTAGAGAGGTGGTGTAGTGGAGGTTATGGATGATAGAGGAGGTCTTTGGAAATGAGGTGCTGAGCTTGAAGATAATGATGAGACGATGAATATTAGTTCTGCCAAAGTGAGGTAGTGAAGATGAAGGTAATAAAAGGGAGATGGATTCACGGTTGGAGAGTGGATATTGGGTTTCAGTCAGGGAGGCTTGAGTGGATATGTAGTATTCATTTCAGGTTGAGTGCAGAGGGATTCAGGGGTTGTGTGCAAGTGAGAATAGTTAGCAGAAATGAGTTACATGACATAAATGCAGAAGGTTACCTGTGGAGTTCAAGGTGGAACAGTTGAAGTGAATGCTATTCTTCAGCAAGACTTCTGTCTCCTTCTTGTTCCCTTCTCTCTGTCTCCCTTGTGATGGCTATGCTCTTGGAAGTTTATGGTAATGAAGGATTGATAAAGACGATGGTCACCGTGGAGAATGGGTGAAGGTGCTGTTCTTGGTGATGAGGGTGGTGAAAATGGAATGTGTTTTTATGGTTCTTGAAGGTGAAAAAATGTGTGAAAAAAGATCCCCCCTTTTCTGATGCTCTTCTCTTTTAAATACCTCCACCCTTTCATCATTTCTCCCCTGACATTTCCTTCCTTTTTTTCTTTGCGTGAGCCTTCCTACGTTGAGCCCCCCATTTCCTCCTTTATCAGAACCTTTTTCTTTTCTTTCCATCCTTTTAACCCTCTTTTTTCGCTTCTTTGCCTCAATGCATTTAATGCCTTCTTCTTTACGTGTGCAGGCATAAGGTATTAAATGTAATGCCCCCTTTTAAAAATTTTCTTTTAAAATGAGATCAGTGTTCCCTTTTTAGTAGGCTTACAATTGGGCCAAAAAAAGAAGAGTAAAAGAATTTGTTAGCCCGGTCCAAATTGAGTATTCACAGTATATGTTCAAAATATTGTGATTAAGTATCAAAAAATTTTATGGACAAAATTGGGTATCAACAGCTGCCCCCCTTTGCTTTACATTTAACATAAATGGGAAGCAAAGGAAATGATTTAATTTTGTCCATGAAAATTTTCACTTCTTTTTTCTTTTCTTCTTTTTTTTTTTTTTTTGAAAAGCAAATTGACGCAAAAAGAATGGACATTAAATGAGGTAGAAAGTTTGCGGAGTAAGGTACCCGCTGAAACTTGACAGAAAAGAAAAAGGTGACGGGCACAAGGCCCCTGCTTGCTTTGGAAGCGATGGGTACGAGGACCCAAAAAACTAAAAAGCAATGGGTGCAGGGACCCAAAAAGAAATACAACGGGTGCGGGGACCTGAAAATTAAAAGACAAAGGGTGCGGGGACCCGGAAAACTAAAAGACAATGGGTGCGGGGACCCGGAAACTTAACAGACAATGGGTGCGGGGACCCGGAAATGAAAAGACAATGGGTGCGCGGATCCGAGAAACTTAAAGACAATGGGTGCGGGGACCCGGAAACTTAAAGACAATGGGTGCGAGGACCCGGGAATTAAAAGACAATGGGTGCGGGGACCCGGAAACTTAAAGACAATGGGTGCGGGGACTCGGAAACTTAAAGACAATGGGTGCGGGGACCCGGGAACTTAAAGACAATGGGTGCGGGGACACAGAAACTTAAAGACAATGGGTGCGGGGACAGGAACTTAAAGACAATGGGTGCGGGGACCGGAAACTTAAAGACAATGGGTGCGGGGACCAGAATTAAAAGACAATGGGTGCGGGGACCAGAAACTTAAAGACAATGGGTGCGGGGACCAAAACTTAAAGACAATGGGTGCGGGGACCCGTAAACTTAAAGACAATGGGTGCGGGGACCCTGAAACTTAAAGACAATGGGTGCGGGGACCCGGGAATTAAAGACAATGGGTGCGGGGACCCGGAAACTTAAAGACAATGGGTGGGGGGACCCGGGAATTAAAAGACAATGATTTTGTAAATGCATGCGATGCCAGAGATGGTGCATGATGCAATGGATGATGATGCAATGGATGTGATGCTTGAGTACAATGCATGTGATGCTAGAAATGATGCATGATGCAATGAATGCCCTACTGTAGGGATTCTCATGAGCAAACTGAGTTAGCAAATCTTGTTTTTTGCTTTTTTTGGTTTTTTTTTTGTTTTTTTTTGTTTTTGTTGTTTTTTTTTTCATCAGAGCTTTGGTTCCGCAACCCTTAAGGACTTTTTCCCACAGCAGGATCGCAATTGAACAGCAAAATTCATTGATTGGCCTTATGATTTGACTGATGATTCTTACTTTTCTCATCAACCCTTGTCAGGATTTCATTGCGTTTCCCATGACTTTTCGAGATTGTTAAAGCAAATCCAAATGCTTTTGCCATATTGTCACATGTTTCACATCTCAATATAAAACTATCATAAAAATGCATATTAAATCAACAATGGGTTGCAACAAAAAGGGATTATCATTATAGACAAGAAAAGTACAAGAAAGGTAGTACAAATGGGACTCGAATTGAAAAGGTTTGCAAAAGAAATGTTGGAGTGGAATTTTCCAACTCTTCCAGTGATGCTCTCTTGGATGATCAGTGCTAATTTCCCATGTACGCGACCTTGAACATCCCCTTGTCTGTTTCTAGGAATATGATTTGACCCAGCTTTTACATATTGGGAGTGTCTCCCGACAAGACTTCATATATTCAAACTGCCCCGGTTCGGCCCAGATACTCTCAAACTGCCCCAGTTTGTGACTTGAGGTATGTTCACTTCTTCGGATGTGTCAAGTACCATTTTTAACCCTAACTTTTGCCTAGGTCGCTCTTCCGAGTTTTCAACCTAGCGGGTCGCTCTAACTTTTGCCCAGGTCGCCTTTTCAGGTTTTCAGCCTAGCGAGCCATTTTTTTTTTAAGCATAGTACATTTTGACTGCATCTGAATTTACGGGAAGTGGTAGATCTTCGCCATCCATGTTTGTGAGAATCAAAGCTCCTCCTGAGAAGGCCTTTTTTACAACATAAGGTCCATCATAGTTTGGAGTCTATTTTCCTCGAAAATCCTTTTGAATGGGAAGGATCTTTTTGAGTACTAAGTCTCCTTCTTGAAACTGTCAAGGACGCACCTTTTTCGCATAGGCCTTCATCATTCTCTTCTGGTAAAGCTGACCATGACATAGTGCGGTTAATCTCTTTCCTTCAATGAAGTTCAACTGATCAAGTCGAGTCTGGACCCATTCTGCTTCTTCTAGTCCTGCCTCCATCAGCACCCTTAATGATGGGATTTCCACTTCAATAGGGAGTACCGCTTCCATTCCATAAACCAAAGAGAAAGGGGTTGCCCCAGTTGAAGTACGAACGAACGTGCGATAACCATGCAGTGCAAATGGTAGCATTTCGTGCCAGTCTTTGTATGTTACAACCATCTTCTAGATGATCTTCTTGATATTCTTGTTTGCTGCCTCAACTGCCCCATTCATCTTAGGGCGGTAAGGTAAGGAATTGTGGTGCTCAATTTTAAAATTCTCACACATCCCTTTCATCATCTTATTATTCAGATTAGTGGCATTATCTGTAATAATCTTGTCTGGCAAGCCATAACGACAAATCAACTCCCTTTTGACAAACCTGACCACTACATTCCTAGTGACATTGGTATAAGAAGCAGCTTCGACTCATTTAGTGAAGTAATCAATTGCAACGAGAATGAAGCGATGTCCATTTGAGGCCTTTGGTTCAATGGGTCCTATGACATCCATTCCCCACATCGAGAACGGCCGGTGCCGTTAAAACATTCAAAAGGTCTTTGGTGGCATGTGAATCCTATCAGCATATGTCTGGCATTTATGACATTTTTTCACATAGTTGAAGCAATCAGTCTCCATTGTCAACCAATAGTATCCCGCCCTTAATATTTTCCTTGCCATTGTATGCCCATTTGCATGAGTTCTAAAAGAACCTTCATGAACATCTTTGATGATCTTCTCTGCCTCCGTCGCATCAACGCATCTTAGCAGCACCATATCATGGTTCCTTTTGTAAAGCACTTCCTCATTTAGAAAGAAACCCATTGCGAGTCTTCTGAGGGTCCTTTTGTCATTTTCTGAAGCATGTGGAGGGTACTCTCTGCTCTTGATGAAGCATTTGATGTCATGATACCACGGTTTCCCATCTGGTTCCACTTCTATCATCTGACAATATGCCGGTTGGTCTCGACTTTCCATTTTTATAAGCGGCAAGTCCCTATCCTGACTTACTTTGAACATTGACGACAATGTGGCTAGGGCATCAACCAACTGATTATCTTCTCGAGGGATATGCCTGGGAATGTAACTTCGTCAAGTTGTTCAATCAACTCCTTGATGTAGGCATGATAGGGGATTAATTTGGCATCTCGAGTTTCCCATTCTCCCTTTAGCTGATGGATGACCAAGGCAGAGTCCCCATATACCTCAAGAACTTTTGCCTTTGAGTCTACTGCTGCTTGGATTCCCATGGCACACGCTTCATATTCAGCTATGTTGTTTGTACAGTCGAAGCACAACCGAGCAGTGATTGGGATGAAATTATTTTCAGGGGAAATCAGTATGGCCCCAACTCCATGCCCCAGTGAATTGGAAGCTCCATCGAACAACAAAGTCCATTTTTCTTTTTCCGAGGGTTTTTCTTCTCTGAACAAAGCCATTACATCTTCATCAGGGAACTCACACTGCATAGACCCATAATCTTCCATTGGTTGACTAGCCAAGAAATCTGCAGCACTGCCTTTGATTGCTTTTTGCGTGACATAGACAATGTCATATTCTGATAGCAAAACTTGCCAGCGTGCAATCCTCCCAGTGAGGGCGGGTTTTTCAAAGATGTACTTGATCGGGTCCATTTTGGACACTAACCAAGTGGTGCAACACAACATGTCTTGCCTTAACTTAGGTGGCCGCCCATGCCAAGCGCGCAAAGATGTTCGTTCCAACAATGAGTATTTTGCCTCATAGTTGGTAAACTTTTACTTAAGTAATAGATGGCTGCTCTTCTTTTCGCGGTTTCATCGTGTTGTCCCAAGACACAATCCATGGATTCATCCAACACAGTCAAGTACATGATGAGTGGCCTTCCGGCACCTTTGGAGGTACCAAAGCGGGGTTCTTGCAAATCGCTTGATCTTCTCAAATGCCACCGACAATCCTCATTCCACTCTACCTGTCTCGGTTTTTACGTAACAACTTGAAGATTGGCTCACGTATGTTCTTTGTCAATTGGGATATAAACCTAGCAATATAGTTCAGCCTTCCCAAAAACCCACGAACTTCTTTTTCAGTGCGAGGAGCTGGCATCTCTATGATTGCTCGAACTTTGTCTGGATCAACTTCTATCCCTTTCTCGCTAACCACAAACCCCAAGAGCTTGCCTGATTTTACCCCGAAAGTGCACTTAGTAGGATTCGGTCGAGCCTGAACTTTCTCAATCGTCCAAAGAGCTTTTGCAAATCGGTTAAGTGATCTTCTTCTGTTTTTGACTTTGCAATCATGTCATCCACGTAAACTTCTATTTCTTTGTGCATCATGTCATGGAACAATGCCACCATCGCCCTTTGATAAGTTGCTCCGGCGTTCTTCAATCCAAATGGCATTACCTTATAGTAAAAGGTTCCCCACAGAGTGATGAATGTGGTCTTCTCCATATCTTCAGGCGCCATCTTGATTTGGTTATATCCCGAGAAACCATCCATGAAGGAGAAAAATGCATGTTGAGCAAAGTGTTGTCCACCAAAACGTCAATGTGAGGTAGAGGAAGTTGTCTTTAGGGTCGACCCTATTCAAATCTCTATAGTCAACGCACATTCGCACCTTCCCATCTTTCTTTGGGACGGGGGACGATGTTAGCAACCCATTGAGGGTATTTTGCAACCGCGAGGAAACCCGCATCAAGCTGCTTTTTGACCTCTTCTCTAATTTTTAGTGACATCTCGACTTCATTCGTCTCAACTTTTGCTTAAGGAGGACATTCGGTTTTAAAGGCAATTTGTGCTCAACTATGCTAGTATCTAGGCCAGGCATATCTTGGTACGACCAGGCGAAAACATCACAATAATCAGATAAGAGCTTAACCAACTTGCTTCGCTCATTTTCTTTCATGGTAGTGCCAATTTTAACTTTTTTTTTATCATCCTCGGTCCCCAAATTAATTAGTTCAGTTGGCTCTTCGTGGGGTTGAATTTCCTTGGCCTCTTGTTCCATTAAGCTCATTAGCTCAGGAGAGGGTTCCCAATTGTCATCATTATCCTCATCAACGTGATTAACGGGATGGTCAAAATCGTATAATGGGGTCATAGCACTGTCATTTTCAAGAGAGTCACTTTCAGATCTGCATTTATTGGTGTTAACACAAGTAAAAAAAGGGTAATGAATAAAGGTTAATGAAATGGTCGAGCAAAAAGTTAAAAAGAAGAAAAAAGAAATAGCAAGATAATCTGAAAATGCATTTATTGATAGTAAATATTGAAATGGAAACATGTGAGCCCGCTTTCACAACAAATTATCCTAAAGCCTTGGGCAGAGCTAAAGGATTAGCATTACAAAATTATTTTGAATCAATTTCATAAGTCATGGGAAAATCAACGCTCTCCCAATTGTTGAGTTCTGCATCTGGGGAGTAAGGGTACACCAAGTTGACACAATGATTGATGGGTAGATCGTCTTCGATGGCGGTCACTTGGTTCAGAAACACTAATCCCGCACTTCGAAAGTTTCGTCGGATGTCACAGATGGGGATCCTCTCAGCTTTAAGCTCCTGATTTTCTAACCTAGCCAACCTCCTCTCCCTTTTCTCTTCTAGGACCCTTCTTTTGTCTGCTTTGGTGGGTTTATATCCTAACCAAAATCTGTCTTTGTTTTCGCAGGGTACCCAGAATTTCACGATGCCTTGTCCATTCATTCCTAGTCCTCTTCCATATTGATATCCTTTTCTAAGCATTACCTTAGCCATCATCATGGATGCATTAGACGACTGAGGCTTCAGACCTTGAGCTCCTTCTTCCACATAGGTGGCATTGACAATCTCTAGTGCTTGGAACGCGGTTTCAAGAGCTTCTTCTGCAGCTTCAATATAAGGAGTGTCCAATGGCTTGCTCACCAGTAGGTCCTCTTCGCCAAAGACAGTAATCATCTTATTATCAACTATGAATTTTACTTTTTGGTGTAAGGTAGAAGGAACACTCCAGTGAGAATGAATCCATGGTCGTCCTAAAAAAAGACAATTGTAGGATGGCGTAATGTCCATCACTTGGAAGAGTATATTGAAAGTGCGAGGACCAATCGAACCGGTATTTCAATCTCCCCCATGACTTCTCTTCGGTGCCATCGAATGCCCTTACTATCATCGTGCTTGGTTTCATGCAAGTCCCATCAAAAGGCAGCTTGGAAATGGTTGATTTCGGTAACACGTTCAAGGAGGAACCATTGTCAATGAGCACTCTAGCCATTATATGCTTTTGACATTTGATGA
Organism: Ormosia semicastrata; assembly: GCA_029884595.1. Classification (NCBI taxonomy): domain Eukaryota; kingdom Viridiplantae; phylum Streptophyta; class Magnoliopsida; order Fabales; family Fabaceae; genus Ormosia; species Ormosia semicastrata. The sequence continues at coordinate 7,207,740 of JAQQTO010000041.1, forward strand.
AATGTGCGGTGCCTTGTTGTGCCCCATTCCTTGGTGGTATCTCATCATCGGTGAAAGTGACATAATTATCGCCAGTAATGTTGCCAATTATACCACCTAACTTGTCAATTTGTAATGTCATGGGAAACATGAGCCCGATTCAATATTTTCATCAATACTTTTCGTGCGATTCGAGTTCATCAATAAGGACAAAGCGATATCCTCGCAGGGTGCGATTGGTGATCCACCACTCTATATTCGCTTTGCTTTATAAACTTCAAGAACTCACAAGCTTCTTCATCCGATGCCTCTCTTTTTTGTACTCCTTCGACTTTTACGGCCTTTCTTTTCTTTTGCTTCGTTCCCAATGGAAGTCTCCCCTTTCTCGACTTTGCCTTTACGGTTGCCCCTTTTCTTCTTCTTCTTGGGTCTTTCGCGGCTCCTCGGGAATGTAGATGCGACCACTCCGGTCACTCCCCAATCCCGATATATTAGTAACAATAGAAGTCGAACCGACGCAACTTCCGACCGATCATTCGTGGGATTGCTTCTAAGGACACGCACATTATAATTCCATGGCATGGCTCGAGTGTCCTTGAAGGGAAAAGGATTTGGGAACTTGAATGGTGATAGGTTTCGGCCACAAGGGATGGCGCATATGCAGACTTCAAAGTATAATAGATAACCAACGGTTTGATAGCCGGATTTGCAATGGAAGGGACAAGAGAGTTTACGGGCTTCGACCTTCTTGCAATTGTGGAATAGCACACTTATCCACCATGTTTACGCCACCATTGTCACCTAAGTGACCTATTTGCACTAATTGCATATCCATTAGATCTTGGAGGATTTGTCTGAACTCACCACAATCCTCAATAGAATGCCCTACATTTTCGTGGAGATTACACCTTATTTCACCTTCGTCGCCCCCTTTCTCCTCAATATGAGCTTCCATCATCCCAAATTTACACAGTTCTTTGAAGATAACCCTCATGGGGGTCTTGACATCTGTCGCTTGTCTTATGAGCTGCTTGGGCGAACACTCCCCCTATAGCATTAAGCTGTGGGATTCCCGTGGTTTGGTAAAGGATTGTGACCCACACTAGGAGTATTTGTCTTGAAATTCAACCACTTAGCATCTATTAGGTCTTGCACCTTAAACTTCAGCGTTCTGCAATTCTCTGTGGAATGGCCTACAGCCCCCGCATGGTAGTCGCACTTGGCATTTGGGTCAAATCCTTTAGGGTATGGGGGCTCCACTGGCTTCATCGGGCAAGAAGCCAAGAGAGAGTTACGGATGAGCTGGGGTAACAGCTCGGTATAAGTCATAGGGATTGGGTCAAGATGTTTCCTTTCTTGGCTATATGGTGGTCTTCTTTGGTTTGTGTTTGGGCTTTGGGTCCATGGCTGAGCTTGTTGAGGCGGTAAGGTAGGGGTGTCTGGTATTGATTAGGATATGGCGTTTGGTGAGGCCTCGTTGGGTGATGAGGCCGAGGATGAGAACATGTGAAGCGTTGGCGACATGGGGTGATACGGGTGGGGATATGGAATTGGTGGAGTAGTGGGAAAGTACGGGTGGTAAGGTGCGAAAGGAGTTTGGAAGGATGGTTGATGGTTCACAGGTGTTTGGCTATATCTCTCTCGGGTGAAGTTTCTCTGGTCAAAGGTAACAGCATGAGTTTCTCCCTCTCTTTTCTTCCCCATTGGGGGCCTCTTGGCATTGAATGTTCCTGTTGAACTTTCAACGATCTTCCCGCTTCTCATTCCTCCCTCAACTCTTTCTCCAATGATAACCATGTCTGAGAAATTTGATGACACGCTCCCTATCATTTTGTCATAAAAGGGTGATTGCAGAGTGTCAATGAACGTAGCCACCATCTCTCTTTCCGTCAATAGGGGCTCTACTTGAGCAGCCATTTCCCTCCACCTCTGAGCGTATTCCTTGAAGGTCTCAAAGCATCCTTCTTAGCCATATTCTGCAATTGTAGTCTATCCAGGTGCCATATCGATGTTATATTTATCTTTGCTTCAAGAAAGCGTCGGTCAAGTCTTTGAAACATCGTATATGGGCACGCTCAAGATGCGTGTACCAACCCGAAGTCGCCCCGCTAGGTTAAATTTGTCTTGAAAGAAGTGGATTAACAGCTTGTCATCGTGAGCATGCGAAGCCATCTTGCGGATGTACATGGTTAAGTGGTTCTTTGGACAAGTAGTTCCCCTATACTTGTCGAAATCTGGGACTTTGAACTTGGGAGGAATCACCACATTCGGGACAAGACAGAGCTCTGAAGCATCCAAAAGACCATAGCCGCTTGCCCCTTCAATGGCTCGTAGTCTTTCTTCAAGAACTTCCCACTTCTCCTTGGACTGGGGGTTTTCCACAGAGGAATTCAACGGGTATTGTGGCATGATGGTGGGAACAGAATGTTGCCCCAGTGGGGTTCCACTGGCATGTGGTTGAGCTGTACTTAAGGAGTTTAAAGCAGGCATGTTGCTGTCCGGAGGATTGGTAGTTTGCGGTGGTACAGAACTTGGATGGAGACCATATGGCGGGATGAAGAAAGGGTATGGGTGTTGTGTTGGCGGGGATTCGTTGACATTTGACTGAGTGGCTTGATTTTGGGTAAGGTTCGAGGGATTTGAAGTTGGGGACACTGTTGGCATGTCATTATTAAGGGAATTGGTGGCTAATGGTGGTATATAACCTGGAGGGAGGCCATACGGGGGAAAAGACGCCCCTTAGTTACCCTGTGAACTGGCGACTGAAGGTTGAGTGGTGCCGTTTGGGCAAATGGTGAGCGACATCGTAATCCCTTGAGGATTAAAGCCTTGGTATTGCAGGGGAAATGTAGCAAAACCAGGCGGGCAAGGAGGTGTGGCCGGATGTCCTTCATTTGTCGCTGAGGGGTTCCCATCTGTACTCCTTTTACTCTCCATAGACTGTAACATTTCCAACATCTTGTGGCTTCACTGGTATGCGACCAAAGTTCCTCAACGGGTCAGGTAGGAGTCCCAGGCGATTCTGTACATCCATATGCGTCATGATCCAAACGTACAACATATGTGTACAACATCGAATTTTTCCACCACCCTTTTGATGACAGATTTCCATCGTCAGGAAAGTATCAGCAAGGATAGCAGGGACCGGATTTGCTTTATACTTCTCAAACTTAAAGAATACATCCATTGCTGCTTGATCTACCACATCTGAGGTAAATGGGAATAATACTAACCCAAAGATTGTTAAGGCCAGTGTTTTGTTGAAGAAATCTCACTTTCCTTGTTGTGCTAGATATTGAAGATGTGCTTCTAAGTAACTTTTCTTCAAGCCTTCTGTTCATCCCCTCTTTTCCATGCCCAATTGACTTGTTGGAGCCCCTATCAGCTCCACTATCTTCCCTACTGATACGTAATACCCTCCATAAAGATAAACATTTGGGTGCTTATTCATTGGAAGTCTCAACATGATCGCATACTCCTCTATGGTTGGTGTAATGTCCAAGTTAGGCACTCAAAACATTTGAGAGAATGGTTCCAAAATTGGGTAAGGCCACTCAAGACGGGCTCCTCAACCGTAATGCGCAACAAATCCAGAACTGCCCGAATTGCTTGAGAACTCGGATCGAGCCTTAGGGGTCATTTGTTGGGTAATGTCCCTCACATAGCTCAGATCACTGCCATTTACTGTAACCCTTATACTCCTCTTGAGGTCGACTGCACTGCTGGAGTTCTGTCCTTGATTTGTTTCTTCCATCCCTTGCTATTGACGAGTGCTAACCTTTCCACTTTGGCAAGAGAACTCACCCTAAAAAGGAAGTAATGAAGGGAACATGTAAGCAAAACAAAAAGAAGAATGCACCCTAAGGATACCTCTCATCGAGGTCACTCTAAAGAAAATGTATTAACAGTCTAAGTGGAGAAGCCCTCACAGGGTCGTAAACCCAAAGGGTGCCTTGTTTCTTTTTCTTTTTTTCTTCTAAAACACTGAGACTGTTATGAAAATGCAAGATGATGTGTGTTTTGTTCTGCTGAATTTTTTTTTTTATGAAGACGCAAGAATGAATGAAAATACCAGCCATGAAAATGCAAGATGATCTTTTTTTTTAGACAAGAATGAATGACATGAGATAGATGGATGATGAAAAAAAATAAAAGCTAAGAATGACAATGCAATATCATATGTTTTTTTTCTTTTTTCTTTTTTTTTTAACCAAAGGAATGCATGGATGAATGACATGAGGAATAGATGGATAATGAATAAAAAAGGCTAAGAGTGAAAATGCAATATCATGTATTTTTTTCTTTTTGTTGAATTTTTTTTTTTAAAACCAAAAGGATGCATGAATGAATGTCATGAGGAATAGATGGATAATGAACAAAGAAAAAAAACTAGGAATGCAAATGCAATATCATGTATCTTTTTCTTCTTTCTTTTTTTTTTAACCACAAGAATGCATGGATGAATGACATGAGGAATAGATGGATAATAAAAAAGCTAGGAATGAAAATGCAATATCATGTATCTTTTTCTTTTTGTTGAACTTTTTTTTTTAAAAAAAAACTAAAAGGAATGCATGGATGAATTACATGAGGAAAAGATAAAGAAAAAGTATGCTCCATTTGTGTCCTAATCAGGTGTAACCTAAGGAGATGGATGACTCTAAACTTTTTTATGTCATTATGTTCAAACTACTAGTGCAATGTTTTTAGGACAGATCTATCTTCTAAAAAGTCATGGTCCTCAGATTGCCCTCATCTCGAAAAATAAGGACCCAATTCATGAATTAATCACAAGTAGGGATAAACCCTCTCAATATGACTAGTTCATGATACTGGTAACAATCTGAGTGGTGTCTCGATAAATGTCAAGTGAGCATAAAGCTCCTCAATAACAAAAGTCGAGACCCCTCCTACTCCTCGGGTTCGCACAGACTCGGGTATAGAGCCCAAAAGTGTGTGAGGTAGGTGATAGTGACGTGTGTGAAGGAGTATACAAACCTGTACAAAAAATTAAAAGACAAAACTACCCCCAACCTGTAAAACATATATACAAAAACTGGCTAACAATTATCTACCCTAGAGTTTTAACAATTAAGTACAAAATATACATACAAGTCACAATATACATGGAATAATGCTATCAGATATTTACATAAAAGTACTAAATTAAATACATTTACAAAACAAATAAGAAAACAAAAACAAAGACAAATAGGGTAAAATAAATAAATAAAAGATTATTAAAAATTTACACAACTAACAACAATAGGCCTGACTCTCTGAAAGTCCTCGGTGGAGTCGCCATTTGCTTAATCGGGATCGCGACGGGACGACCGAAAAGTATAAAATCAATGGAGTCGCCACCAATGTTTATTTAAATTGGGAAAACATCAGAAAAACCCTTTAATTAGGAAAACGGTCTTTTGAAAATGAGTTTGAGTCAGGAGTCGACACGAGATAGGAAGGTGTTAGCACCCTATCGCCTGGATTCGAAGAACAAGATACCTTATGTTAGTTGTGCAAAATTTAATAATCTCAAATATATTTATTTTTACCCCTTTAAACAAAAGACTTTGTAATTATTTTTATTTTTCTCATTTTTTGGAAAGAAATAAAAGAAACAAACAAATCACGAAAATTTATTTTTTTTTTGGCTTGACAGAATAAAGATTCTGCTCCTACGTATCCTCGGGTACAATGAGGAACTCAAAGTCACGTAGTTCTTTATAAAATAAGTGTGGATTGATTGATTTTATTTAAAAAGAGATTTTATTTGAAAGCGAATCCATTTTTTTTTGCACAGGATTCAAGTTAGCACTAGGCTACTCAATAAACCCTTATGATCCAAAAGATAATGAAGATAGCATTCACTATTCAATCATCATCATTGGTCATTGCATGGATTAAAAGATTTTTTTTTTTTGCTATTTTTATCACTTTTAACTCCCAAAATCTAGCCCAACAAACTGATGATACATGAAATAAAAAAGAACAAGAAAACGTGAAAAGAAAACAAAGAAACAGATAACCCGAAATTAAAAGATACAACAGTAAGGACCTCGTTTACGACCAGATTAGCAGGAGAGGGTGGCTGGCTTCTTCGGTTCGACGGTCGAATGGAGGTAAGGATGGGATGGATTCGACGGTCGGTTGAAAAGGGGTGATTCTGTTTTGGGGTTTGACGGATCGGTTGGAGGTAAGGATGGGATGGATTCGACGGTCGGTTGAAAAGGGGTGATTCTGTTTTGGGGTTTGACAGTCGGTTGGGAGTAAGGATGGGATGGATTCGACGGTCGGTTGAAAAGGGGTAATGGATTCGACGGTCGGTTGCAAGGCGATGAAGATGGTGGAATCACGGTTTTGGGATCCGACGGTCGGATGTGGTAGAGTTTGGTTGATGGTGTGGTTTGGATGGATTGTCGGTGAGGGGTAGTAATGCGGTGTGGTTCGACGGTCGGTGGTGCGGATATGGTAGTGTTTGTGGAGTTGGTTGAAGGCCGGTGCGGGAGTTCGACGGCCGAATGGGAGGTGAGGATATGATGGTGTTTGTGAAGTTGATTGAAGGCCAGTGCAGGAGTTCGACGGTCGAATGGGAGGTGAGGATATGATGGTGTTTGTGAAGTTGGTTGAAGGCCGCCGCGCGGGAGTTCGACGGTAGAATGGGAGGTGAGGATATGATGGTGTTTGTGAAGTTGATTGAAGGCCGGTGCGGGAGTTCGACGGTCGAATGGGAGGTGAGGATATGATGGTGTTTGTGAAGTTGGTTGAAGGCCGGTGCGGGGAGTTCGACGGTCGAATAGGAGGTGAGGATATGATGGTGTTTGTGAAGTTGGTTGAAGGCCGGTGCGGGAGTTCGACGGTCGAATGGGAGGTGAGGATATGATGGTGTTTGTGAAGTTGGTTGAGGGCCGGTGCGGGGAGTTCGACGGTCGAATGAGAGGTTGGATGGTTCGACGGTCGGATATGATGGAGTTTGGTTGATGGTGTGAAGGTTTGGTTGAGGGGAAGGATCTGGCTTCTTGGGTTTCGACGGTCGGTGAGGGTGTCGGAGAGATGGTCGATGAGATGATGGTAAGCTGGTGTTGGTGAAGTTCGACGGTCGGTTTAGGGAGATTGGATGGTTCGACGGTCGGATATGATGGAGTTGGGGGTCCGACGGTCGGTTTGTGGGGTTATGAAAGTGAGGTGATGAAGGGTTTATGTGGAGGGAGATGATGAATAGTAGTAGAGTGGTTTGTCGTGGGTTGGACGTGAAGGTAGAGAGGTGGTGTAGTGGAGGTTATGGGTGATGGAGGAGGTGTTGGAAATGAGGTCTTGAGCTTAAATATAATGATGAGACGATGAATATTAGTTCTGCCAAAGTGAGGTAGTGAAGATGAAGGTAATAAAAGGGAGATGGATTCACGGTTGGAGAGTGGATATTGGGTTTCAGTCAGGGAGGCTTGAGTGGATATGTAGTATTCATTTCAGGTTGAGTGCGAGAGGATTCGGGGTTGTGTGCAAGTGAGAATAGTTAGCAGAAATGAGCTACATGACATAAATGCAGAAGGTTACCTGTGGAGTTCAAGGTGGAACAGTTGAAGTGAATGCTATTCCTCAGCAAGGCTTCTGTCTCCTTCTTGTTCCTTTCTCTTTGTCTCCCTTGTGATGGCTGTGCTCTTGGAAGTTTATAGTAATGAAGGATTGATAAAGACGATGGTCACCGTGGAGAATGGGTGAAGGTGCTGTTCTTGGTGATGAGGGTGGTGAAAATGGAAGGTGTTTTTCTGGTTCTTGAAGGTGAAAAAATGTGTGAAAAAAGATCTCCCCTTTTCTGATGCTCTTCTCTTTTAAATATCTCCACCCTTTCATTATTTCTCCCCTGACATTTCCTTCTTTTTTTTCTTTGCGTGAGCCTTCCTACGTTGAGCCCCCCATTTCCTCCTTTATCAGAACCTTTTTCTTTTCTTTCCATCCTTTTAACCCCTCTTTTTTCTGCTTGCTGCCTCAATGCATTTAATGCCTTCTTCTTTACGTGTGCAGGCATAAGGTATTAAATGCAATGCCCCCTTTTAAAAATTTTCTTTTAAAACGAGATCAGTGTTCCCTTTTTAGTAGGCTTACAATTGGGCCAAAAAAGAAGAGTAAAAGAATTTGTTAGCCCGGTCCAAATTGAGTATTCACAGTATATGTTCAAAATATTGTGATTAAGTATCAAAAAATTTTATGGACAAAATTGGATATCAACAATAGCAACATATACAAATTAACTTAAAAAATCACTAAAATTGACAAGTAACTCATACTAAAGTTATAGAACTTCTATAATTATAATTAAGATTAATAGATTATGAAGGATGTTACATAAGGCAAATCAGAGAAGGAGTAGCCATCACAGCCTCACCACCTGCCTTGCCACTGCGCCTCACTACCACGTTCTACCGTTCTCAAGTTGTTTTGCAGTTGCGCGCTTACACCCTCATTTTTCCCTCGACCTCATTCTCACTGTGCGACACATGAAAGATAGGAAGGACTGTTAGTAAGACTAGGGTTTTTGTTATATGAAAGAATGTGTTCAAGATCAGTTTTGGGCTCAGGAATTACTTGAGTTTTAGCCCAACAAAAACATTAATCAGTTGCAAATTTATTTATATGAGGTTTGGGCTTAAGAAATTGATCACTTCATCCCATAAAAAATAGAATTGAATTACTAATTTATCGGTATATATGCAATTTTTTTATTTGTTAAATATTTATATTTTATTTTATGTGATTCAACTAATAACTTGTTAATTGAACCAGTAACACAATACCATGACCGAGTCGACGACTGATCGAATTTTATAACTATGATTACACCAATAGGACAAGGCCGGATTGTGAATAACTTTTCAACTTGCCCACAAGGCAACGCTGCCAAGCTTGTTGTCGACCAAGAAAGGAACAGCTAGAAATCGCCAATAAGAGGAGATCAAGGCCACAAATTTGCCATTAAGAAAATTCTTAAAATAAAGGATATGTTTGGACCAGGAACTAGGAGGAAAAAAATGGGAAAACGGCACTTTTTTATATTTTAAATTAAAAGTTTATAAACTATTTATAATAATAAAAAATTAATAATTAGAAGTTTGCACGATAACCTCTCATTTTAAAAGGTTCTTAAAGAAGAAAAATGTTTACTTAAAATTAAAATTATCCATTCCCCAAAACTAAAATTAAAATTATTCCACTGCTTCTTCTTTTCTCTTTGTAAACTCCTGAACGCAAACCAACAAACCCTAATGAAAGATCTAAGAATTTTTGCCTATGGAGGCAAAGTTTATATACCAAAAAGTAAATAAATAAAAATAAAACTATAAGAACAAATCAACAAAATTAATGGGATAATAGTACAAATTACATGTTAATTATTTATAGTCGTGAAACTATATACCCCTCATCCTCAGTCAAAATTATATTCTGTCTTATTGATCTATTTTGATTGATGAAATCCGTTAATAACATGATAAGATGTTCTACTTAATTCTAACAACGAATTATGATTTTTTTTTTTACAATGTTGCTGTTTGTGCAAACCTTGATAATAAAATATAAATCGTTCATCACCAATTACAATTAGCTGATACTGGCAACAATTTTTGTAATCGTTACGTGCGAGGTTATGGAAAGTGGCACGTTCATGATGCCAATATTAAGGTCGTCGAGCACGACTTTGTAAAATTGTGAGCAAGCATCCTTGAGTACCGTGATGGACTCAAAATTTAGATAACGGGATAAAGACAATGCACAAATATAAATTCTTTTTAATAAAACACATATATTAATATAAAATAATAAAAGATCAATTTTTAGTTATTCTGTTGATGTTAAATAACTTTTATAATATCAATACTATTACATATTTTTAGTTTTATATATGTATAAATGATCATGTTATATAGATTTTAATTTCTTTTATTATATATTTATTTATTTATCTATTATATAAAGACAAAATTAAAAATATGATGGGATAAAAATAACAAATGATTATAGTAGATAATAAAAAAATTTCAAAGTAAAATCACGTGTCCCACTTATATATATATGTAGGTCGGTCTCTATTTGACGTTGGGATGACATGTGAGATGACATGCGAGGTCTTATGAATCATATCCCTTGACGGTTTGATGACAAGTGAGATCTTATGAACTATATTGGCGTCGTTAATAATTTTGTATTGAAAATTGATGTTTTCATGTTATTTTTTATCTCACTTCATTTTTATTATATTTTTTAATAGTTATAATTAAGTGAAAAAAATAATATAATTAATAATATAAAAAATGATATGAAATAAAAGTATGATAAAAAATTAGAATTATTTCGTATTAGATTGTCATTTTCGATAATTTTATGATGAGTATCGAAATGTGTTGGACAAAAAAATACTCGGTACTCAGTACTTAGCACGCCATTGACAATGAATAGGGACTAAAGCAAGAACTGCAGCTGCCAATAGTAATAGCTATTTGGGTTTAGGCTTATCATCAACCTTATCACAAGTTACAAAATTATCAAATGCAAACTATGATCAGTTGTTAGAGTTAAATAAAATACTCCATTCCATTGTTAATACTTAATAGATTCCATCAATAAAAAAACTTTCATTATAATATTTTTATCATAAATAATACATATATTCTTTTTTATATCTTATTTAATATTATTTATTATATTTTTTATAATTTTTTCTCTTAATCATATATCTTTAAAAAAATGTGTATAATACTTACACTTTTAAAAAAAATATAAGATCATCATTTTTCAATAAAATTTAACTAGATGAGTGTAACTTTAACCGTAAAATAGAATAATGTGTCATTTTATTGAACCTATCATGGGTTAATGTAACTTCCTCAATTGTATAATATCATAAAAAAATCTTGCTATAAAATTTACATAAAATTGATAATTCGATGCTTTAAGTATTGATTTTTTGATATTATTAAGATAATAATACCCTTTAAAAAATCCCTAGTCAATAAAGTTTAAATGAAAGAGTTTAAAAGTGTATTTGGTTCAGATTATTTCAAGAGTCAAACAATTTTTCTTTTAGGTTTCAACTGTTACAAACGATAATCAGTGTATTTAGATAATTTGCATAAAAGTTGTTGATGTTAAAATTTTGTATAATAATATCTTTTAAAAAAAGTTATCATTTGAGTATCTTTTAGAAAAGTTATTAGAATTATTTTATATGTTGATATATAAATATTATTTTATTTTTAATTAAATAATTATTTTATCTTTAATTAAATAATTTTTTTATTTTTTATATTTATTTTGATAATTTAATGTATAATTTTTTTATTTAAATAAAATAAATTAATTTAAAATTATTTTTTAATTAATATATTTAAATATAAAATTAATTTTATTATAATTAATTATAAAAATATTTATATAATAATCAATTATTAAAATAATTAAATTTTTATAACTATTTTAAATACACAATAAATTTTGTTGTGTTGCACATGTGGGTGCCAGTGTCCTGTGTTTGCTCTTTTTAGGTAATCAGCGCGCTAATATTAAGAAGTTTGAAGGCTGGTTTAAGCCAAGTTAAGCTATGAGTCATAGGTGGTAGAGGTAGAACTGGTCAAAAAGCAAGTGATTTAATTCACCGATGGCAGAAAATCATTCATAAGATCTAGTGCAGGCTTGACTCTGGATCCTACGCACACCTGAAGAAACGTAAATCACGTAGCAGCTGAGACCGCCAGGAAAGCCACCTATTCCTAAAACCTATGATATCTGAAAATTATATTTGGTAGTGAACAAGGTGGTCACGTTTTTGTTTGTTGGAGGTCAGAGGTCTTTTTAGTTTATACTCCCAGCCAGGATAATATGTACTGGACCAGTTTATTCGGTGCATTCTACTTGGGAATATTTTTTTAATTTATTTGAATATACTTATATGAAATTTATATACTAGTCGGAGAGGGAGGATGAGACTCAAACTACTGTTATATGAAGCAAAGCTCATGTGCTCCAAGAAAAAAAGGGGAATCATATTCATCTATAAGCTATCATCACCATTAATGTACACTTTGAACTAAAAAAAAAAATCAAAGATTGTATTAACTTCACTATTCTGAGCTTTTGACTCGATTAAGACAAGTAGACCAAGTTGAGCTTTTAGCAAATTATTGGGATTCCACTCACTTAATATTTAATGTTAAATTTATCTGCATTCCCCTCCTTTCGATGATAACTAAATCGACTTTATGGTTTTAATATTTGTTCATTGAAACTGAGCTAGTGTTGGGTTGGCTCGTCGCTAGTAATTTAATTTAAAATAATTATATAAAATATATACTTATATAATAATATACATACATTTTACATTAATTATATGAAACTGAAAATGTATTAGTTAAAAAGCATTTGGATTTCTTGAAGATTAACTTAATTCTTTATGTTGACACTTCTTTTTTAATTAAGTTTTTATAGAAAGTATTTATCAATGTTTAAAAAGTTATTTTTATCTGATTTATTTATTTTTTAATTCAACTCATTAAATTTATTTTACTAAACGACTTGAACTCGATTCTTTCAGTATTTGATTGAATTTTATTACACTCTTAAAATTAATGCACAATTTTTTTGGGTCCACAAATACACATAAAGATTAAGCACAATTATTACTCTATCCATTTATCTAGCACTACGACAAATACTCATTGCAAAACAAAAGCTTGTAACCATTATTTTCCTCAATATTAATACGATATATAGTTCTCCTCAATAAATTTACAATTTGAAAACTGAAGCCAGACGTCACTTAATTCCTAGTCTCCATCTTCCTTGCTAATGCTATTTGGTAGATGGCACGTTTTCTATAGTTAATCAGATTTATAATAGCTCTTTTTTTTTTCATGGGCATAACTCCTTTTGCAGATTATATGCCATATGGGAGATCCCAATCATAATAAGGGAGATCTGAGTTTGAAACAATAATATAATAATATTGTTTTAAAATCTTAATTCAAGACTGAATTATAATATGTCCAAATTATAATATAATTCACCATAGCAAACAATTTAACATAATTAATCCGACGAAATTAGGTTAGTAGTTGAAGAGTATGTAACATGGGAATATGTAATATGGGAGATCCCAATCATAATAAAGGAGATCTGAGTTTGAAACAACAGTATAATAATATTGTTTTAAAATCTTAATTTAACACTGAATTATAATGTATCGAAATTATAATATAAATAATCATAGCAAACAATTTAACATAATTAATTAGAGGAATTTGGGTTAGTAGTTGACGAGTGTATAATGTATGAATAAATATATAAATATGTATTTGAATTTTAATTATATTCAATATTTAAAATTAAGTTATAAAAAATATTTTTATAAATTTTTTATCCTTTTAATTTTAATGTGAATGATTTCTTTTAATTAGGTTAAAGAAATGAATAAATTAAAATATATATAAATTAATGCGGATACCACTGGCTGTAATAAACAAATAATTTGACATAATTAATTATTTTCATCGGCCATCGCAATTGTTATATTTGTATCTCCCTTTGACGTTTCATTTTCTATTTTTTGCATCGTGCACGTACAAAGGTGCATATACGGAAGAAACTCGCCGTCTATCATGGATACGTTACCTTACTCTTTATCACACTGTCACACGCCACAAGGAACAGGTCTATTTGACTATTCCTATCCATCCACCCGTCAAAGAAGAAAAAAAATATATTTCTATCCATCCCTAAAGAAGATTTTAATATTTGACAATATGTATAAAAATCTGTATAACAATTTCATCTGAAATTTTAATGTACTTAATTTTTTAAAAATGAATGTGCATGTAAGATGCATTATATTGAATTATTAGTTAGTAATTTTCGTAATAAAAATTTAAATTCGATTATTAGCTTATTTTATGTACTTTTAGCTAAAAAGAGATTTTTGTGTAAAATATATATAACATCATCAAATTTTGTTTAATAGAAATTTGGATGGTTACAGTATAAGAAACGCTCCTTCCAACTATAAGTTAAATATAAACAAAAGTTGTGACTTAAATTTTTACAACTCTACTCGTGAATTTATTAAACCGTGTATAATGATTATTTATAGGAGATTTTTATGCAAATGCATGACAGATTAATTTATACTATTTTGCACGTTTTAATAAGTTAAGGGAGTCGAATTGATATGTTTTAAACTACAAGAAAATTTCTACTACTAATCTATAATTGGAGAGGGTTATGCACATTTAAGTCAAATTCGAAAGTAATATCGTCACAGAGAAAGGTATTTTACATACTTTAAAAAAAAAATTTGAGCCACCTGATGGCTTCCACTGATAACCCCCACATGATGGATGCCAAGTTTAAGAAGTTGTGAGTTTGTTAATAAGCTTGTAAACCTAACATTAATCTACAAAATTGGAGGAATTTTTTGTTCCCTGAGTATATTGATACTCTCAAGTGACATGATATAAAATAAAGTTAATTGCATTATATGCTTGGTAATGAATGTTCAATTATGATTAATGATATGTAAATAATTAATTAATTAAAGTTAATAATTAGTTAATTCCGTTTGAATATCATATCCTTAAAACTAACCTAATGTTCACCAACAAAACTTGTCAAGAAACATAAGAAGAGCCAAATAAGGTTAATAAGAAAGAAAATGAGAAGCGAAATCTAACAAAATGTGCAAATGCACGCATAACAATTCAATTATGTAACTTATTGGCTTATATAGAACATGAGATAATAATTAACTAATAATCAACTTACTCAATACATGTTTGTTTTAGATTAGATTAGTTTTTTTAAAATAAAAATTATTGTAATAATATTTAATCATATTTAGTAAAATTAGTTTTAACTTTTACATTAAATGTAATGTAAAATAAAAAAAAATTTAAAGTTAATTTTTATAATAATTGAAAATTCAAACTTATGATTTTAACTTATAAATTATTTTTTTATATTTTGAGATGTAAATATTATTTTGTCTTCAATCAAATAATTTTTAATCATTCTATATTTATTTTAATAATTTAATATATAAAAATAATTTTTTTATATCATCTAAATAAATCAGATTAGTTTAAAATTATTTTTTAACTAATGTATTTAAATATAAAAATAAATCGATTATAACAAAAAAATTTATACAATAATTAATTATTAAACATAATCAAATTTTTATAACTTCTCAAACACACACTCATTCGATAAATTAATTTAATTAACTTCTAATTAAAGCTAACCAACATGTACCTACACCCAAACTACATTCACGCATTTAGATGTAATGATACTATTAAGAAAAATGTTTTTAACACTTTTTTTATTATCTAAAAATGTTTTTAACACTTGTTATATGATATCTCACCTAGATATCATATGTTGATGTAAAGGTCAGTATGTATTAAAATATGCTATATCTTAAAAAAAAATTAAACGTATTATACATCGATATAAGAAGAATGTGTACTAATATCATAATAACGAGATTGTAGTATTAATTATTCATTATCCTAAGTCAAATACCACTGCAGAGGCACAGCCATTAGGCACCACAACATCAATCAACATCCACATGGCTTTTTTCTTCTTTTTAACAAAATAACTGGTCCCATCCACTGAATCCTTACAGAAGCATTTCGTCGAACAGATAGCGTATCCCCAGTCTCCACCGTGACTCCCCAATATAAAGTGTACACGACCATCTCCTTTCTCCACCATCAACTCACTCCTACAACAGTACCACCACCCTCCGCCACCACCATGGCCGGAGGCGATTCTACTCCCCTCTACCACCCCACCTCCAAACCCTCCAAACACACCACCGCTATTTTCAACTGCAGCAAGAAAACCAACCTCTACTCCCTCGTCGCCCTCCTTTGCATCATCTCCTACATCCTCGGCGCTTACCAAAACGGCACCACCACCACCCACATCCCCACCATTACCACCACCAAAACCACCACCATATGCTCCCAAAACCCCACCATCACCACCCACTTAGACTTCTTCTCCCACCACAACGCCACCGACCCCACCACCTCCCCCTCCTCCACCCAAAAACACTACTTTCCCTGCAGCTTGAAGTTCAGCGAGTACACCCCCTGCGAGGACCACGATCGTTCCCTTCGGTACTCCCGAACCAAGATGATATACCGGGAGAGGCACTGCCCGGAAAAGAAGGAGCTCCTGAAGTGCCGGGTACCCGCACCCCACGGGTACCGGAACCCGTTTCCGTGGCCGGCGAGTAGGGACCTGGCATGGTACGCCAACGTGCCCCACCGTGAGCTCACCGTCGAGAAGGCTGTCCAGAACTGGATCCGTTACGACGGAGATCGGTTCAGGTTCCCCGGCGGCGGCACCATGTTCCCCGACGGCGCCGATAAGTACATCGACGACATCGGAAAGTTGATTGATCTCAAAGACGGATCGGTCAGAACAGCTGTTGATACTGGCTGTGGGGTACGTTTCTTTTTTTCTTTTTAAACCTTTTTTTCTCTTTTTCATTTTCTTTCTTTTTGGCACCCTTTCTTCAAGATAAAAATGAAAAATAAAAAGATTTCTTGGAACGTCTTGTCTTTGTTTCTTTATCTTGTCATTCTTTTTTTTTTTCATATAATCACATATAATTATACGCTACTTTAATTTTTTATTGCAATTAGTTTAATTTCAATTTTTACATACAAACTTACGGATGTGATATGAGATGTTGAGGATTTTGCATACATGCAAGAAGCATTTTTTTTCTTATATTTTTATATTTTTTTAGAATAAGGATAATGCTGTTTACATCGTTCTGGGCCTCAACTTACAACTAGTTATACTTACACGTCTATGTAGTGTATATAATTCTTGCATTTATTTTTCCTAATTTCGTTCTTTTGTTGATAAACTATTATTAAGAAAAGATTACATAATTTTTATCTTAATTAACTGTATTTTCTCTTAGTTATTAATATTTTTGTTAGAATACAAATTTGAGTTATGAGAGGAAGGATAGAAAATTTAGTTCAGATTAAAGGGTCTGTACAGCACTGTACCAATTTTTTTTTTCTTACATCCTCGAGTTTAGATTTAAAAAAAAAAGTCACATGAAATGCTGTAGATTCCAAAATTGGAATTGAGAGGGCATTTGTCATCATCTGGGGTAGGCTTTTGTTTATATTTCTCATGGGGTATGTGTAACGTGTTCGTCTCTCTCAAATCAATGCTTCATCAGTTAATTTCAAAGAAGAGATTCAAAACAAGTGTAACTGGCTGTCTGGCCTTTCCAGAATAGACCATAGAAGTAATGATTCCCACATGGATTTTCTGTTAACAAAACCCTTAAATATTTTTTTTCACGGACTTTCCGTGGTTGTAGCTTTTCTAGAGGATCAATATCAGAGGAAGGGAAACAAAGGAAGAAACGGTCTCTTTTGTTGTATGTAGAGTAGAGACAAATATCGGGCAATTAATGATCACATTAAATAATGGTCCTCTTAAAATTAATGGGACTCCCTGATAGGGCCTTTGTGTTTATTTCTAAAAATTTTAGATGAGATAGTCCATTCCCCTTACGGATATAGATTGCATTGCATTGCATCTGTTTAATCTTTTGCTTAATTTGGGCCATTCGTGAAGAAGGAACATGAAAAGACAAAAAAACAAAAAATAAAAAATGGAAGGTTTTTTATATTGTATTTGTTTTGCATTAGAAATCTGCCATCTATACCATATTAATGGATGAATTTTGAAAAAGGTTGATCGAAACACCATCTACAAAATTCGTCCTTTTTTTCCTAATAAAAATAGAGTGGGAAAAAAAAGTACAAATGAGATCTGATGTCGTGGTGGTATCTACAGTTGGAAATGAACAGGGCCGGGTATGTGATTCCTTGGGTAAACGGACATTTATAGCATTATTACTATAATAATATTATTTGCACAACTCGAAATGAATAAATTTGAAATAATTTAGATAAGTAATCAACGTTTTTAAGATAAATAGTGATTTTAATTATTTATATATTAATTTTTTATTATATATAATGAGTTAAAATTAAAATTTTGTATATCTTATACAAAAATTATCATGTGATAATTAATAAGTTGAAAAGTAATAATTTTTATTACTTATGTAATAAATTTTAATTTTAATTTATTATATGTAATAGAAGAATATTATTATACAAACAATTTAAATTATCACTTATCTTACCAGCATTCATTATTTGTTAGAATTGTCTTAAAATTGTCTATTTAAATGTAAAAAAACCAAAACATTTTCTTATTACTATAACTAGTTGTCTCCCATAGTCACATGATTCCAAACTTATAACATGTTTTGGTAGATTGTGAACATTGAAGTTCAATCCGTACTTTTGACTAAATTAAGAAAAATATAAATGACTTCATCCAACATGGTTGATTATTTTATTTACTAGATTCTTTTCTTTTTTCCCCTAACGAGGCATTTGTCTGATCAGTCACTAATCACATGTAATTTTTTTTGACAGATTTTAAATTAATTGTACATAATTGAAGAGATCTTATGGAAAAAAAATAAGAATATTTTATTTAAACTAAATACTAACCTTCAATATTTTAATTATTTATAATGTTACATTGAATAATATAATGTCCTGATCACATCATAAAAAGATTCCGTTATAGATTCGATGCATAAACCAAGTAATATTGCTAAATATGTAGTGGTTCCAAGAAAAAAAGGACGAAAAGTGTAGTAGTTCAATTTTTTTTTCTGAATATAATATTTCAGGAACAAACTAAAATCTGTTTTTCTCCATTTTAGCAAATTTCGGTTGTGTAGATTCTTTGATGAAGACATTGCTAATCGTTGAAAATCTTTATGATTAATGTGAATAGATATTCTCATACACGTGTTTTTCACACGATAGGATTTGTTTTATGAAGAGAGAGATAGAGAAAAAGGTTTTAAAGAGACTTCATTAGAGGAATCCTTTTCAAATTTGTGGGTTTTATTTAAGTTTTTTGTGTTTATATCTCTCTTCATGTCATGTGAAAAATACAAATGAGAAAATCCTTTCTGTTAAGTCGATTTTATTATTTTAAATATTAATTTTTTTGGCAAGAAAATTTCTAGGAATTTGAGTTTCACACATTGAATTTTTAATTCATGCAATTATGTAATTGACCAATTTTAATGTTTACTAAAACTTTGATCATGCAGGTTGCTAGTTGGGGAGCCTATCTTCTATCCCGTGACATCTTAACAATGTCAATTGCACCAAGGGACACCCACGAAGCTCAAGTTCAGTTTGCTCTTGAACGAGGAGTTCCTGCAATAATTGGAGTTCTAGCCTCCAAGAGGCTCCCTTTCCCCTCTAGAGCTTTTGACATGGCACACTGTTCTCGCTGCCTCATTCCATGGGCTGATTACGGTATTCTCACTCACCAAACATCAACTATTATAGGCTTCTTAGAAGAAAAGAAAAGAAAAAAAATTGAAGCTTCATGATTCAACATTAACTGGTGTTGATTCTTTTCACTTGTTGAACTAGATGGACTTTATCTAAATGAAGTTGATCGAATTCTACGCCCTGGCGGGTATTGGATTCTATCTGGGCCACCAATCAACTGGAAGAAATATTGGAAAGGATGGGAAAGAACAAAGGAGGATTTGAATGATGAGCAGACCAAAATTGAGATGGTGGCTAAAAGCCTGTGCTGGAACAAGCTAGTGGAGAAGGGTGACATTGCTATTTGGCAGAAACCCAAAAACCATTTAGATTGCAAAGCTAACCGTAAGCTCACCCAAAACCGGCCTTTCTGCCAGGCTCAGGATACCTTTGACAAGGCCTGGTTTGTGCTTCATTTCCCAATTTCCTTGTGTTTGATTTCTGTTAAGTAAATATTTTGCATGTTATATATTATTTGTTTTGGTCCCTTTCAGGTACACAGATATGCAAACATGTTTGAGTCCTCTGCCTGAAGTGTCTAACAAAGAAGAAACTGCAGGTGGCGCATTGGAGAATTGGCCTGAGAGACTGAAAGCCACCCCACCAAGGATTTCTAAGGGAACCATCAAAGGGGTTACTCCTGAAACTTTCTCAAAAGATAATGAGCTGTGGAAGAAAAGGGTATCATATTATAAGAAAGTTAACAATCAACTAGGAAAAGCTGGGAGATACCGCAACCTTTTAGACATGAATGCCTACTTGGGTGGATTTGCTTCAGCACTAATTGAGTATCCTGTTTGGGTCATGAATGTGGTTCCTGTCCAGGCCAAGGTTGACACCCTTGGAGCAATATATGAACGGGGATTGATTGGAACATACCATGATTGGTTAGATCAATATTCCCTTTTCCTTTGTATGATGAACTTCTCTCTCTTTCTTATCTAAAATGCTCGTGGCCTTCAATTCTCTTACAGGTGTGAAGCAATGTCTACTTATCCTAGAACTTATGACTTAATTCATGCTGATTCAGTGTTCAGCCTTTACAGTGACAGGTATATCTTTATTTTGCTTTACAGGTTTTAATTTTCAAGACAATGTTTGAGTGAAAATGGCAACAAAATTTAGAAATACTAAATTCATTTAAGCTATAAAAACAAACCAAGAAGGTTCAAACATATTGCATTACTTGTAAACAACAATAAATTCTTCTATACTGTGATGATACTTAGCTACTGCATTTTATTATATAACTTGGAAATATAAATACTCACTTCTTTCTAGTGATCTTATAAGAGCATTTGATTATTTGAAATATAAGATGTAGTTTAAAAGATTCAAACCATGTAAAATCTGATTAACCTGCTTCTGTGTTGTAGATGTGAATTGGAATATATTTTGCTAGAAATGGATAGGATTCTAAGACCTGAGGGAAGTGTGATCATCCGAGATGATGTTGATATATTGGTAAAAGTAAAGAGTATAATCAATGGCATGGATTGGGACAGTCAAATTGTGGACCATGAAGATGGGCCTCTTGAAAGGGTGAAACTTTTATTTGCTGTGAAGAATTATTGGACAGCTCCTGCCGCTTCCGACATGAATAGTTAAATACTTTGTCTTTTAGAGCCCTATCTTTTAGTTTTTCTCTTCTGTTGCTTTCGTTTTCTTTTTTCTCTTCTGTTTCTGTTATTCTTTTTGTATTTTTTACTATAATTTTTTTATTTTTTCTTTTTGGGGCTTGTCCAAGCAAATTTTATTGAATGCAAATTCAGTTTAACTGTGCAGAACACCGAGTATAGGGCTTACCATTGTCATGTTTTGCTCAAGAAATCAAGGGTTAACCCCAAATGGTTTTCATTGGCACTGTTATCATTACTTGGACAGTAACTTAGAGAGGAGTCAATTGCCTGATAATTATACATGGCTCTAGAAAGTGAATAAACAGAAAGGTAATGCTAGGCGCACATATCTTATTGCAAGAACATTTTATAGATAAAGTGACTTTAATAAAAATATGTTTATTAGCTTTTTTTTATAAAAAAATTAGCAACTTTTCTAATTGAAATTCGCAAAAGTTTTACATATTTTATACAACGATTGCAAAAGGCTCGTACATATAAATGTGTTCATGATGTAGTATACTTTTAAATGATGGTTCAATTAGAAATCATAATATACTAGACATAAATTGTAGTTAGTAAAAAAAATTGAGTAGTTCTTAATTTTATATACTAGTTAGAACATAACTGTTAACAATTAAATAAGTCAATAACTCCTAAATTATAGTAGTAATACGTTAGCCGTTAGAACGTGTGTACATGTCTTTTTTGGTGCATAGAAGATAGAACATATGTAACTCATGTCTAAGTAACAGCAATACTTTTTACATGCTAACAATAGAAACCTAAAATTATAATTATGAAATATATACACATAATTTGATTTGGTTAACCAAATCATACAAGAACATTTTTTTTTTTTACAAATAAAATCAAATTAAATTATAGGGAAAATTAATGGGAAGAACCATTAACAATACAAAATTAAAAATAAAAGACTTATAACTATTTCCATAACAACAATGATTATTGGAAACTATTAATTGATTATTTGAAATGATTAATTGATCTTTCCAGTTAATTTTATATTGTTAGCATAAATTTCCATTAATTTTTCCTAAATTGCATAGTTTATTATACAATAAAAAAAATTGAACTAAACTACCTATTTGATTCTTTTTGCTGGGTCGGGACCAGAACAAATTAGTTGGGTGCAAAAATGAAGGTTTAAAGGGTTAAAATTACATTTCTCAAAAACAAAACAAAAAATTAAAGGTAATTTTTAAAAGAGTTATGTTAGTTGAATATAACGTGTAACTCACATAATTCACGTAAACTGAAATTGGTCATTGATTTTAATGAAGAAAATGGAGAGAGAGAGAGAGAGAAAGAAAGAGAGAGGAGGGAATAAAATAATAATATTGATTGGTACTATGTGAAAGAAATATTATGTGTAAGATTCTTTTTAAAATTCTGAAAATCTCACACACAACGTAGGTCCACCCATGCTTTTTGTTTGGTTTGGTTTGCCTTGCTGCCTGTGCTGGTAGTAAAGAATTAGTAATTATCACTAGAAAATATTCCAGTGTCTAATCGAATGCGCATAGGTCATTGCTGACAAGTCTCAAATACCATTTGAAAAGCACAAAAATGGATCTAATTCTATGGTCCAATCTAGAATCGTCGATAGACTAGTCAAAGGAACGAAACTTCTTTAAGCAGGAACAAACCATGCTTCAATCAGCTAAAAACAAATTCAACCTAGATATTCTGATCGCATTTTTTATACCAATTTTTATACTTATGCCACATTACAGTAAATTCATTAGTTTTTATTTTTATTTTTTTATTTTTTTTTATTTTATTAAATATATATAAATTTGAGTATATGTAAATATTATTAAGTAAAATTTATAGAGTTTTAACTTTAATTTTTTCACATTATTTTTTATACTAATTAATGAATTGAAAATTCATAATTAATTATATATATAAGTTAATTAATAGATATTATGTTAACTAATTAATATACATAATTTTTATTAACTAATCAATACACATAATTAATTACAAATTTATATTTCATTAATCAATATAAAAAATGATATAAAAACAGGTGTATAATTTTTGGTGTAAAATGATAATTATTCAAACAAATTTGTGTACAAGGTAATAGAATAAAATATTTGTGTTGCTTTGCTTTTACATTTAATATATATATTTTATATTATTATCTATCCTCTCAATGTTTCTATTGATCCAATGAATTCCCCATTTCGTTCAAAATAAGCTCAATTCCATATTGTCCAATAAGCAATTGGTTAATCAGGTATTATCGGAGTTATTATTCATTATAGAAGGAATAAAGGATTGAACTCATGCCAGATTCTGCCATCCAACACCAAATGTTGTGACTTGTGAGCTCAATCCTGCAGGTAGGTGACTTACGAAATGGACCAATATTTTGCTTTCAAAATTCACTATAAATTGAGATACGGATGATGTTAGCAATATGTTTTTTTATCACACTCCTTTGAATGTATATTCTTATTTCGGCACGTGCATGTCATATAATAAAATAATATTTAATCTTAATTAATATATAATTAATTTAATTAATATGCAATAAATCTTGAGTGACATGTAATCAGATTTAAATATTATTTTAGTATATGACGTGATCTAATAAAAGAGAGTCTGTTAAAAAGAGTATGATAGAAAATGTATTCCTAATATTCCTCATTGAGACATTATATCCAAGAAAGAACCATAGCCATACAGTGAGAGTAAACAAATAGTTAGGGATGGCAATGTGGTGGGGGTAGGCGCCCCCACCCCCGTCACTGTCATGGATACTCATTTGTGATCTTCACGAATGCAAGTATATTCACGAAGATCATGAGTAGTTAATAATTTAAAATAAAATCTTAAAAATTATAAAATAAATAAATAAAATAAAATTTAACACCATATACTATAACTTTATTCAACAAGTATAATATTTTTACAAAATTAAAAGAATATTATAAATAATAAATTAAATTAATTATATTTTTTAATAATCAATTTATATAAATAACTATTACATAAATAATATATATTTTTTCAACAAGTTTTATTATTATGGACAGATTCAATAAAAAATTCATTCTAAAATAATAAAAATATATGTATTTTTATCTCATTTTAAAGTAAAAAAAATTATAATATATGATATATTAAATGAAAAAATATACATAATAAATTTGTGAGTACTTATGAAACAGGTTTTATAATTCATACTCCTGTCCCATCGTAAATAATTCTTGCAAACTTCACGAGTACGGATAATTTTGTCATCCCTATAAATAATAAAAATTGTTTTAAAGTCATTGCAGCGCTCAAGTCTCTCTTCTCCCTAAGATCTCAAGTTGCAATGTTGCTTCCCTTGGTTGTGGCACTAAGGACTATGAGAGATACGGCTAAGGCACAGAGCATGTGCTCAAGCCAGCTGAGCAACCTCAATGTTTGTGCACCCTTTTGTTAAGAGTTTTATATTATATGTATCAGTTTTATAAGTGTGATTTATATATATATTCGATCATTTTATTAAATGTCAATTAATTTTAAATTAAGATCTCATATAAGTTATAATCTCACATAATATTAAAATTAAGATCCTATTTTCTTGCTTACTTTATTAGGTTTATCCCACCTACTTTAATAAATTTATCTATTCTATTCAAACATCTATGAAAGAAAGTATGAAGAGTCTCACGTTAGATGCACTCAATCTTTTTGGAATTGGAATCTCACTTTTGTGGTGCCTGGTGCCCCAAACACAAGCCCAAGTACTGGCTGCTGTGATGCACTTCAAGCTGTGAACCGTGACTGCCTTTGCAACACTATTAGGATCGCTTCTCACTAAGTTCTTTTACATTTCCTTCTCTATTTCTTTTATTCTTGTTTTCCTATTAAATATGATTACTTTACTCTTAAATCTTAATTTACACTACAGGCACAAATTAGTGCATATGAGTAGATGCAGTGAGATGAATAATGTTGAACCCCCTCCTCTCTGGTTTCTCTTTTATTTTTATTTTTCTCTTTTTTATTTGGTTTTGGGACTTTATTTGAATGCCTTTGGAGAAACCATGCAAGTATGATCGCAAAAAGAAGTCAATGCTATGAAATAAAGATGCTGGAGTTTACCATTGATTGGGAAACATTTAGAGTATTCTCCAAGTTTTATACTTTTATATTCGTTCTTGGTTATATATTTGCAATAATTTATGGTTAAAAACATCGTTGAATTCCTCTCTCTGCGCAGGGAAAAGGGGCTTCATCAACTAAATAAAACTTTATAAATAATAAACAAAAACATACCTTGTTTCGTTAGTGTTTTGCCCAAAATTTAGATCCGAGTGTCACTTAAAGGTTATGTTTACAAGTTTTAAAGACAATGAGACAAAATGGAAAAGGAACAGAATAGAACCGAAAAGAATTATCTTTTTCACGTATAGATGATTAACGAAGGAAGAAAATAAAAGTATACAATTTTAATACTCATCTTCTTTTAAGTAGTAAAGTTTATGTTATAAATGAAAAATTCAGAAGTGATTTTAAGTAATGCTATGAGCATTAGTCCTTAGTATAGAGTAAGTTTGACATCAGATAAAGAAATATTTCTAAAGTGAACACAAGTGAATTTAATCAATGGTTTGTTTTGTAAGCACAATGGGTAATGGTTGTACCCTTTTTTTCTTTTGGGTTGAAACTGCAGCGCTTACTATTTGATTAATAACCATTTGGCCCAACCAGCCCTTACAAACCATATTGTTTGTAATATTGTTGTACATTGGGCCCAATATTAGCACAATGTTAGGCCGCCTTAATGGTGAACCTAATGGAGGAGTACATTTCATGAGTCCAGTAGATGAAAAATTGGAGCAAAACCATGTCATGCAAAGTGGTGCTTGTGTGGCTCTGTCAAGCCCCATACATTCAATATTATTAAGGAAGTCATAAATGGCTGAAAGAAAAAAAGCTATTGTATTTCGGTGGTATATTTTTTGGAGGAGATAAATAAGATTTGTTTAATTTTCATGCAACATGTTTCTAAGAAAAGAGAAACAGATTTTCTTGTCATCAAATTATCATTCTCGTAACTAATGTTTTTAAGATTAAATTAGAACAATGGTTCAACTGGTTAGATTGTGAACCGGCAATGTTTTTGGTCTAATCAGTTCTTATTATGTTGTTTGGTTTAAGTCTGATTGATTCATTAATTTAACCTGTGGAATCAAGCAAAGTAGGATTCAGAACTCTCGCCAATTCGATCTCCAACTCGATTTTTAAAACATTGCTGGTGACATAGGAAGGATTACAAATCATTTATGCATCGTATGAGGCACACGTAGTAAAAAATGAAAAATAAAACGAGAGAGAGTCAAAATTAAAGTGATATTCAGTTCGTTGTGCAAAGAGAAGGGCTGTAGAATACAAACAATATATAATGACCCATGGGCCATGATATACAAGATGGTCTGAGACTTGCTTTAGAATTTAACCTAACTCCCTTATCATAGACATGGATGTTAATGATTCAAGCTGACCCAACCCAACAAAACAATTTTTCCACACATTTATGCTAGCCTGCATTATTTGAACAATTTCCTCGCTGGGGCAGGGCTGCTACATATTTGACAGAAGAGTGTAACATAACTACCGGACCCAGACTTGTAACTTCTTAGTTGTTTTCATAAATTTAATGTGGGTGGGACCAATTCATCAACCAGCCCAACAGCCCCTGACTCATGCCTAAAAATACTTGTGTAGATAAAATTTATGCAATTATGTACACTAAATTAATTAATATTTAAATAATTACATAAATTTTTATGTCACATAATTATTTTATATTAAAAATAATAATATATTATTTGTTAATTAATTTAGTTCACATAATTTATATAAATAAAATCTACATAAGTATTTTTCAACTCACGCCACCACAAATTGAGGGAATGATGAAGTTAAATTCTTAATTGCATAGGCACAAAAGGTTTGATTTTCAATTTCTAAGTTTGCCATAAAAGTCCACACTTCACATATAATAAATGCTTTCATCTTCTTTCCAAATTGTAGACAAAAGTTTGCATCTCAGTTTATCCAGATCAGGAATTTCCCCATTTCAGCCACTTCTATAGTATAGATGCACTAGTGAAAAAAAGAAAAAGATTTTAGTAAAATTATTTAAAATTTTAATTAAATGGAAATTTTAATTTTAACTTAATAAGAGTATAGAAATATTTATATAATTTAAAAATTTACTATGATGACGTGACACTTTTTTATTTTATTATTAGTAATCGATTTTAAATTCATTTATATGGGGCAATGAGATTTTGATACGTTTGCCATTTTACTAATTTATAAGTAAGCAATTCATATATAGTACTTAGCGTGGCAACATTAATTCAATTTCCTTTAGAGAGATAATATGGTTTCCTACATTTTTATTGTGTAAAAAAAAAAAAATACTATGAGCTTCAACATTGTTCAATTTTTAAAATTGTGTATGTTATCTACCAAAAAAATTGTGTATGTTGGAAAATTCAATAATATAGTAACTGCAGCCTTTCGGCTATAGTCCTCTAAGATTCAAGGTAGACGAAATTTATTAGAGTAGAGAGTGAGGTAAGAAATAATTTTGTACTTTGCCAACAAAAAAAAAATTAAATGTAGTACCGAACATAATAATTAATATCTCTTTTTTTCTGGTCTAATATATTTTTAAAGTTTAATTTTGACGTATTTCAGTGTAAAATATTTTTACACTATCATCTAATTATATTTTATCACTTTATTAATGAATTTGGTTATATTAATCACTATATAAAATGTCAAACTTATTAAATAATATAGTAATATATCATTAAATATAAATATAAAATTATTTTACATTAAAAATATAAAAAAATAAATTTATATTTTTAAGTTGGTTTATTTTATTTTCTTCTATTTTTACAAAATTATTTATGTAATGAATTTAGATTTCAAAGTATAAAACGGGTTGAATTACATGGTATTACTCATTGTTTTCGACTTGAGCTAGGTTAGTTGAATTATAATTGAGACTGTAAAAAGGACATTTGTAAAGAGAAATCACTATTTTTTTAATTACACTTTGGTAGGAAATAAGATTTTTCTTATTTTGATTAAAACACTTTTTTGCATCATGTAAAATATAAGAATGAGAAAAATATATGAATTCTTAGTTATCTGAAGGGATTCTTATAATGGGACGGAAGATAGGTTCTTATTTAATAGATGGAGGTGAGGCGAGATCATATTATTTGTTTTGTGAGTATTTATGAATCTGTTAAATATAATTTTATGTAATATATATATATATATATATATATATATATATATATATATTCTTTTTTGAGATGAAATAAAAAATTATATTTTTATTATTTTATAATAATTTTATAAATATATATTATTTTTGTAATAATTATTTATATAAATTAATTATTATCAAATATAATTAATAAATAAAAATTGACGGAGCACACCTATTGTCATTCCTAATATAAAAATATAAAACAAATAAAGCCAAAGACTTGTGTTGTGTCAAGTACCTATTTTTCTTTTACAGTAACCCAAAAATAAGTAATTTTTCATTAAAAAGTAAGCATTTATTTTTTATAATCATTGAGCTAAAATAAGTGTTATTATAAAAAAAGTTTTAGTAAATCAAAATTAAATTATTGATTAAAAGTACCCAATTCATTATAATTTGAGTGCTTTAATTAAAAGAATGGCCTTTTTTTCCTTCTGCATATTTTAAAGGTTATTTAAAGCATGTAAACTGAGGGCCCTATGTTCACTTTGAAGTTTGAATGGAATTTTGGAAGGAATGAAACGGTATAGAATAATAAATACACAATACTTTACTACATTAATCCCTTCATTTCAAAGTCCACACAAGTCATCAACCGCCACCAAACAAACAAAAGCATAACTAAATTCCCAATTCAAAGCGCGCGTAGTAAGCAGACTCTTATAACAGCGCGTGGCATAGAACCATATAACAAGTTCCCACATCCAAATCTGCAAAACACTCCAAACTCCATATAAGTGTTCCCCAGTTATTCTTCAATCTTCATCATCATCATCATCAGCTACGTACTTCCATTCCCTTCTATTCCTTCTCTCTCTTATCTCTTTCTCTCTCTACCTTCTATTCTGCAAAAAAAAACTTCGTTCAAAACCCACCAATGAGTTGAGATATCATGGGCTTTCTCCGCCAACTCTTCGGCGGCAAGAAGAAGCCACCGCCCGGAGGTGCTGCTGACGGGTCGGGTCCCAAACCCGCCAAGGACAAGAGGAGCTGGAGCTTCGTCAAACACAGCACCAGGGACAAGTCCAACTCTAACAACAACCACCACTTTGACCCCTCCACCACTCCCTTCACCGACACCAATAAACACGCCATCGCCGTCGCCGCCGCCACCGCCGCCGTAGCCGAGGCCGCTCTGGCCGCCGCCCACGCCGCCGCAGAAGTGGTCAGACTAACCAGCGGCAGCGGAGCTGGCTCCAGCAGCAGGCCCGCCACCGCTGCACAAGTCCTGCGGCGGTTGGCGGAGGAAACCGCCGCTTTGAAGATTCAATCGGCGTTCCGTGGTTACTTGGTATGTGAAAATTTCGGTTTTTTTTTTTCGTTTTTACCATGATGTCCCTGGAATCATAGTCACAGTCAAATGTTGTTTTTCGTTTTGGTCCTCTTCTGCTTGGTTTTCTGGATTCAGTTCTCCTATTTTGGATTCTTCCATGTTCTTAGCGCGTCAACTATTTTCAAATTTGTTGACTCTCTCTCTCTGCTTGCTTTCCGCACCTTCGTTGTTTATTTATTTATCTCGTTGAAATGGAAAACAAAATTTCTTACTGTTTTTCTCAGGTAGCAAACACTGGTCAAATATTAGTTTTGTTACGTTCTACTAAAAGGTTGTTCTAATAATTATCTTAATGTTAAATAAAAAATATTTAATATTTTTACCGAGTTTTGCAGACTAAAAATTGCACTTTATTGTTATATTAATTAATAACAAGTTTTTGATAGGACACCGACTTTTTAAAAATATATGTTGTTAGTTCTTAATCATTCGATATAGGCGTTGTTAACTAATTGTTGCCATATTTTTTACCGAATTTGCGTTGTCTTAAACAATTTTTTTAATAATTATAAAAAAATATATGAATAATTTTATGTTTTTAAAATATTGACATTTAACTTTTTATTTAATATATTTTATTAAATATTAAAAAATTATTCGAAAATTTTTAAAAAATATAACATAATTCTATTTTTCAATATTTTTCACTTATTATTGTAAGCAGCCTGTTCGGTGCCACATTACACGCACCTTGCCTGCTTCAAAAAACATATACACATAATTAATTAATTAAATACAAATTCTTTTGTTTATGGTAAGATTCTGGGAAGTGTGCGTTGTCTGTGGAGTATATGGAGTTTGGGTACCGCCGACATATTTGGCGTATGTATCATTTCGTCATCACACTCACGCTTCAGTCCAACCAATAGTTGTTTTTCACCGTAAATTTTTATTTTTTAGAATTATTTGCATTTACATATTTATATTTTCTTACTTCACTTTTCTATCTTATATTATCACTATTTACTGCCACATGTATTCTTATCACGTGCTCGCTGCAATTTTTGTATGTTGTGTGTTGAATCACTTGTGTGTTTTGCAGTGTGTTCTGTTCTACCTTATGTAGCGCACTTTAGCTCTGTCGTATTGCTTACATGTGTTTTCGATCCTTAGAAAATGTTACAGCGAGACTAGAGTGTTATGATGTTGTGAGGAATCAGTAAGTTACATGATTTAGCTTAAAAATAATTTCTTTTTTGGAATTTGAGTGAGTGAGAATACAAGGGCTCAAAAAAATTTACAAAGGGGAAAATGGGTAATTTGTGTGTGAATATAAGAGAGGCCCCACATATTTGGTGAGTTATGATACTTTCCCTACCAGCGGCCAAAGTAGAATGGTCCTTTCCTTTGTGCCCAAAAGTAACACCAAAGGTGAAGAAGTGGCCCTGCGCCAACCCATCATCAACCATGTCTTATAATGGACCAACAAAGTGCTGGTTGTTAGGCTTCCTAATAACTATTACTGAATATAATAGGAGAGTCACGCGCAAGTTGGTAACTACTGGTTTCGTTTTTCGCTGGGTATGGGGAGTATTAATTTGGGTTCACCTTCTTTTTCTTGGCCTTGACAAATTAAAAGCCAAAAACCATACTTTTGTGGGGAAAAAGGAGAGCTTTTTCACCTTACTTTAAGATAAACTGATATTCTAACCTTCACGTGAAAGAAAGCAACTCTGGTTAAGGACACTAAACAAACACTTAAGCTGTAATGTAATCTTTTCTTTCTTGAAAAACTGAAACACTGAGGCTATAATATTCATTGACTTATATTTTCACCTTTTGCCGTAGCGCTGATAATGCAAGTCATGCCAAGGTGGGGAAAGTAATACGAGTACATCTACTTACACATACACTTACACACGCATCACCTTATATTATTTTTACTAGTTGATTATAATTAGTGTAATTTTATTTTTTATATACTTACACTCTGATTTTAACACATATCCCAAATGTGAGTGATGTGTTTCATAATGACGTGAAAGTAGATAGGAAGCTTCAATGAATATAAAGGAGCATCAATAAAGGATGGCTGTCCACTGTGTATTAGTGTTTATTAATGATTACGCCCATCAGCCTCAAGCCCCCAGGGACGGATCTATTAGTAAATGAGTGGGGACACATGCCTCTACTCTATTTTAAAACTTTTATTTGATTTTATATAGATATATATATATTTTTATATTTTTATATGTAATTTTTGTCTTTGTATTTTATTTTTAAATATATTATTTTTGTTGAGTGATTGTTTAATTACATATATAAAAAAAAATATTTAATAATAATAATAATAAAAAGATCATTTAATATTTTTAAAATATAAAAACAGGAAGAAAGAACAACTTGTCTAATCATTTTTTAATATATAAATTAATTATTAAATTTTTTTTATATTTTTGTATTGATAGTGTTATTTTTACCCCATTACTTAAAATTTCTGGATCCATCACTTAGCCCCCCCTTTTCTTTTTTCTCTCTCTTATGTCTTTTTCCTTTTAATATTCTATACCCATTCCATGCTTGTCCGTTTCCAATCTTTTATTTTATTATGTTGAGGGACTGTCTTAATTTTATTATATAGCAAACCTGCTATAATTTGCCTTATTCCTTTCTTCTTGGGTTTTTGAATGAAGCTTCATGTTAATTGTTTGTTCTTTTTCCCTCTTGAAGAAATCTAATCCAATTTGATTGTTATTGGATAGTATTATTAGAGTATGATATGAAATTTTAATTGTTACTGATATTATTGGGATAAATTTGGAAGGCAAGGAGGGCATTGAGAGCACTTAAATCACTGGTGAAGTTGCAAGCATTGGTAAGGGGCCACATTGTAAGAAAACAAACTGCAGATATGCTCAGGCGCATGCAAACGTTGGTGCGACTGCAGGCCCGGGCACGTGCAAGTCGTGTGCTCTTGTCAGATAATATGCATTCTTTCAAGTCTTCACTTTCTCATTACCCTGTAAGCAAAGCAAACATTATTTTTTTCTTTTAATTGTTGTCCTGATTCTTATCTTAGTAAGATGAGGCTAACTTGTTGGAAAGGCTATGCAATGGCACCTCACTTTCTTCACACGTGTCACTTTTAACAATGTACTTTTCTCTTTGTTTTTTTCTTTTCTCCATCACCCCACCAATTGTTGCAATTTGGAATCTGCTGCAAAATAACTTTCCATCCTGTCACAAACAACATGTATTGTTGCAAATTAAGCTGGTGCTAGAGCATGCTCATTTAGAAAGTGCTTTAGGTTGGATTGTGCCATTGTGGTGAGCATTGAGATGTGACTCATCATGCCTAAAAGACTAATGATCATTACTATGCAAATAATGGCTCATAATAACCATTAACCTGTCTGATTTTTTATTTATACTTAATTGTAGGTCCCTGAAGATTATGAGCACCCACTTCGTGCCTATAGTACGAAATTTGATGGATCTTCTATCCTCAAGGTACACATGATTCTTCCCTATAAATGGGATTGCGGTATCTATTGATAATTTAAATGAAAATATATGTGCTCTGAAGCTACTTCAGACTAAAGAGTGGGATTTTACTTAATTAGAAACACATGTATGTCAGTTGTTTGAATCAGTTAAGTGGTGATGCCATGAGAAAAAGTTTACAACTAACATGAAGTGGTTTCATATTACTCCAAGCAATAAAAGTTTTCTATTCTGCTTATTTATGGGTCTTGTAGACGGTGCACATGTCGTAGAATTAATTTAATCTCAGCATTAATTGCATTCTCCTTTTTCAACTTGCAGAGATGTAGTTCCAATGCAAATTTTAGGGACATTGACTTGGAGAGAGCCAGGTTTGGTTCCAATTGGTTAGACAGTTGGATGGAAGAAAGTGCCTGGAGCCAAACCGGAGATGCTTCATTGAAAAATGGGCACCCTGATGATGAGAAGAGTGACAAGATTCTTGAAGTAGATACTTGGAAGCCACACTTGAATTACCACCATGGCAGCAGCTCTTTTCAGACAGCACATCATTATTTGGCTTCTGATTACAATAATGAGAATTTTATGGCATATGAGTCTCCATCAAAACGGTCTTCAAAAGCTCTAAATCCAAGTATCTCATCTAGGGAGGTGTTTCCCCTAGGCTCTCTGAAATTTCACAAAGGGAAAGAAGAAGTAGCTTCAAGAACTGCTGAGAATAGTCCACAAGCATTTTCTGCCTCCTCTAGACTTGGAAGTGGTGCAAGGAGAGGTCCTTTTACACCAACTAAAAGTGAGTGTTCCTGGGGTTTCTTCAGTGACTACTCGAGTCACCCCAATTACATGGCAAATACTGAATCTTCTAGAGCTAAGGTTAGGTCACATAGTGCACCAAGGCAAAGGCTGGAGTTTGAGAGATATGATTCCACTAGAAGGGCTGTTCCTGGTCTTTGGGATGCAGGGCCTAATTCAGATAGAGATTCTGATTTCATGAGCAAGGCCTATCCAACCTCAAGCCACTTGAACAGAATTGGGAGTACCAATTTAAGGTGACATCACAAGTTTTATGAATGAAGACAATATCTCTCATCTTTTTTCCCAAAAACAAATTAGAAGAGACATTATTTTCTTTTGCTTGGGTTTTCTGTTTATGACAGCAGTTTTAGAATGTAAGTATTTAACCTGTACTCATATAGTCGTTGTCCCTACACGATCAAAAGCCAAATTGTTGACGTTATAAATGTATTGATTAGCAAATCTTGATTGGGTTTTACTGAATTTTGTTATGTTGAGATATTATAACTATGTTTTGAATGTTTTCATTAATCCAATGCTGGTTTTGAATGTGTGGATTCAACAGAAACTAAATTAAACTAGCCCCTTCCTACGAATATACTAATGATTATAGAATAAGGATAATGCTATATGAACATTCAAAAAGAGACAAAACGAGGCTATAAATGGATAGTGTAACAATGATTTAGAGATAAATTTAATGATGCAAAGTTATGAGTTTTCATATGTTTAGGTGTAAAGTGATGTTTTATAGCATTGCTTATCAATATCTTGCACTAGGAAGTATCTTTACTTGATGGCACTGGGAGGGATCATGCTTGGCATATTATATATATATATATATATACAGGCATCTCAAATTTTTTATAACTGTTAGAAATAATACTAGTGTAGGTTTCTGCTAAACAAGACTTCATAAAACAACATATTTTTCAATCAATATTTTCGTCATTTTAGAATGTAAGAGCACTAACTGTAGTGCAGAGTGCAGACCTATAAGTTTTAGCAAAACGGTCAATTCAACTTCATTTCAAAATTCCCTCTGAACATGCATGTTAATAAATGCCTTCCGATTAACCAGGTAGACATGCAGTTTCTTGCAGATCTCCACTTTGTTAATGCTTTCCAAATGACAAGGTGGTTGTGTGTGCTGGAATCTTCTGCAACAGAAACCTGTCATGTACATGATATGAGGATGCTTAAACAGCCTTAATCTTAAGCCTTTTCAATGTACTTTGGAACTGATATGAAATCCTCAATTTTATATCTTATGCTGTTAATTTTCTGATGTTATATGACCAGTCTCTTTGGAGAAGGAAAGAGATAAAACCTTTTTAATGTAACTTTCGTCTTCAACAAGGCTAGTCTTATACATTAGAGTACTCAAATAATGTAAAGTAGTTTTGCTTGTTTTGATGGCTTCTTTTGTCTTTTCTAGCCAGTAATATTTTCTTTCTAATGAAGAGCACAAACGAGTTCAGAGAATTTTCTTTGAATAGCTGCAGCCAATTTCTTCAGTTTGATTTTCCACTGCCATTAAATGTACATGTTTGTATCAGTTCTCATATCAAAAGAAGTAACATTGGAGCATAAAAATATTTTTTGTTTGAACAGAAAACCATATATGGAGATATTGTAACTTTTTAGACATGATACGTTTTGCTTATTATTCCTATTTTTATTTATCCACCGTGAATTCATCCTTTTTTTTAAAAAAAAAATTTGGTACAACATCCTATTTTTATTTATCCACTGTGAATTCAGGGAAACTACCAGTTTTCTTTCTGGTTTCGCCTTTCGGTGGTCCACTATGCAGAAATGGATGCCAAACAAAAGGACTGCACATACAAAGTGACAATGTGACAAAAGACAGCAATACTCCCCTCCTTCCTTTGTTTGCTTTGTTTTGTTCTGTTTTTTGTTTTTCTTGTGATTACATGGGGAAAATGTGGCCTTGGATGCTCACCGTACATACAGTAGAAAACAATTGATTGTGAGAGTGATGTAGAAGTAGTAGTTGCTCCAATCTGGCTCTGTCTGAACTCTGATCTAGTTTTGGACCACAGCAATCGAACTGAGACACCCCTTTCTCTTTCTTATATATATCACCTTTGTATCAAATGGCAACTTAAAATGCACTTTTCTTTTACTGCTTTTGTAAAGTGTGATGGCTTTCATTATGCCATAATCATTTGCTTTTATCAATCATATAGAAGTTCAAAAGCAGATTATTTGAATCACTTCGAAATGAACTGTTAAACTAATAGTTCAACAACCAAAAAGAGTGTCAGAAACTTGATTTTCTGCTAACATAATTCTCTTGAATTTAAAAGATAAAGAAATACATATCAACAAATAAAAGTAAAAGTAGAAAAGAAAACAACAGTTTATGTTGGGAACATATAATCATGAATTAGCTGCATTGCTTTTCACCTGCCCTGGACATATAGTACCATGAGGAAGAGCAGTATAAGGGAAGAGGACAGGTGTATCATATAATAATATGAATAATGCTATATATATATATATATATATATATGCATAGTTATATTCACATTTACATAATTTTTATTATTTAATTATAGTTAATTTTACTTTATTTTTTTACACTTTCATTTTAATTTTATTATTTATAGTGATGTGAGTAGATGTGACGGATAAAAGATGTAACATTTTCCTAATAGTATTATTAAAGGTGTGACATATCCGTGGCAAAGGTACAAACATAGCTTCACGTCATCATTAATAGGTTGATTAATTTATGTATGCACGATAGAGGCATTTCAGGATGGGTGAGACTGAGAACATTGTTTACCGATCCAACAACCACCAAACATAATTAATATGAAGGTGGGGCATAGCAGTGTCCGCTAAAGATTTGGATTATTCTATTTCATAGGATAAGTAGGGCTCAATACGGTTGGTGTATGAGTTTTGAGTTTGGTGCTTACAACTATGTATGGCTACATGTCAGATGATTACCCATGGCTATTTTTGGAATGAATTTCTAAAATATAGAGAAGACAGCACACTCCAACCGAACAGAGAAACTAAACTAAAAATTCTTAGATATTCTTAGAGGAAGAAAAAATTCTTGCTCTACATAATTCAACGTGTGATAACTCAACAAAAGTGTTGTTAAAGTGGATTTGGTGGGAGTTTGCTGTCTGCTCTATTTTTTAGAAACATTTGTTGTGCTCTTTTTGGACTTCTTGGAGCAATTGCTTTCAGAACTTATCACAAACTGGACTATGTAGGTTTAGCTCTTACATCAAGGAAGAAGGCCCAGATGATGGATTCTCCCCAAGAGGCTAAAAGCCAAACCAGTGGTTTGTTGAGGCCTTAGAGAAAGAAGATATGCCTAGGAGATACCTAGAAAGTGGTGGGGCAAAATTTTATGAATGGTTATTCTTAAAGTCCGAGTGTTTGATAGTTTAGTAGGGTAAAAATTAAATGAAATCAAAATCAATTATAATTGAAATTTTAATTTTAATTTTCAAGCTAAAAACAAAATTCAAAGATATTTTATCAATTATCAAAGATATTTTTTGGTTTAACAAATTATTTACGCAATTTTGATCCGTGGTGATTAAAGTAAACTCTATCTAAAATGACAAAATAAAATAAAATCAAAATAATTATGATTGGAATTTGAATTAAAATATCAGAATAAAAATAATATTCAAAAAAATACTTTATCACTTATTAAAAAAGAAGATATAAATTATCACTCAAATGAAATCAAAACAACTATGAAATCAAAATTAATGGCACATTTACTGTATCAATGTAAACAGAATATGCAGGGAGAGAAATTCATTTATAAGTGACATGTGGCATTGACACGACATGAATGAATTGTCTTTTATGTAGTGGTAGTACACTAGCGATTTACTCATACCTTGTATGAGTATTTTTTTGAAATTTGAATAATATTATATTTTATATATTATTAATATATTTTTTCTTATGCACATATTATAAATTTATAAATATTTAAATAAACTTATTTTTAAAAATATATTTAATATTTTTCTTCACCAAATTTCATTTGTTTTATAATTTATGATGAATAAGATTTATACTAAAAAAAGACATAGATAGGACTAAAAATAAAAATTAAAAGATAAATGAGAATGTTAAATCTCAAAGAGAGAGAAACTTGTATGTTTAAAGAATATTTATGTATATGAAAATAATATTATTGAGAGAAATCTCTATTTATGTACTTGATTGTATCTTGAAATATTATTTTCTCACTTATTAGGTGGGAATACTCTGAAAAAAAAAAGAAAAAACATGTAGTATTCAAATAGATAGAAAAACATAACAAATTACCTCACTTTTAATTAATAAAATTGTATTTAAGTAAGGAGTCATGTGGCATTCAAATAAAAAATGTAGTATAACAAAGTAAATGTGTGTTTGAGATAATTATGAACACTTGATTATTTTAATAATCGATTATTCTACAATTATTTTTTGTTATAATCGATTATAATAGAATCAATTTTTTATGTTTGGATATGTTAAGCTGAAAAATGATTTTAAACTAATCTATTTTATTTGGATGATATAAAAAAGAATCACTTTTATACATTAAATTATCAAAATTGATATAAAATTATTAAAAAAATTATTTAATTGAGGACAAAATGATATTTACATATCAAAGTGTAAGAAATAATTTATAATCTAAAATTATAAATTTTAATTTTTAACATTATAAAAAATATTTTTATAATATATTAAATTTTATACAAAAACTTAAATTAATTTTGTCAAACATGTGAAAATACTATTACAATTAATTTTTTTTTTCAAAAAAATTTGTTGGGAACGAATTTATTATTCACAAACATGCTCTAAGTCACTCTCGAGAAAGAGAAGTCAAAACTATTATACAAGGATAGACAGGTTTTTCAATTAACCAAGAGAAACGAGATAATTTATCATTTAAATCAAATGAAATTAAATCAAAACAATTATGATTGGAAATTTCAAAATAAATATAATAATAAAATTTTATTTTGGTCCCTAAAAAATATAACATTTATCAATTTAGTTCTTCTGAGATAAATTTTATTAATTTAGTCTCCCAAACTTGAAATTCTTAATTTTTATTTTATCTTTCAATCCCTTTGAGTCTAATAATGTTAACTTTAAAAGTTGATTTGTAATGTTAAAAGATGACACAACATGTCAAACTCGGTCAATTATGCCAAAAAGATATCATTAGGCTAATATAATGTCACTTGAGACTTGTGTGTACACGCATAATATCTCATTTTAGAGTATCTATATTTCCTTTTTATATGCATTTTGTATTGGATTGTGGCTAGAATTTTGACCAAATCATAATTCTTAAAATTAAGGGATTGATAGTTATCTCTCAAATTAGTAATTGCTTAAAATCAAGAGATTTAGATAATTAATTCAAATTTAGATAATGATTTGAGAAGGATTTTATCCTCATCTATAAAGATTAATAGGAGATTTAATCATATCTTTTGTTACACTATAAAAGGAGACTAAGAACCTTTTAATGAGTCTTTTTGAA
This sequence comes from Ormosia semicastrata, assembly GCA_029884595.1. Classification (NCBI taxonomy): domain Eukaryota; kingdom Viridiplantae; phylum Streptophyta; class Magnoliopsida; order Fabales; family Fabaceae; genus Ormosia; species Ormosia semicastrata. The sequence continues at coordinate 7,247,260 of JAQQTO010000041.1, forward strand.
GAAAGAAATATTTTGAGTGAAAGAATTTTGTAAACACAAAAAGCATTAGTGTTGGGTGTAACGAAGAATTTGAGGTGTAAGATCTATCTAGCTTGTAATCTTTCTTCTTCATAGCAAATACCATGGACATAGGCCTTTAAGTGGTTTAACCACGTCAATTCGTGTGTACACTTTTCTTATTCTTGTTCTCATCTTATCAAGTTTGCTAGATTCTTTGTTCTGTTTTCATAACATTTTGGCCAAATAATATCATTTTGGCATAATTGATTGAGTTATACATGTTATGTAATCTTTTATTGTTACAAATAAGTTTTTTATTTTAACATTGTAAAACTTAAATGGATTGAAGGATAAAAAAATGAATCCGGATTGTCTCAAGTAGTCTTTGTCAATGACAGAAGACTGTCTAAAGATCTGGACCTTTTATTTCTCATTCAACGGTCAGCATTAAAAAGTATTAATTTAATATTAAAAAATAAAAAATAAATATTAACCGTTGGATAAGAAATAAAAGATCAAATCTTTTGAGGATGATTTTAAACAAGACTATTGAAACAATCCAAATTCTAAAAAATTGGGGATTTCAAGTTTCAAAGACTAGATTAATAAAATTTATTTTTAAAGGACTAAATTGATAAAACATATATTTTTCAAGGACTAAAATAAAGTTTTATTCTAAATATAATATTAAAAAAACTACTTTGTCACTTAAAAAAAAGGAGCAAGATATATTATCACTTTTTTTCTTGCTAAAGATAAGAAATTTCATCACTAAAAATAAAGAATAAAACGAAATTCTTAGGAAAAAAATTAGAAGAGTGACTCAATTGGGGATTTCAAGTTTCAAAGACTAGATTAATAAAATTTATTTCTAAAGGACTAAATTGATAATACATATATCTTTCAAGGATTAAAATAGAGTTTTACTCTAAATATAATATTAAAAAAACTACTTTGTCACTTCAAAAAAAAAAGGGCAAGATATATTATCACTTTTTTTCTTGCTAAAGATAAGAAATTTCATTACTAAAAATAAAGAATAAAACGAAATTCTTAGGAAAAAAAATTAGAAGAGTGACTCAATTGCGCCTTAGGCGCAGCCACTATAAACTAAGCGATTTTCATGCACATCCTTTTACCATCCCATTCTCTTCGTTGTCCAAGCTCTATTTTTTCATTACACGATTTCTTCTTTATGCACACATTTGATAGTTAAAAATTAAACAATAAAAATAATCTAAGGTAAATAAGTCATACTTAATTTTTTTTATAATTAATTTAGGAAAAGTACATTTTTATTCCTATATTAAGTTTCATATGTCAATAGCATTTTTTATTGATGATATCTCCACCTTTGGCCGCGGAGGAAAAACCACATGGACTATTGCTTATAAAAAGCATTTATAATGTAAAATATTGGATTTATTTTTTAATTTGAATTTATTACGTAAAATTAGTGTTTTAAAAATTAGACGAAACTATCTTATTAAACCTATTGAACCTTAAAATGGTCATATCTCTAATTTCAACAATATCTAATTTAATCATAATTAAATATAAATTTAATTAGTTAAACTAATTGAATTATAATTCAAAAATTTTGTCAGTTAAATCCCCAGTTTAATTTTTAAAATATTGCTCAAAATTCATGTATGAATTGATTTTTTTTATAAAAAACTTGAATATTATTTATTTAATTAATTTTTAAATGTTATCTTTATTACTTTTTAGTTATTACCAAAAGGGTAGTGCTAGATGTCCTGGATTTTTAAATTCCCGGTGGAGCCTGAATGGCTTACAAGCACATTTTCATTTAAAATAAAAATAAAAATAAAATAAAATAAAAGAGCTATGAGGTCTACACCACACATTTCGCTATCCAGACTCCCTCTTGACTCCACTCATACGGGTTCAAACATTTTTCATGCCAGAAATATAATTTATTTTTTATTCAATCGCAACTACTTATTTATTAAACATTAATTGTATATATTAAATTAGATTCAATATAGTTTTGAGTTGGGTCACACTTTGAGTTCACGTGATCTAACTTAATATTATGTAATATTTTAATAATTATATATTTTTAAATTAAAGATAAATAATAAAAAAATTTAATTTAAATTAATACGTTATGTCATGTAAAAAAATAAATAAATAAAACTTTTTGTCAATCATGATAATATATTTTTTATGATAAAAAAAAAAGAGATAAGGACTCTATTTCAATGTAAAGACAAACCATCAACTTCTATCAAATTCAGTGAATTGATATTGTCATAAACAAAAGATTAACCACTGAACCAATGAAAAAGATTAACCAAGTGGGTTAACCCCATCCGTTAGCATGATAATATTTGTTTATTGATATAATTTATTTGAAAATATAAAGTGTAAAATAACATTTAATTTTAATTTTTTACTTCTAAAATATTATTCAAATTTATACATTTTATTATATTTTATATTATTCAGTCCTAACCCGGTTATATTGTCTAAATTTCATATTAAAAAATTGGTTAAACTTAGCCCAACTCCACCATGAACACAATATGTACTTATCAAGCCAGATTAAAGCGTGTAACACACTGAGGTCTCAGACGTGATGAGAAACTCATCCTTACACATAATTATAACATCTTATTCTTACACACACATAAAAATAAGACCTACTCATAACCCATCAAAATAAAAAATAAAATACTCATTGAGATTACATTCTTAACCCCCAATTATGTTTGTACAAGAATGAGATGTTATAATTGTGTGCAAACAAAAATTTCTCCATACAATAATACGAATAACTATAGAGTGTGAATGTGAAGTCTATAATTGTTTAAGTAACGAGCAGCGATTATGGAAAACTCTCCTCGTTGTGGTTTAAGACAGTAATTTAGATTTTGAACCATGTTTCTGAATTCAATATGCTTGCATTATTAAGGGAAAAAGAAACAAAGTAGACTAGACTAGTGATCACAATGATTACAGGGAATTCATGAAATTTATGGGATAATTTTGAAGTCAGAAAGAACTAGGCAATAGGAAAGCCAGACGAAATATGAATGGAAAATGAATTCATGTACAAATAAATTTCTTTATATATATATATAAAAGAAAAAGTACACATAAATCCACAAAGACAAACCAATAACTGATTTTTGAAAGAAATTAGCAAAGAAAAAAAATTAATATAACAACCCAGTTTCTAAGAGCTATAGCTATACATATAAGAACAGGAATAGCTCATGCGTTATCGTTTAATTGTCATTGCATTTCCATTTAGACGTTGGAACACACGCTAAGTAGTGACACCAATGGCAGTGATCATACCCATTCTCACCCCGGAATAGCATCACCAAAGCAATCGATAACCTGCCATTCAACAAATGAATTCAGTGACTAGAGATAACATCTACCTTGTGATAACTAGAGAAATGCATTGAGTCAATGACAAACTATAAACTCAGCAAAATGAACGACAGAATTAGCGTGGGTTGATATGAAGTAGATTAAGAAACAAATAACCAGCTTTCCAATTTCCTAACAACAGACCATGAGAAGTGGCAAAATTCTCCAAAGATCACATTTAGAATTTAGTTTATACAATAATCATATAGCAAATTAAATAGTTTCATCTCCTTTACCAAAAACAACTTAATCAAAACAATAATATTGCTAATGAGGATTTAAGAAAGGAACTTACCCAGCAATCAATAGAATAAGAGAGATAATCCATAGAACATACTGGTAAGCCTTGTATTTTGACTTGTGTCGAACAGCAGCAGGAAGATGCTGCTGCTCTAACCACCCAAATTGAGGACGGGGCAGCAAAATAAAACCAAGGAGAAATCCTGTCAGGAATCCCCCAATATGAGCAAAATTATCAACATGTGGCAAAATGCCAATGGCAAGATTGATGACAATAATAACCAGAAGTGTGAGCAAAGCAGCTGCCTACAAAATGCAGAAACAAAAAAGAAAGTTAAGCCTACTATACTATACAGAAACAAGTATTACCCCAGATGTAAGTCGTTTAATCTAATTGATGGAAAAGAGACAATAGTTTGAAGATCAAAAGTGATTTTCAAATTAAAGAACCAATAAGCATGCAGAATACACAATAATAGGATGGGGACCAATGATTAGCTACACCCACCTTATTGGAATAAATAGTCCAGTTTGTGATAAGTTCTGAAAGCATTGCTCCAAGAAGTCCAAAAAGAGCACCAGAAGCACCAACGGAGATGTTGTTTCTAATAAATAGAGAAGACAGTACACTCCCACCAAATCCAGACAAAAGGTAAATGATTCCTATCCTCACTGCCAAATTGTCAATATTTTGGCAAAAGAAAAAGTTAGGTCTTAACCACTTATAATGCAGAACTTGAAGAACACAGAAACTAAATAGGTAAGTAAGCTTCCAAATAGGTGACCTTAGGTCAGGTGTACTACAAATAATTAATGAGTTTAATTTTGATGTATTGATAGTGTAAAGTTTTTTCCACTATCAACCAATTAGACATTACTACATATGTGACTTTTGAAATAGTTATTATGAATGTCAAATATTTTTAATGACGTGGCAATGCATGATTGAATGATAGTGTAAAAAACATTTACACCAAATTAAATCCATAGTTAAAACTCAAAAGTTTAAAGTTCACTATTCATAATTTTGTGTAAATGGCATTGCTTCAATGACAGGATGACCTTCCATAACCTGAAAAAAGAAACATACCAAACCCAAATTGTTGTTCAAGGCGAATGCCAATGAAGACCAGACTCAACATGTTTGCTGCCAAATGAATAATTCCAGCATGTAACCAAATGCAAGTGACAAGTCTCCAGCCCTGATGGTGATTCACAACATTATCCCACTGAAGGGCTCCCATCTTTGTTAATCTTCAAAAATCAACGAAATAATTTAAATCAATAATCAATATTCAAGAATCTATACTACTGTAGTATTACTAGGTAAGAGTCCATGCAAAGAACTGCAACTTACACAATTGGAAAAACCACCCCCTCATGACTAGAATATAAATATTTCTTTTATTTATTTGTTTAAATTTTTTTCCCGTTAAACACCAAAGACGAAATTAAGTATTAAAAATCCTATTAAATTTATCTATTGTTTTTGTGCTAAAGTGTAGAAGGATGATAAATGGATGAGGGTGATTTTAAATTATTACCAGCAACGCAAGTAAAAATAAAATAAAATTAGGATTGTGCAATAAAAGACAATATATTCACTTGTTCAATCAATTTGACTTCACTAAGTTCACCCTAGATTCACCAAGACACATAAGTAAGACCAGAATTCAAACAGGCAACGAAGAGAATATTCTGAAATTCATTTTGTAGAATCAACAAACTCCAAGTGCTAAAACATTGACATAAAAAAAAAAGGCCAGACATACATGTACATCAGGAAATTAAAAAAAACAAAAAGAGACACTGAATACACTAAATAACCAAATTTCCATGGCAGCACCCAATAAGCTAAAACAAAACTAGAGCCAGTTCCAGCTGAAGTGCTGGATTAAACTACCAAAGTGATATCATATATGAAAGCAATACAAAAATCATCAAAATCAATAAGAACTAATTAAAAAAGAGGAAAAAAAAATCAAATCATTGGTATTGGAGAAAAGCCAGTGATTTAGCTCTTACGTTAAAGAAGAAGGCCCAAACAATGGATTCTCACTGAGAGGCTGGAAGGAGAACCTGCGCAGGAACCTGGCCACGCAGTCATCTTGATTTTTTCTGGGACAATTGTTGATGTACATGGCTATAATGAAAACCACAACATTGGCCAACACAAACAAAGGCACAAGCCATGATGTCCAATGAGTTTCCGGATCATAGACATAGGAAGTAGGAGCAGCAGAGTAGTTGTTGTTCCCTGCTCTGTTGTCCTTGATTGCGCCACCACTTTCTAGATCTCTCCGAGGCATATTCTCCCTCTGGTCTGTGACTCAAACCCAGTAAAGTCTCAAACTTTCTCCAGAAAGGGTGAGCTTTAGAAAAGGTGGAGGTAGATTTGGTGAAAGTGGGGGTTTAAATCTGAAACGGATATAAGAGAAAGGAGAGAGAGAATGGAAGAAACCATCCATCACCATGTTTGTAACTGCCGCAGTAACAATCACAAAGCATATAAGATATGTGTTGTGTCCCCACCATTACAAAGCATTTGTTGGGTGGAATTGTCACGTGGTTTTGGCGTTGACCATACTGCTCCTGTTATGACATGGCGAATGGTGATTGGGTTGTCAGGTTTGGAGGATTGGGTGGCGGGAACAGTAGATTGTGGCCGTGGCACGCGGTTTTTCGCTTTCGGGGAAAGCCACGTTGTAGTTGGGTGGGTTTCGCGTGTTGCTAGAGTTTTCAGTTAGGAAAATGACGTTATTTTATTATTTTTTAATAATTGTAATTATATTTTTTAATAATTAAATTAATAAAAAAAATAATATAATTAATAGTATAAAAAATAATATAAAAAAATATATATAAAATTAGATTGTTTCAGATAATTAATTATTTTACTATCAAGCGAGATTGAGAAGGAAAGAAAATAAAAAATGTTTAATAAAAAATAATTTTTTAAATTTTTAACATATTAAACATTCTTTTGTTAAAGATAATATATTTAAGAAATTTTATATATAATAAATATTTTACTATTCAATTAATATTTATTATTTTTAATTTCTTAACATTTTAAAGGAAAAGCTGTTTTACACTCTTGAAATATTAAATACTTTTTTGTTAAAGATGATATATCTAAGAAATCTTATATATATAATAAATGTTTTACTCTTTAATTAATATTTATTATTTTTAATTTCTTAACAAATATTTTAAGAAGAAGTTCTATTACACTTTTGGAATAATATAGTATTTCACTAAAATTACTATACTTGATATTTAATAACTATTCAGACAGTTAAATTAAAAATTAAATATTTTAAAATAAAATCTAAACGGTTTTGAAATTTTCCATAATATTACTCTTTGAGTATCTTAAAATTTCTAATTTTAAAGACATTCAAACAAACTCAACCTTTAATTTAACTTAAGAATCAAATAATCTTATCTATCCGTCCAATCTATGCATTTATGTTCCACTAAATTGAAGAATAATGTTAGCATCATTATTACTTTTTTTTTTCAAGGTATATACACGGACCAAGAGCAAACAAAATTAGAATAAAAATTAAAAAAAAAAAGACACCGAGTGTAGACAGAGTGAGGAATAATGGATAGCTATTATCACAGCATTTTCTTAAAACTTTAACCCGGGAATTTTGAGTTTCTTTAAAAACAAATCTTGTTTAAATTAATATGCAAATTTTTATACAATCTGAAAATTTTTTATTAGCTTTCTATTTTTTAAAATTATATAATTAAGTTATTACTACAATTTTGAAAAAAGTTTTGCTATATCCTCCTAAATTTTTTTTCCTAATAATCTTCTTAATATTAAATAAAAAAGTATTTAATAAAAAATAAATGCTTTTAATATATTAAAAATATAAAAATATTTAATATTTTTTTCATTTAATAATTAGAATGATTAATAAAAAAATTATCTAAGAAGAATTTATAATTATTTTTTAAAAAATTAATTATTAAAGCACAATTTTATACCTTAAAGATTTTCTTACGTTAAATTGCAAGAAACATTCATGTAAATTCATTAATCCTAAAGTAAATTGTCTATTTTTGACCTAATTAAAAAAGTGAATTAGTGAAAATATATAAATTGACTCAAACACAACTTGACTACAATTAAAAAAAAAACACCATAATGATAAAATAAGCTAACTAAAGTGAAGGATCCATTTAAAAATTTGCGAAACCTAATTAAAAATTTCTAACAGCGATATAATGGTATGGCTCAATTATTATTTTTTAAATATAAGAATTTAATTATAAGCTTCTTTTAAAAAATATATATATATAAATTTAATTAAATTTTTTAAAATAATGTAAGAGTCAATGATTAATTTAACCTAAGTTTTTTAATTATCAGCTCAAATAAGTTTTTTCATAGAAAAATTACTACACGAAAAATATTTAATGACATACTATACAAAACTAACGTGGCAAGATCACATTCTCTTTTTTCTCTTATTACTACACTTATTTGTATGCATTCCCTCTTCTGTAATTATTTTTATTTAAAGTGATTTGTGTAAAATAACATCATTGTTTTCAAATTGGTTCTACCGATTTTATATATAGAAATTTCGCCACATATTCAAACTTAAAACATTAAGTCATTAAATGAATAACACAAACTCCGTAAATATGAAAATTTAAATTTAAATTTTTATAATGAGTTAAATTACTTAATAAAATTTTGTAAGCGATTTATTAATAAGTCTATACTAATATGTAAAAATAAAATATATGATCATAAATTTAAATTGGTAATATGTAATATTTTTTAGTTATTATGAGGATTTATTAATTAAAAAACATATGCTTCTTTTTTGTTATTTTTTAAAAATTATAAATTCTTTAATTAAAAAACAAATGAGGACATAAATGATTAGCTTTTTTAATTTTTAATATTAAAAAATAATCTAGTATGAGTAATAAAATATTTATTGTAATTTTGTCTTTATTATAATTTTGTCTTAGACACCACCTGTAATACCAAAAAAACTCCATTAATATCTAAGTTAGCATATGTTGATATCTTAACATAAAAAATTGTAAAATTAAAATATAATTTTTATATTTTTTTTTTACATAAGAGACCTTGTAAAAAACAAAAAAGAAATAAGTTATTTAATTAATAAAAAAAACTAAAACAAAAACTATTCAGTATAAATGACTTATTTTGATTAATTGTTAATGTAAAATTTAAATTATAAAGTAAATTACGATATAAAAATTTATGATTGATATACTATGTGAACAATAAGCTTATTAACTTTATTTATACAGTTGTATTTGAGTAATATTGTTTACTTCACAGACCCACATTAGCTATACACATTTTGCTTGAGTAATACTCTAAATGTTGATATATTAAGAGTTTAAAGTTTGAACCGAATGGAAGTTTGTTAAACCTGGGTGCAAATATGAAATATTTGTACAAATTAATGGCCATATTTTGGTTCATTTTCTCATCTTAATTTTTTTCTATCACACATCTTCCTTTCAATAGACTTCTTAAAGCTGCTCATTAGCAATTACCGAGTAGTGGTAAGAGATCCATTAGGTTGGAAACATCATCCTTGTTTGGCCTACATATTAACTTAAAGGCATGATTATCTTTAAAATCCGTTCCACCTCTTTGGGCAAACAGCACAATCTCTTCCAATTGATCCTATGTATATTTTTCCCCCCATTAGAGGAACTCACCAGAATTTTTGCGTACTTGCATGCATGCCCAGTACCACGATCCCATACAGCCTGTCTAAAAACACGGGTTACTTTTGCTTTAAAAAAGGAGAATTAAATCCATAATTGATGACAAAAAAATCAATAATTAAGTGGTAATAATAATAATAATAATAATTATTATTATTATTGATGCCATTCTAGACTTCTAGTCATATACTTATCTAAAAAATATCTAAAGAATAGTTATTGAATAAGTAAAAATAGCATCCGTTCATCTAATAATCACCAATATATAATACTAACTCAGACAAAAAAAAAATAGCTATACAGTATTTTTCTTTCTATTTGTCTTGACTTTTTGACTGCTCATTCATAAATTTCTTTTACCTTACATGGAAGTACACAAAATGTTTGGACTTTTTTATTGGTATCGCAATTATGTGATATTTAATTTGAACGTACTTATATTAAATTATTTTAAAAATCAGTTAGAAATAAATTATTCACATTAAGACTAAAAATTTATAAAATAATTTTTTATAATTTAATTTGGGCAAACAAAAATTAATTGATCCTATGTATATTTTTTAAAATTAAAATTTATAATCAGTCCCACGATTCCATAAAGCCTGGACACGGGTTACTTTTGCTTTAAAAAAGGAGAATTAAATCCATAATTGATGACAAAAAATCAATAATTAAGTGGTAATAATAATAATAATAATAATAAATATTATTATTATTATTATTATTATTATTATTATTATTATTGATGCCATTCTAGACTTCTAGTAATATACTTATCTAAATAATTTCTCAAGAATAGTTATGAATATTAAAATAGATTAGTTCATCTAATAATCACTAATAATACTAACTCAGACAAAAAAAATAATTAAACTTTCTATTTGTTTTAATTTTGACTGCTCATTCATAAAAATTTTTCATGGAAGTAAACAAAATGTTTTTTTTATCGCCGATATCAATTATGTGATATTTAATTTGACCGTACTTATTTATTTATTTTATAAAATCAGTTAAAAATAATATTCACATTAAGACTAATTTATAAGATATTTTTTATAATTTAATTTTAAAAATTAATATAATTAAAATTAAAATTTATAATCATGTATCTATTTACACTTAATATTATCTTCTATCACTTGTGGATAAGTGCTCTATCTTTTAGCATATAATTCTAATTTTTTCACCACATTTTTTTTATAAATTTTTTTACATTACTCTTTATATTATTAAGATTAACATTTATATATCAACATTTTCATTCATTTAGTCACAATCATTAAAAAGTAATATAAAAAATATATGAAAATAATAATAATATAAAATCATCAATTTTACCAATTTTTCTGCTTCATTTTTTTTCCTCAGGTGTTTTTGGATATATTAAAATGCATTGTGACATCAAAATGCATTTTGTGCAACTCAAAATAATTTTCACTTCCATGAATGCATTCTAATTTTAAATATTTATTTATCCTACTAAAATATTCATAAAAAAGATTATTATTTTTAGATGAAATTGATCTGCATGTCACTGTATTTTACAAGAATTTTTAAATAAATCCTTATAATTCAAATAAGGTTTTAAATCGTGACAATATTTGATAGATTAATTCTATAATTTAAAAGTAATAAATAGATTTCAAAGTTTCAGAATCAATTTTCAATTGAGTCCCCATAAGTGTAAGAAATTAACAAATAATAATAGATTGGATTGAAACATTGAAGGATCCGGATTCTTTTACAAGATCTGCAGATCAATTTAACATTATTTTTATTTTGATAATATTTTATCTAAAATAGTTTAATTTGTGCAATTCAATTTTTTTTTTATAAAATCATTTTAAATAAATAATCATAGAAAATGTTAAGTTGGTGCTATGTGAAGAAATCCGGACAATGTGCGCCGTTGGATGTAAATATGGCATCAGATTAAGAAACCATGGATATATGATGCGAATGCGTGTACGCCAAAGTTTTTTGATTGGTTCTACATGGCGTTTGTTGCTTGGTTCTTGTGATTGGTTGGATTGCCTTTGTTACTTATGAAGCACTCTGATTGCGACACGTCACCTCTCTCTCGCTTGCATTCTCTTCAAGTGAGCATACCATATTACTCTATCAATTCTTTTATTTATATACTCAAAATTTAACACACAACTTACATATTTTTCGTATCTGTGTATGTAAGTCTATTTCAATTTAAAATATGATATACCTCAATATCTACTTACATTTATATCGGTATATAATATTTATATGATATGTCAAATTTAGTCGTATAAAAAACATTTTCCTTACTCTTTTGACTCTTATTTTGATCTTGAAATTCACTTTCATTCTCATTTTAGTTTTGAGTAATTTTAATTATACATATTTTTACTCATATCATCTTATATTTATATAGTATTTATAATCCAATTATATTTAAGTCTCATCTCATTTTTTTGTATACTTACATTTTAATTTTGTCATATAGACAAATATGAGATCGCATCACTTTATCTAGTTTTTTTCTTTAGCTTTTGATATTTTATTTTTCTCACTTTAGCCCATAAGTTTTTGAACTCATTTTAATTTAATCCCTCTATTTATATACTATTATCTAATTAACATAAATGTTAATATGTCACCGATAGAGATTATGTGTCATCGTTATCTGTCAACATAGTAGTTTGACAGAATATGTGTAAATGATGAATACATCTAAAATAATGTTGTTTCATTCTTCACATGCTATTTGAAACCCGAGATGCTTTTTATTTTTTCAAATGAAAAATGAGACATCATTTTTAAATGTATTCACCCAATTATCTTCTGTTAAATTATCAGGTTGACATCACATCATTTTTAACGATGACAAATCAATATCTCCGTTTATTTGATACTAGATATATAAACAAAAGAATTAAATTAAAGTGAGTTTATAAAAGTCAGTGATTAAAGTGAAAAAAAAAGTAATAAGCATCTAATGTGATAAAGAAAGCAAATGTCATGGGCTAAATTAGAATTTTACTCTACTCTATATTTGTGTTTTTTTTTTTTGCAAATTATGTGATCTTAGCATAAACTGTGTTCTAGAAAATTATAAATAAATAAATATTTATCTACTGAAAATTTAAAGTAAACGAAGTTATTGTAATATTTTAGGTTATGTAATTTTGTTAATTTCAAAAGTGATCAACATATTTTATTTTATCTTCACCCTTTTTTTTAACAATATATAACTTTTCTCTCCTCATTTCATTTTTGTTAAATAGTTGACTTGATGGGATAATAATGTTATCTTTAGATATTAAAATAGACAACATTAGAAAATGGAATTTTTTTACAGTGTTTAGTATTTTTGTAGATGCTAATTGTAGAAAGAAAGTCATAAATATACAATTTTTTAGTCTTTGATCAATGTATTTTTACAAGCATTACTATGAAATTAATTTCTAAAAAACTTTTGCAACTAAAAAGTATTTTTAATAATTATTTTTTTAGATTTTGAACTTTGCTCCATTCCTTAAATGGGAGCTGGTATACTATTGCATCTAACCTTTATTAGTAACAAAATATATACAATTAGCATTACAAAATCATTAAGTATTGAGCATCGTAGGATGTTACATTAATTAGTGGTAAATTAAATATGATTATACAATAATACAATTCAGTTTTAATATAGAGGCAACCTCTGTTTGTTCTTTGAGATCTTTGGCATAATGTTGTTGGGGTTTTGACGGTAGTATTAGAATAACTTATCTTTATTATCATTTTTGCATTAAAAAAATAAATTTTAATATAAAATTAGAAACAAAAGCCAATTACTCACAAAGTGTGGCTTAAGTAATAAGCAAATTGGAGTTCTAGTTAGATGAGCTTTACTTGAAATGGAAATATATATATAAAAAAAAAGAGTCTCATTACTCATTAAGAAACATAAAAGAAGAAACTATGTCATTAAAGGCTTCATTGCATCACACAATAATTTCTGTCCAAATTCTGGAACTCACGCCATGGCACAACACGGCCACACCGCAGCGCCTCGCTCTCTGGTCACTCACATCACGACACCAAACTCAGGCACGCTACAGTGCCCAACTCTCGGGTTCTAATACTGGAACTAGCATCACACGCATACCGTGGCGCCACACACCCATGCCGTGGCTCAAGCAACAAAAAATGGATTCTACAGAATTCAGATATTATTCCATTGGAACTAATCATTTCTCCAATCACTCTAAACTCAAATTCAAGTGATTTCCAACCTTATACAAGGTCCATTAATGCATAGAAACTCTTATACCACTTTAATTCCATGTAAAACCATGAATCATGAATCATTCAACCACCTAAAACCCCAAATTTGACTCAAATGGAAAGATAGGTGTTTAAGAGTTGAAAAACTCATCTCCATGCAATCAACAACTCAACAACAAGTCATTCTCAAGTTCTCTAACAAGATTCAAGTCAAAACAACTAAAAACAACACTTCAACCCCTTTTCCCCATCAAGCCAACACATAACACATGATGAAGAAAAAGAAAAGAAAGTATCAAACAAAAAAAATAAAAATCAATTTAATTAAGCCCTTTTTTATTATTGTTGAGAAATCAATTGAAGCTCACGAAGGATTCTTGTAAGCATAAGCATCCCTTGCCTACCTTGCCAGAAAAACACAGAAATTCAGAATGTTTGAGCAATCCTATACTAAAAACAAATGAAAAGAACAAGCTTACCATAATCCATATCTGAACAAGCAGCGCATTACAATCACAGAATTGAAGAAGTCTGCTTTCAGGCTTATTTAGTGCATCACACATTCACGAAACACAGTGAATTTTGCTTTTCCTCAGAATTGTATCATAAATCCTTTACAATAATACAATATACAACATTTTCACTTTATCATCACGCCTTCTCAAAATCTGGTTGAAGTTTCGTAGATATTATTATTATTATTATTATTATTATTATTATATTATTATTATTATTATTATTATTATTATTATTATTATTATTATTATTACAAATGTTTTGTTTTAATTTATTTTTCTGGGGATAGATAGTTATAGCTAGATTTTCTAGCTAGGGGATAAGAGGAGAAGAAAATTTAACCTGGGGCTTCACCTCATCTTTTATGGGAGCAGCTTTTAGACCATTGTACTGTGTAAGGTATCCGTGAGTTATATGAGTTTTGTGATATTTTTTTGATTCAACCCATTTATCAAAGTAGTAGATTGGATATGGTTGAGGAAAAATTTTTCCTTTGACCCGGCCTTCTCAGGGAAATTTTTTTTCCTTCAACCTGATCTGCGTTGAGGAAAATTTTTTCCTTCGACCCAACCCACTCAAGAGTAGTTCAGGTTGATCAAACCCCATGAGTTTAACATACTTTGAAAAAGAAATTGTTAAAATAAATATCAAAATACAAAACTAAAAATTTGTTACATATAACATGTTTTAAAAATATGTTTCAAATAAACTAAAAATTCATATAACTAGTCTTAAACATAATAATTTTTTGACAAGCTAAATAAACATAATAAGTTCTATTAAGTTAATATAAGTTTAAAATAAATTAAGCTAATAAGTCTTAAAAGTTATAAACAATAAACCAAATTAATTAATTGAAGTCAATATCATTATATATAACATATGAATTGATAAAATCATTTACTTTATTAATAATTTTCTCAAAATACACTTTGTTATCCAAACGATTTATTAGATTTTTATTACAATGATCCATTAGATATTTCATGAGTTTCTCATCTTTATTTTTTTAGTCACATTCTCAATGTGACCATAATAACTACACTTAAACTTAATTGACATAATAGAAAAACAACCTAAAATGTCACAATGACTAAAAGACTTATAAAAAAAAAACTTAAGTAAGTTGAATTTGTGTAAGTTAATATTTTCTAAACTCATTATCCGACTCATACATTACAAATTTGAATATTTTTCAACCTACAAACCTAAAATATTACGTATTTTATAAGTTAGATAGGGTTAAAACACGTGAATTCGTGAATTAACTTAACATTGACACCTCTAGTGATGTGTGTGATTTGTGTCAATGTCTTGTTTTAATAGGTTACAATATCTTGAAATGTTGTTAGAAAAATGCTCTGAATCTGATTGGTTTTTGAAGATTTGTATAGATCAAAATTATAATTTTTTTAACATTTGATGGATTAACCCGTAAACTGGGCTCTAACTCACGTAAGGATGAGTTAGGATCAGAATTTTGCTAACACTTTTCACAAATGGCTTTTTAGAACATTGTGTGTTAGGCGTGTTGGGTGTCCTGGCCCACTTTTAACACCTGTGCTTTTTCCCTCTTTCATCCTTTAACGACTCCTGGTTCTCCTATTCTTGCTTTATAATTCTTCTTCTCTTTTGCGCGTTTGCATCTCTCTCTAATTTTTATAATGGTGCAATTTCAACAAAAATAAAAATTATGAGTTTAACTTTGATGCATTTTTAGTTGTAAGAAGTTTTACATTATTATTTAAGAGTTTAATTTTAATGTATTGTTAATGTAAATTTTTTTATATCATTAAATAATTATATATTATTACATGTATGATTTTTGAAGTAATTAATATGAAAGTTAAATATTTTTAATGACATGATAATATATGATTGAACGATAATATAATTTTTTTACATTGATAATATATTAAAATTAAATTTATTATTTAATGATGTGTTTGAATATCATTTTTACTATAACTAGACTCAACACAATCATTTTTGATATCTTTTATGGGATCTACAAGAATTAACTTCGCTCTCATCCATAAACAATTTGAGAGATTCTTATATGTTCACAGAGTGAAAGATTTGGCTTACTTTATTTCATTATACAACTTTAATTATAAACATAAAAAATTATTTAAAGTGAAAACAATGTATATATATATATATATATAGGGATATATTTAGTGAAAAAAATTTTATTGTGAGAGAAGTGAGAGAAAGTGACCATACAAATACATGAGAGATGGTCAAATTAAAAGTTATTAAGGTAAATACTATAAAATGTCAAGATTTATGTTTTAATCTTGATCATTCATGAAAGATTCAATGGTCAAGATTCACTCCTCTCACCTCTCACAAAAACCACTTCTCTCATCTGAGTAAGATCCTATATATATATATATATAATGGACATATCTAGTGAAAAAATTTTTATTGTGAAAGGGTGAGAGGAGTAAATTTTGACTATACAACTATAAATAAATGATCAAGATTAAAAATTATTTAAAGGTCATGCGACCACTTAAAAAAGTTATATGCATTTATATTCTAATCTTAACTATTCATATAAAATTTAATGATTAAAATTATTATATATATATATATATATATAAAGGTAGAAGATAATGATGTCTTCATAATAGAAGTGATATACATAAGGCTAAGAGATTTCTCTTCCTTTATATAAGTAAAATTAATTGCGCTTATTATAAAGTATAAACACTCTATTTTGTTGATATGTGTAAATATTCATTAGAGATAAGCACATTTTTAACAAAACTCACAATATTGTACATATTTAATATTAAATGGAGTAAGTATAATAGAGAATACGAATCTAAAACTTTCTCCTCATCTATTTGTCATTTGTAACACATCTTTCCCTATACTCCTTCACGCTATATTTAAATTCGTACAAGCTCTCTGAAATGAAACTAAAATAGGTAAGGAAAATTAATGCTAATGATCATTAAAGAATGATATTTAATTTAAATGGATAAAAAAATTAAAATTATTAAGAAACTAATAAATTTTAATTAAAGAGAAGAATTATTTAATTTTCTTCTCTTTGTCCAATTTTCCTTTCTTGGCTTCTTCTCTTCGCATGCAGTAGCATTGGATTGGCTTCGGATTGATTTCTAGTTAAGAGTAAATGATCTAAATTGTACTGTATTCCCTTCAATCTTCCCTCCGACTATAAAGTTTATAACTGTATATATGTATGCATATATATTGATCCCAAGTTTATATATATGAAGTTTCTTCAAGAACCAAGAGAAAATGGAGTCTGTAGTACATCATACACCAGAAGAAATTTCTAATTTAGCAATAGAATTTAGAGACGGAAAAAATTACACCTCTAATGGAAATGGAAAAGAAAACAAAATTAATGAATTAGAGAGAGAAAATAGAATTTAAAATTTAGAGATAGAAATGATTCATCTCAAAATTTTTCGTTTCTAATTTCATTTTTATTTGGTTAATTTAAAGTCAAATATACTTAGAAACAGAATTTACTTGTCTCAAATTTTTCGTCTCTAATTCCATATCTATTTGGTCAATGTTATGTTTTAAAAAGTTAAATATGTTTAGAGACAGAATTTAAAGATAGAATTTATCCGTCTCAGAATTTTTTGTCTCTAATTACTTTTTTTTCGTCTCTAACTAATTTATATAATTTGATTAATAAATTTTTTTTATAAGATAAAGACGGATTGTTTCCGTCTCAAATCTCTTCAAAATAAAATAATTAAACTTAGTTTCAGAAACCCTTATTCCCATATTATAACCCAATTTCTGAACCTCTTTCCTTCTCCCCCCGTGGCTATTTCCTTTTCACCAAGCCACACCCTCACCATTCTCACCTAGCCCCTGTTTCCTTTTCACCGAGTCGTGCCCTCACTATTCTCACCCAATCGTGCCCCACCGTTCTCACCTGCCGTGCCCTCACCGTGCTCACCCAGCCATGCACCTCCGTTTTCATTACCTTTGCCGCCAACCATCATTTTTCTCATATCTAAGTAAGTCACCGTGAGCCCTCACCGTTCTCACCCATTCGTGCACCATCATTCTTGCCACCCTCGTCGCTGGCCACTATTTTTCTCAGATCTGAATAAGTCACCGTGGGTCTACGCCCTCACCATTCTCACCCAGCCGTGCACCACTGTGCTTACCAAAATTCACTCCAAACATCTTCATTTTGCTCTTTCTAGAGTCCTCACACTTGGCTTATTCTTCGGAGGTAATCACTTTTTCTTTTAAAAAAAAATAAAAATATGTAAATAGATAGAGTGATTCAAAGTGTTGGTTCGAAGGGGTAAAGGCTAATTTTCTGAAGGTGATGTTTGATGGTGTCTAAATTTTGTTGATTTGGAATCAGTTATGGTGAAGCTTGGAGTGGTTCCATTGTGTTGGATTTTGGTGGAGGTGGGGCATATACTTGGTGGCTTGGCATGCTGTTTGGTGTTAGTTTAGGGGTTCCATCATTGTGTTACATTGGTATCAATTGGTTCCATTGTGGTTCCATTGCTAGACTCCCAACTATACCAAATCAAGTGGTTCCATTGTGTTATCAATTTAACTAGTTGAACTAATCAAACACTAACCCAGACTTTTGCTAGTTTGATCTCTGGTTTAGTTTTTAAAACATTGGTATGTAGGTAAAACTTGTGACTGCATAATTGAGCTTTATTTTTGGCTTCCTAATTCCCAATAGGTTTGTTTGACATCCATATAGTTTATACTATGGAGTGTAGATGTTCTTTTTTGAAATGATGTTCTAACCTGTTTCATGGATAAGGTTCTCTGTGTTCATCTAATAGCAATCTATTGTTTCCAGACTGATAGTGGCCTAACAATAGGAATATGAGCTTATAGCAAATCAAATATCATTTCAAAATAGAAGGCAAGCCCTCTTAATTACGCCACTTGTTTAAGGCCATTTGACAAATTTTTGTACCTACTAAAAGCTTACAATCAGTCAGGAATATACCATTTTCTAAAAGAAGTTAATATAGGAACTGATCTTTTAAAATAATAAGGTTATTCCAATTTTAGAATGAGTGAAACGTCTCCCCTATATTGCTGGTTGAGTTTGCCATCCTTACATGTTTCTTTCTCATGAGGAGTGGATAGTGATGGGTCACCCATGTATAAGTTCTCTAATGATTGTAGATTAGCAAATGTGTGGTTGTTTGGTTGAAGGCTTGAAGTTGTTCAACGAGAGAGATAAATAGGGCAAATTCTTCATACGAAAAGTTAGTTAGCAAGGGCATTTTGGTATATGTAATTGCTTTCATTTTCCAAACCCTACCTTTTTTATTAAATTATACCAATTTCTATTTGATTTTTAATATGCTTAATTATGCTTTATGTTCTTCATTTGAATTGTGGTTCTTTATTTTGGTTTACTGTTAATATTCTGTTGTTCTTCTGCAGTGGTTGCTATATTTAGCCTGGCTCATAAGCTCCAACCTACCATCATATTCATTGATGAAGTTGACAGTTTTTTAGGTCAGTGTCGTACAATAGATCATGAGGCTTTATTAAACATGAAAACTGAGTTCATGGCTCAGTGGGATGGATTTACCATAGATTGTTAGTTTTAAAATTGTTATCATATAATTTTCTTTTGATGCGTTAATATTCAAAATAAGTTACAAATAGGATAATAACTATTTTGATAGAGATTTACTTAGTATTCTCAAGTTATCTATATTTGAGTAGAATTGTTAATTATGATGACTATTTTTTTTTGGCTATGTGTAGAGAATGCTCGAGTCATGGTCCTTGCAGCAACTAATCGTCTTTCAGAACTTGATGAAGCAATACTTCGGCATCTTCCTCAAGCCTTTGAAATTAGTATTCTAGACTAGAGGGAGAGGGCTGAAATATTAAAGGTTATCTTGAAGGATGAGAGGGTTGAAGACAACATAGACTTTGATAATGTAGCTAGCTTATGTAAGGGTTACACTGGTTTTAGATCTATTTGATCTCTACAAGAAGGCTACCTATTTTGCTATTAGAGAATTACTGGATGAAGAAAAGAAAGGGAAACGATCTTTTGTTAGTATATTTGTCATTCTCTTCTACTTTCTCCATTTCTTTAATTTTTTTCATTTTCCCAATTGTGGATACTATGTTATTTATGGCTGACTTGACCAGAATGCATATCCATATCTATTTCAAGTTCTGTTAACTAGAGAACAAATCAATTTTGAGTATATCTATTTTATTTAAAACTATTGTATGCACCCAAAGTTATATTTGCATGCTTGAACTGCATCTCTGGTCAATGAAAGCAATTACTTAATGTGCAAGATTAACTCGTCACTTATCATTAGATATGACTCTCATAAATTGTCTTTCTAAAGGCTTTAAGATGATATAGTATTGAAGTGGAAGCTGCAATTTATTCTTTCTTTGCACGGAGTCAATTCTTAATACTTTGTCTCCTTTGCTGTTATTATTGTAAGTTAATGGATGGAAGTGGCAAAAGAAACAAGGAGTCGGAGTGTCTCATCTAGAAAAAGAAATTGATTAGTCTTCTTGGTGGCTTTCTCATGCAAGAAGTGTTGGAGATGTTGAAAATTACTGAGCTGTTTTGTCTATTTTTCATGTTTCAGGCACCTAGGCCTTTGTCGTAGTTAGATATGGAGAAGGCCTTTGCCACTTCATAGAAGACGAAAGTTAGTGCAAGTGAATATGGTGGACTAAGCCTACAGTCACCATCAAGATGGACAGTGCACAGTGAATCAGGTGATTATCAGCTTCAGGCTACAATCAATGAATTCTCTAAGCTTGTGGTTTCTCGCATGATTAACCTCCACCAATCAAATGCCTAGGATCCTTAAAATGTTGACTTTCTTTAGAGCATTCTTCTACTGTCATTCTTTAAGCTTCAAGCTACAATCAATGAATTCTCTAAGCTTGTGGTTTCTCATATGATTAACCTCCACCGATCAGATGCCTAGGATCCTTAAAATGTTGACTTTCTTTAGAGCATTCTTCTACTGTCATTTAACCTAGTCCATACTGTGACAACAATTACTTCCTTAGTTATACTAATTATAGAACATATGTTATTATATATTGATTATGAAAATGCCATGGTTGCCTATTGCATTTTGTTCAATCTTTGATGCATCGATCCTTCTTGTAGCAATATTCCATTTATGCAAAATTGTATCTCTGATTACTATTTTGGTGAATAGATGTTTCTGCAATTTGGAATTTTAATTGTAACATGTGGTATAATCATTGATCTGCTAGAATAGTAATATTTAGTATTTTAATCGATAATGAATGACAGGAGGTGACTTAATATATAAAATAATTTTTTATATAATTTTTTAATATATTTTTATGTGCATAGAAATATATATATATATATATATAAAATAAAGGTGTCTAATTGTGACAAACCGCAATTAGATGCCTTTTATTTTTTGACATTTTTAAAATATTAAAGATATTTAGAGACGAAAAAATTCATCTATAATTTAGAGACGAAAATAGAGACAAAAAAATTTATCTCTAATTTAGAGATGGAAATAGAGACGAAATTTTTTTATCTCTAAGTTAGAGACAGAATTAAAATTTTTGTCTCTAACCATTAGAGACATCACTTTTAGAGATGAATCAATTTTTGTCTCTAATTTTGTCCTTGCATATTTAGAGATGGAATTTTACCAATTTAGAGACGAAATTTTTTCGCCTCTAAATCTGATTTTTCTAATGGTGGTAGGATGCCAAAATTTATCTAAGGGATAGAGCCTATTAGCATCCAATCGAACCCATGGCTTACCTTTCCCACTCCAATACAACAAACTCACTGGATGAACCCACCTATGATTCATGGGAGCAATATTCTCGGCAAACACAAGCAAAAACGATTGCAATGGCAATGAACCCACCTGCCAGCTGTTGTTGCAAAGAGAAGAAGCAAAAGTTTTTTTTTTTTTTAATAAAGAAGAAGAGATAGAGGATTAAAAATTTTAATTGAGGGTAATATTGAACATTTGATAAAATAAAATGATTTTTTTAATTAAAATTAAAATTAAATGATCTTTTTAATAATTTTAACTTTTTATCCATTTAAATTAAATATTACTTTTTAATGATTTTTGCATTAATTTTCCACATAGATAAGCATGTATGTATAGTTGTATGCTGTCAATGGAAGAAAATTATCTCACACTTTGACTTTGCTTACTTTGAAGTTATTATTTGTTACCCGCAATTTTAAGTAGATTTGAAAATAATTGAATTTTAGATTGATTACAATTTTTATATCCTTAGCTGATTTAAAACAAGTTTATATATATATATATATATATATATATATAAGATTAAATTTGAATATATTATCAATCAAAAAAAAGTTATACTATTATCTAATATGTATTGTTATATTATTAAAAATATTTGACTCTTATAATAATATTTCAAAAGTCATACATATAATAATACATAATTAATTAATAGTATGAAAAATTTTATATTGACAATGTATAAAAATTAAACTTATATATATAAAATAAAACACATCCGAAAAAGATTTCATCTTATGCTCTTGGAACGTAAGGATTTACAGAAAAAAAAATGCTAGAA
The DNA here is from genome assembly GCA_029884595.1 of Ormosia semicastrata. NCBI lineage: Eukaryota > Viridiplantae > Streptophyta > Magnoliopsida > Fabales > Fabaceae > Ormosia > Ormosia semicastrata. The sequence goes on from JAQQTO010000041.1 coordinate 7,270,018, forward strand.
AGCTAGAATTCTTGAAAGAATTTTTTTGAAAAAATGATGTGGCATGTTATTGGATGAGTTGGTCATCCTTATCATTTTATTCAATTTAACAATTACTCATGTATTTTGTCAAATATTCTTTATTCTACTTGTATAGCATTACTCTATATATAATCTCTATTGGATCATAATCTCAAAATAAGATATTGTTTAAAGAGGTGAAAACCTTTCTTTATAAAAGTGAAAGGATATCCTTTGTAGGTACGTTTAATTAAGTAGGTAAAATGGATAAATATGGAAGGTCACTTATAGCCCAAAATATGACTTTGGATATTTTTCCTTTTTCTTCTCTTTTTTCAAATATTATATATATATATATATATATATATATATATATATATATATATATATATATATATTATAAAATAAAATAAAACACATCCGAAAAAGTATTCCATCTTAGGCTCTAGGAACGTAAGGATTAATAGAATCTCTATTGGATCATAAACTCAAAATAAAATATTGTTTAAAAAGTTTAAAACCTTTCTTTATAAAAGTGAAAGGATAGAAAAAAATATATCCTTTGTAGGTACGTTTAGTTAACTAGGTAAAATGGATAAATATAGGTCACTTACAGCCAAAATATGGCTTTCGATATTTTCCCTTTTTCTTCTATTTTTAAAAATATATTAAAATTATAATTTTCTCAATTTTTTAATTGAAAGTTAAATCTAAAAAAGCAAAAAAAAAAAAAAAAAAAGAAAATTCCAACAGTTGGAGTTAGGTTAGTTGAAGTAAAAAACAAATCATGACTTGCAATGAATCTTAATGCATAAATCTAAATTATCTTCTAAGTTTTTATTTTCTAGTAATGCTACACAACCAAAAAATTTTTGAAAAAATTTAACCAGAATTTATCAAAATTTAAAGTTAACTAGTTGTTGGATATGTTAAAGTGGTAACGACACTCATTTATTCAAAAGTTAATAACAATGTCAACTCATACATTTATAAAAAAAAAATCTGGTTGTGTGGTATTTTTCTTTTCTTTTCTTATGTTCTCCGTAATGCATGAAAGCAGTAACTCACATAACTGATGTTTATACTTAACGATATAATCTATTTATATTTATATAGTAAAATTGCTTTTAGAGACATTTAATAACATCATTAAATATAAGTATAATTTAATAGAAACAAACGAAATAAAGAAATTAAAAAATCAAAGTATGAGTGTTGGTAATAAAAATATTAATAATGTAATAATGATAGTATATATTAAAATTTCCTTGAGAAAAAAATTATTTTAAATAAAAAATAATTATTAAATATAAAATATCTATTATGTTGATATTTAGATTAAAAGAAAAGAACAGTAAAATCTTAAAGAGATAAAAATATTATGGTATTAGTGTTTGGTACGGAAAAAATAATCATAAAAATGATAAAACTGTATTGAGAATTAAAAAATCATTTTTAATCAAAACAACAAATATCAAATATCAAATACATATTATGTTCTCAATAATGATTGGCACAATATATAAGAGTGGACCACATTATTTAAATTAGCCGGTTTTTAAATTTTATTAAAGATGTTCATTGTTAATGAGTTATTTGTAAGTATCTATATAGTTCTCATTGAGTTTGCAGACTTGTCTTAACTCTACTTAAACTTATTGAGTTTGGAGATCTGACCTAACTTTACTAAAAAAAATTTGTAAGAAAAAAAACACATTATATTGATTTTTAAAAAAATAATGGAATAATGAAATTTAAAAAGACAACAATATTAAGATGCAAGTGTTGGCAAAAAAAAAAGGATATATAACACTAACACCATTTGAGATTTGGTAATTTAACACATATCCCATTTTTTTTCTTAAATATATTACACTCGACCCCAATTTTCCTATATCCCTAACAGTACTGTTAGAATATTCTAACAATATTTTAAGTTAACCAAGATTAACGCAAATGGTGACTGAGAAAATAAAAAAAGAACAGCACACTAACAAAAATGTTATTTCTATACTCCAATCTCAAACACTTTCTCTACACTTATTATTTATTTAAAAAAGTGAGAGCGAAAATGGAAATGGCGAGAAGTGAGAAAGATTTAATTTTTTTTTTCTAAAACTAATAGGTGTAAAGAGTTGGTATATGGGTTTAGGAATATAAATAATGGTTGGGATCCTAACGAGTTAAGAGAAACGACCATTGGAGGCTTTGGTCATCCTTAAAGACTCCCAAGCAAGGTGAGAAACAGGGGCATATGGGCTTCAAGCCTTATTCCTTCCATCTTGTCTTGCTTCCAATAGTTAGATTCCAGGCAAGAGGTTTCAGTTTGAAGCCTATGTTAAGTGCCACCACATACTTTATCCAATTGTCCCCTGTTTTTGTAAATTCCATTGCTCCTTATGAATTTGATGGCTATGTTGTAGAGAGTTGCCATTCTAGTATTCCAATTTCTAAAACATGTAATTTCTCAATTTGAAAACTAAATATTAAAACAATATTGCAGTTTTAAGCGCCATTAACATGATAGAGAGTATGAACAATACAACTGCTGAAATGAACACATTTCACAATTCTATTAGTTTTGCTTCCATTGTCATAAGATCTAGTATTTGTTCAGGCTACTATTTGTGCAACCAACTGTTTCTTGAACCTTAGCAGTATATGCCATGGACGTGCTATGAATTTCTCTATTTAATTACTTTGTGTCACAATCTCATGTCAGGCAAAATACCTGATTTGTCATTTACCCTTTCAAGTATCTGAAGGTGCAGTGCATCAATAACACATATTACTCGGTTTTGGACAAGGATCTCCAACATAATTTTCTTCTATAGCTTAGCTTTCATCCATAATCCTCATATATAGAATTGTCAAAATAGCAGGAGTTACAGAGTAAACATTTTTCATGTTTTCTATATAATTCTCTCAGATAATTGTAATTGTAAAAGAAAACTTCTTTCAACGAAATCCAAGGTTCCCTTCCATATATAAATCTATATTACAGGAGTTAGCTAATCTAAGTCAAAAATGTAAATCTAAGAGTAAGAGAGATCAAAAGAGAGGGTAGGTAACCACCTTGTTAATTTGAAGAAGTTGCAGAAGCTTGCTCCATGAGCTTCTTGACCCTTCGTTCCATGGAGATGGTGGGTGAAAGACTTCACAGCACTTAATGGAAGAGGCAGCAGTGTCCAACAAAATCTAATGAACGAAACTCAGTGTTCTTCCTCTGCCACCTTCCTTCACATGCCTCTAGTAAATCAGCAGGGTTACCATAGATACGTGAGTTGGGTTACGAGAGATTAATAGATGGATTAAATGAATGTCATCTCATATTTGTAAGTTATTTTTGTTTTTTATTTAAATTATATTTTTAATGTAATAATTAAAGTATAGTTAAAAATATAGATTAAATGAAAGATAAAATGATTCACAAATTTAATGTAATACACATTTAATGATATATATCAATAAAAATATCTTGCTCTAAGTATACTTGAGAATTTCTAACTGGCTTAGTGTGTGAAAGATTTTGCATTGAATGAAAATAAACCACGGTCAAAATGGATGACTCTAGTAACAGCACTGTTAGTGACATTAAGAGATCAGAGTGGAATGTAATATTTAAGTAAGAATGGAGTTATATGTTAAATTCCAAACGTCGAGGGGGTAGTGTTATTTTAAAAAAAATCAAGAATTATTGATAAGATATAATAAAATTATTTTTGAAAAATGACAACAATATTAAAATGTAATACTAGTTTAAAAAATGATCAAATAAAATGAGAAATAAAAAAATTTAATAAGATTAATAAAAAAGAATTATATTATACTGGTTCAGGTAAAAATCTCTCATCATTCTTTGGGGAATTTATGAGGGGGAGTTTTGAATCGAACTTGTGTCCCATTCTTTTGTTTCTTAGCTTATTACCATTTTTTTTAATTTTATTTTTGATCAAGTATTCTTACAAACATTACTATAAAATTAACTCTCTGATACTGTTGCGACTAAGAAGCCTTCCTAACAATTATCTTGTCCAGGGTTTGAATTTTAGTCTTTTTTTTAAGAGTGTAGCTCGTTTATCACTACACCCAACCGTTGGTCCACCCAATTAATTTATTAATAATTCAATAAAAAATTGTCAATGTAAAGAGAAATTATTGCTAATTAAAATAGAGATTAATTTTTTGTGCAAAGTCATTAATAATTATTTGAGATGAGAATTAGAGAAAAAAATGTATATAGAAGATTTGAATGCTTTTAATGGAAATGTGTGAAGTGATAATATGCATAGCAATTTCTTAATTATTACAAATGTTATTTATATACAATTAGGTTAATTAACCGAAAAAATCTTATTTAAATAATTTTAAATCGTAATCTATTTTTTATATTAAAATAAATAATAATTTTAATTATAGTTATGATGTAAAACTATTTTGATGAATATGGAAAAATTAACATATTCTTTTATTTTTTATTCTCCAAAATACCATTATTGTATAAAATTTTAAATAAAACAATAACATTGCACATAGGGGTGTAAATAAGTCAAACAATCCGTCGGAACCTATGACTTAACCTATTTAAGATCTAATTTAGTCGACTCATTTAATAAAAATATTAGGTCAAAACTTTTTAAAAAATCTATTTAATTGTTAGACTTCAAGTTTTTGAAAAATATCTTAGGCCTAGTAAGTCACCTATTTAATTATATATATTATAAAATTTTAATATTTATATAATATAATTAATTTAATAAATAATATAATATTTTTAAAAGTCAGGTCCTTTAACCTACATAAAGGTTTAGGCCGATTAGCCTATTTCGTTGACTTATTTAAAGATAAGTTTGTTAGCCTATTTAAAAGCATTATTGTAAAGTAGACATTTAAATAAGTTTTCAAATTAGATCAGACTTTTGAAAAAATCAAATCCGACCTTGAAAATTAGCTTATGTCAGATATACAACTCAGACCTTGCATTTGTAAAACAAACTAAATCTATTTAAGATAGGGCCTGATATGATCTGACCTATTTCCATCCCTAATTGCACAACACCCATTCTAACACAAGCAAGAAAGTTTTCTAGCTAACTAGTGTCACAACAACCACTAAGATCACACAGAGCATATAAGAGTGAAAGCAACGAACCTCTCCAATTTGGTTGCTCTCAATGTTGTTACACGAACTGGCTAGCGATTTGGGGTCCAATAATTTGGGGATAGTAATACTTATCAATTTTGATATTTTACTTGTAGGAATATTTTGGTCCAAAAATTCATCAGCTTTGTGTGTGACAGAGATATTATCAAGCTTTCCGGTCTTTGTGTGATATTGAACCTTTTAAGTTCTTTTACAGATATTTTGAGGCTGGTAAAATATCAATATTACACTGAAGAGGTGACCAAAGAGCTATTGCTCAATGACTGTGTAAACCAATTTTCCACAAAATACAAGGAAAATGAGGATGCATAAAATGAACAAATAGAAGTAAGAGTTAAAATCATATTAATTTTGGTCATATATAGAATCGAGTGCTTATCATTTTGGTTATTTACCTACCCAATAAAATGTAAATTAATTGGTATATATACTAAATTATTAATTTGTAATTAATTGTCAACAGTAGTTATCTAACATGAAAATATTTATGTAGTTTTACATGACAAACTTAAAAAAGATATATCAATCCATTATCTAATCTTTATGTATTGGGAATACTTGTCAATCACTTAATTCTATCAATAAAACTTCAAGCAACATTGTCTTATTAAATAATTATGCAACAATAACACATGTATACATGATCTCATGTGCCAAATTAATTTTGGTAGTGTAGGCCATTATTATTCAGAGTGTCACGCCAAACATATGTAGTTAAATGATTCACATGTACCTAATTCTCTTGTAACTAATTGAGTAAATTGCATTTCCTAACCAATAAATGCTTAATAGCATAATTGCTGAAGAATATTTGCAAGATCTCCCCCTTAATTTATTACTGATCTTGTAATTTAATGACGATTAATTTCCCATGCCATTAAATCTTAAGGCATTTATATTTAGCACCTTATGAATTAAGTGGGTTATGTAGGCTTTCAATTGAGGATCAATCTTAAAAACATACTTGTCCTTTATTATATCATAAACAAAATACAAATTGGAGCTATATATGTTATTTTATGAAATACGTTGGGTTTGTTGCACCTCTTTCAATGCTAAAGTAAAGAAGGTAGAGGAAACTTCAATTAACATATATTTTACAAACATTGCATCACTTCGATAAATGTTTTGATAGCTTTTATTTCACATATGGATTTCAAATTTCAAAAAGTATTGCCTCTAATATATATTAAAAATTAAAATTTATCTATTTTTATATTATTATCTAATTATGTATTAGCATATTATTAAAAAAAAATTGAATATGAGAAGAGTTACAAGAGAGATCAAACTATTTTAATAAAGTGAAGATACATTATTAAATTATAGTACAAAAGTTTTTCGTTGGCAATTAATTTAAATTAAACTCGTGAAACAGTTTTAGTTAAAAAAATGGACCTTAACTCTCACTGTCCTCTGATGTTTTCTCTCCTTTTTGTAATATTTTTGTCCCTTCTTTTGAGTATTTCGGGGCTCTTATCCTTAGGCGGTAGCCTTTTTAATTTCTTTTCTTACTTTTCCTTATTTTTATAGTTTTTTCTTTAATAAAATTATCCAAATTTTTTAGATTTGTTATCCTTTGGATAGATTAGAAAAATTTAGTTTTGAGTTTCTCAAATTTTCCTCATGTTGTGGTAAATGTGAGATTCTTAATTTTGGTTTTCTCAAAATGATCTCATGCTTTGAACTTATAAAACATTATAACTTTTAGATTTATTAAAATAAAAGATGTAATACATTTTTCATACGAGAGCATGTTATGTGCTAGTCTTCATAGTGAAAAAGCAATCTATAGATCATGAGAATAACTACAAATTATGTATTAGTTTTGTGTGAAAAATGTATTTATTTTCTTTCTTTTTTTAATAGATCGATTATTTTTATTAGATTTGTATGTGTCACTAAGTTTTATGTAAAAACAAAAATTAAACTAATATATTACAAAATTGATTAAAGGTGTTCATTGGATTGAATTTAATAAATCTGAAAAATCAACTCAAACCAATTAAATCGGGTAAAACCTTATCAAACTCGATTATAATTGGTTAGGTTCATGAGTTGAGAGATTTTAAACCAGAGACTCGGTAAAATGGCTCGTAACCCAATATCTCTCTTCATACTGTTTTGAAGGCTTCTACTTTTTAGTAGATTTTGAAGGACATGGACCACTATAGTTGACTCTTTTTAAAAAAAAAATGATAAGTAATACTATAAATGAAAAACTCTTTAAATGTTATATAATTTATGTTTGAATATTTAATATATATATATATATATATATATATATATATATATATATATATATATATATATATATATATAATTTTGATTATAAACATTCCAAACATAACTCATCAATTTTTTTATCACAAACATTTTGTTTATAACTAAAAAAGAAATCAATAATAATTAAAAATTGAACCATCTTTTTAGGAGAGATCATAAGTCGGCTCTCACACATTCGAAACCCCACCACACAAAACAACTCGAAACGTGCGAGTGGATTGCTAGTCTATTGAAACTTGAATCATGCACAACGACACCCAAGTGCAAGTTCGTCGTAGTGCGACGAGTATGCTTGAGTTGCTGTGGAAAGGATTGAAGATGACAGTGGTGGATCGAGGTTTGATTGGCATTTTTGTTGATAGCTTTTGAGGAAGAATAAAAGATAATTTTTTTTAAATTTTGATGATGATATGAGGTGTGTTTGATTGTGATATTGAGTTTGATTTATTAAATCCCTTAATGTGATTAAATGTTAAATATTATGTGACTTTTATATATTTGAATTTCAAATTTGAAATTGATAGGATTTTAACTTGTGATTGATTCTTATATGAGGAATTTTTAAAATTTTAATTTATTATACTATTAGTGTTAAATATGAATGCTAACAACATTTGCTTTTAGAGTAATAATAAAATAAGTATTGTCCAAAATGTGTCTTGGTCATATTCTTAGTAAACCCCAAGCCATTTCGATTCAAATAATAATAATTTTTTTAATTAGAGAAGGACACACTCGGACAATGTAGCCTACACGTGAGACACTAAGATTAGCAAGATTACAAATGATTTGGGAACAAGCTCTCCAATAGGAACACCCTCTATCAAGCGTGTTGAAGTGTATTTATGTTGCCTCGTATTTTCTCTCTCGTGCCAACCCTAGGAGCTAACCGGATATATACATGTCCGACACGCGGACACGCCAATAAAATGATGTGTCCGTGCTTTCTAGCTAATGGGGGATGGGGCTCTTATCCTTAGGCGGTAGCCTTTTTCATTTCTTTTCTTACTTTTCCTTATTTGTATAGTTTTTTCTTTAATAAAATTATCCAAATCTTTTAGATTTGTTATCCTTTGGATAGATTAGAAAAATTTAGTTTTGAGTTTCTCAAATTTTTCTCATGTTGTGGTAGATGTGAGATTCTTAACTTTGATTTTCTCAAAACAATCTCATGCTTTAACCTTATAAAAAACATTATGACTTTCAGATCTATTAAAATAAAAGATGTAATACATTTTTCATACGGTAGCACGTTATGTGTTAGTCTTCATAGTGAAACATGCATGTCATTAATAATCTATAGATCATGAGAAAAACTACAAATCATGTATTAGTTTTGTGCGAAAAATGTATTTATTTCCTTTATTTTTTTAATAGATTGATTATTTTTACTAGATTTGTATGTGCCACTAAGTTTTATGTAAAAACAAAAAATAAACTAATATATTACAAAATTGATTAAGGGTGTTCATTGGATTGAATTTAATAAATTTGAAGAACTAACCCAAACTAATTAAATCAGGTAAAACCTTATCAAACTCGATTATAATTGGTTAGGTTCATGAGTTGTGAGATTTTAAACCCAAGACTTGGTAAAATGACTCTTAACCCAATCTCTCTCTTCATATTGTTTTGAAGGCTTCTACTTTTTAGGAGAGAAACCCGTAACTCTCAGCTCTCACACATTCGAAACCCCACCACACAAGCCCTAGCTGTCGTTGGCCGACCCTTGCAATCTACAACATCAGAGACGTGAGAGTGGATTGCTAGTCTGTACTCATCTAATTCGAAGAGAGGTTAGAGAACCACCACCAACTCCAAGCCATAGGTGCAAGCAACAACTACTACAAGTACCTATTGCTTGCTACAATTTGTGACAATGGTGACTCACGGTGACATCATGCACGATGACACCCAAGTGCAAGTTCATCTTAGTGCGATCTCTCGCCACCCCATTTTGTTGTGGAGTATGCTTGAGAAATTCCAACCCATTATCGGTCCTTGACCATCTTCTTGTGGAAAGGATTGAAGATGACAGTGGTGGATCAAGGTTTGATTGACATTTTTGTTGATAGCTTTTGAGGAACAAAATAGAAAAAGAAAGAACCTAATGGTTGGGTTTTTAAGTTTTGATGATGATATGTATTTTAAGTTATTTGAGTATGTGTTTGATTTATTCAAATGCCTTTATTTATTGAGTTTGATTTATTAAATCCTTTAATGTTGATTAAATGTTAAAGATGACTTTTAGCATGTGCTATATATTTGAATTTCCAATTTGAAATTGATAGGATTTTAACTTGTGATTGATTCTTATATGAGGAATATTAGCACATCGACGTCTTCTTCACCGTCATCTTTTGCACAATGAACTTCACCTTGAGGCTTCTTGTCCCTTCCCCTTTTCGGACAATCTCTTTTGAAATGTCCCTTCTCGTGGCATGCAAAACACTTGACATCTTTCTCGCCACCCCCGGGATTTGGACCTTGCCTTTCAATTTTCCCTTTATGTTGATTGGTCTTCCTCTAACTATCAAACCTTCCCCCATGTGCTCGCCTTGGTCGTTCTTTCGTTTCTGTTCTTTGGCCTTGATCATAACATCATTCAAACTTATAAAAGAATTTTATTAAGACCTTGGGAGAATGAAGCAAATAAAGCCTTATCCTCATCATCATACGTGATTCCAACAGTCCGTGATTAACTTGTTGAAATCATTGATTGACCTTGAATTTCTTTTCCCTCCACCATCTTCCATGTAAAGAACCTTGCCTTGAGATAAAATAGACAAACTCTTGGTCATGTATAAAGATTGTTCAAAACGCCCTATCGAGCGCCTCCTCCTTCTTCTCCGCTTCCATGGTCTCCGGGAGCTTTCCCTCAAGTGCCTTAATGAGTCCAAGATTGCCTAGGTGAGCTCTCATCTTCATCTTCCATAAGCCAAAATCATTTGTCCCATCAAACTTCTCAATATCCACCTTAGAACTTGAGCTTGCCATCCTACAGGAATTTCTTCAAACACTTGGTGAGCAGAAATTTCTAACCTTTGTTCTAACCACAGAAACAACCCAACTTGACCACCTTGAACCTTAGCTCTTGATACCAATTTGTTGTAAATAATTACTTAGTAAACCCCAAGCAAGCACAGCAAGCACACACAATGCGAAAATGAGAAAGTAGTGTAGAAACCAATACCAAGAATGCACAAAAAATAAAATAGAGAAGAGTAGAGAAGAGCAACACACTTGATTTACCCTGGTTCAGCCAATGTAGCCTACATCCAGCATTTAGAGATCCTCCACTAAGATTAGAACAAGATTATAAATGATTTGGGAACAAGCTCTCCAATAGGAATACCCTCCTATCAAGCTTTCTCACACTCTCACTCTCTTGTCCTCCTTCCCCTTAGCAATCTCTTTTCTCTCTTGTATTTTTCCTCTCAAGATATCCCTAATTGGAATTTTCTCTGTGTTAAGGCATTAAATGAAATGTTTATAACTGTTAGAGACAAGCCATTTATATTTCTTTATGATTGGATCAAACTCTTTTAAGTATAAATGAAAGTCCCAACGTTCAAAATTGGTTGATATGTTAGAGACAAGCCCATACATAAACTTTTAGAGAAAATGAAGCTAACATTCAAAATTGGTTGACTCTTTCGACAAATGAGCAACTATCATCGAGAAATGAGCAATTATCGAGAATAAACAACTATGCATTATTACATGGAATTAATTCCCACAAATTAAAAGCTAATTTTCCTTGATTTTCTCTATCTCCAACCAATAGAAAAATAGAAAAGGAGTTTTCCACTACAAATAGGAAGCTTTAGATAAGATCAACATACACCATTTGCTAAAATCAAAAAGTGAGGATTATTGCTGAAAAATTGTTATATCTGTTTTCCTCCTCCTAGTTAGTTCTAAATTTGTATATCCACTTTATAAAGAGAGTTTTGTTTTTAGAATCCATTGCAACTCATCTTATATGAGCATAAAAGTGAGAGTAAATCTTTAGTACTCTAGTGAAATATGTTACTTTTCTTCAGGTAGAAGTTGAGGGAGGATTGATGGTATCATTGAAAAAGGAAATCATTGTATACTCTTCTTCAAATAGAAGTTGAGAGAAGTTTGGTAGTGTTAATGGGAGAAAGAAATTACAGTTACTCTACTTTGGAGATAGAAGTAGAGGAATGTTCGTCAAAATCCTTGTAAGCAATAGTTCAATTAGAAGTGAAGAAAATCTCAGGCAGTTGTTAGGAGACTGGACGTCGGTCACACTTTGTGACTAAATCAGGATAAACTCGTTTGTGCAATCTTTTTATTTATCTTCCTTTAATTTTTTGCATTCATTGTGCTTAATTTACATTTACAATTGCTCTTAATTTTATAATTTTATTATTGAATATTTAGAAATAATTCACCTCCTTCTTGATTCTATAACCGATCTCCCGATCCGAACCCGTTTGGTTTGGTTTGGGTTGGCTATAAAATAAATCACAAATCTGAACTAAATTAAACTGATTAAATTTGATTGATTTGAATTTTTTTTTTCTTCCCTAAATTTGAACCAACTGACCTATGTACACCCCTAATTAAAAATGATGCCAAATTTAAAGTTTTGAAAAGGAAATTAAATAGTTGGCAAAAGAAAGTATGTAGTCAAGGTAATCTTATATTGATGGTGTAAAATTATCTTGAGTTTGAATATTAAAAGACAAAAATATAAAATAAAATTAGGTTGCATATTTTATTCGATAGTGTTTAATGTATAACACAATTCCTTTTATTTTCCTTTCAGTTTATGGGAAGTCATGTACTAATACTTAGGATCTTTTTTGTAGTATGCTATACGTATTAGTGGCATAATCATTCTTTTATATTTTCATTAGGGAAATATTACACTGCTCGGATTCTCATGTCTCGAATCAGCCCGGATAGCTTTCGTGTACAGTGATAAGATTTTTTCTTGAATTTTTATTCTACTTAAAATAATAATGTATAACGTAGTTGCCTTGTTCGGACTGCATCCAGGGCTTTATAGTTTCGGGATGTATAGCGTCACTCTTTTTATTAAAGTTAAAAAATTGATAAATATTTGTTGAGATTATCATATAATTTGGGTTAGTTTGGAGAACTATATGTAAGAGCAAGGAAAATGGATGGTGGCTTAGGTTTAATTTAAAAATCTTAACGCTCTCAACATCCTTTTATATTTTTATTAGCTAATTGAACAAGATTTTTTAGTGAAGAAATAAACATTCTTTTCTAAAAAAAATTAAAGGATCCACTTATCAATGTGTATGGCAAATTATGTTAACTAGGAGTGAGATTATTGTTAAAGGTATTCAATAAAATTAAGGACTCTGTAGAGTGAAAAATACTCTTGTAGATACTTGGATATATCGAATTTTAAGCTCCATTTGAATGATCTTTCAAGAAGAAGATTGACGTTTGTCTCAAAACCAATTCATGAAAGAACTTAAATATTCGTTTTCTATTTCCTATTGATGGCTTAAAACGTCATGCAAGTTCCATGTTTATAGGCCAGCTTCTAATGACCAATTTATAGTAATTATGTCATGATCATATAAAGTGGCGTTAAGAGTGCTACAGTAACTAGAAAGGTATGAATAATGTGCTTTAATTAACAATGATGGAAATTCATCAACTTCAATGAGATGTGTACTAGGGAAAAAAGATAAAGGCCGAAAAGTTCATTTCATAAGGATGGTAGAGACATCAACTAAGCTAGTCTAATCACTATAGTACAAATACTTCTTGGCTCCAAGGTGAGTGAGCAACCATCTGATATGAAAGGCCTTCCTAGTTGTTACCATTACACAATATTGTTTTTTAACCTTTAATTAGGGTGTTGCATGGGTGTTCATGAATGTTAAGGAATGTATTATTATTAAAAATTCAGATTTAGAGATAGAAAATTTTCATCTTTAAAAGCTAAAATTCTATCTTTAAATAAATTAAAGATGAAATTAGAGATTGACATAGTTTCGTAACAAAATATGATATCACTAAATATTTAGAAATAAAATTTTTTTATCTTTAAATCTTAAAATTCCATCACTAATTAGTTACCAAAATTTGTCTTTAATAAAGTGCCAATGAACTTATAACTCAATTAGCATCATTTTAAGTTTTTAAGATTTAAGTGTGCTATTGATGTTGGAGATTCAATCCTCTGCCATGACACACTTTCCCCTTCCCCTACCCTCATCTATAAAGATGTGCTTTTTAAAGTTACATGAGGGTTCTTTGGACTTAACTATTAACACTATATTATTTCTTACACTATCCCTAATGGACCATTTCTTACACTATCCCTAATGGACCGTTATTGGTAAGGTTCATTATGATAGGACCTCTCTTTATTTAATTACTAGCGGATTGACAGGCACTAACCGGTCAATCCGCATTTTTTAAAAAAAAAGAATTGGGACCTAAAAAGTTATCATGATAGAGCACTATTGATAGCATAAGTATTTTTTTCTTAAAGTACATTACATAAGTATTTTTCAAAGTGAAAATTGCCTGTTACAACATCCATTCGCTAGACAGTAATTAGCAATGCTTTTTAAAATACTTGATATGTGTATATTTTAACCATCAATGCTATATACATATATTTATATACACATTCGTTTATATTTATACAATTTTATAATCTAATTATAATTGAACTTATCTCATCTTCTATACACTTAATTTTTTATTTTACCATATACACCCTGATGTGAGTAGATATACTCTCAAGTAATGTGTAGGAAGCATTATTCCTTTTTAACTAAATAAGGCTGTCTAGAAAACACATGGCTTCAGTCAAAGTCTCCTGTGGGAGCCAACTATTCTCAAAGCTTGTAAGATATCCAACATGCAGTAAAATGACTTCACAGGAGGATGAACAGCCCAGTTGAAATCACTATCTAATAGGTGGATAGGTTTCCTAACTATATGTTAGTGTAGTTTTATTGCAGTATCTCTTTACAACATCTCTTTACCTTGTTTGCATATCAGGTTTAATATGCAGAATGCCATAGGCGGTTTAGATATAAACATGCTTCCTCTTTATATATATTTTTCTCTACTTATTCAAAATATACAATACCTGTGTAAAAATATTCACCACATACATAATTAATCATGTAAATGTGTTAGAATAAATATATAGAGTCAACGTATAAACTCTAAGAAAGAAACATTTATTTAACTTAAGGGGTTTGGCCTTTAATTTGGAAAAATGATTAGTAAAGGATCTTAGGCTGAGATTTTAAGGAGACATATAATATTATTTAAATATTTGAAGCAACTATTTGCAATTTTATAAGTATTCGCGTAAGATTTCTTAAAAATTTAAAAAAATATAACTCTCTCAACTCATTTGGAGGTTATGATTAGAAACAACATAAATATATTTTTTTTTTTTAAAAAATGGGACAGTAGCTGGATGAAGTATTATTTTGCATTTAATCACCCCTTGAGCAAGTTTGTTAACTCGCAATCTTTAAAAAATAAAAATAGGAAACAAACTAAACACTTCCTTATCATTCAGCGCTTGCAAGTTTGTTACTCTCAATCTTATGTATTTGCAACAAATAGACAGTTCAGCGTCTTTCATCACTACTTGTTGCATTGATTTTGAAAGTACAAACAAATGCTTGATCCTATATTTTATTTCATTTCACTTCTCTGGGTATATCAAAGTATAGTTAAAAATTTTCCTATACAAATTCTGAAGCACACCAGATAGATCATTCAAGTTTTCAACCAATCGACCAAGCCCAACCAAGCAGAGTGAAGAGCCTGTTCTTTCCAAAGAATATCCAACATATTTTAAAACCCTTGGAAAAAATAACTCACTTTAAGGAATGCACCACTGAGTGGGGCCAAATATTAAGCTTTGATTATGGTGCCTTGTGCTGTCAGCTCCTAAGGAACTCCCAAGGTCTTGATCTCATTCCAATTCTGCATCAACTTAGTTCATTGACTGAAAGTTGTTGCCTTAAATTCATCAAAGTGATAAGAAATCCATGTGCCTTGACATTGACTGAAAGTTATTGCACCTTGGACTGTCATTAACTAATGAATTCTACAAAATAAAGATCATAAATTGAAAATAAGATTTAAAGGAGGACAGAACATTACCAGTGCCAATTCAAAAAAGATAATGATGCTTGGTTCAATTCATCTGCAAGCTTTTACATTTTGACACATGGCAAATGAAAGAAAGGAAGAAGAAGATGGCAAAGGAAAATAACATTATTATAGCAATAATTTCATCATTTATTTTTAAGCATCCAGTGATATATGTACATCTTGTAACAAAAAGAATACACTGACAGAATACATTTAATCTCAGTTAAGAATAAAAAGAAAATAAATCAAATAACAATGACACACTTTCTCAGGTATTTTATCCTTCAATCCCCTACTTCTAATGGTAACAAACCAGTGCCTATCTTAGCCATGCAAAGAACGAAAAACAGGATTGAAATCAGGTTTCGGAAGAGGGCAAAAATCATTAAAATAGTAAAATTGCAATATAGAAATAAGAAGCAGGTTTTTTTTTCTTTTTTTTGCTTCATTAACTCTGAGAAGTAAATCATCGATCCTAACATGAACATGAACAAGAAATTCCCCTGCTGGTGTCATAAATAATTTCATGCAAGTGCAACTGTATTAAGGATATGTATTGAAGGAAAATTTAACTGGAAAGATAATTGATAATAATAGATTTTTGAGAAGAAAGGAAATAAATCCACAAATATTAGAAGACAGATGAGGATAACAATGAATGGAACAGACCATTACCGAACTCAAATTCCTCTAAAAGTTCATTTATGTTTGTTCATAAGGCTTTCTGCAAAGAGCATATGAAACCTTCAATGATTAAACCTATCAAAAAGTATCCCAATCCCTTATTGAAAAAAAAAATTGATATATTCCAAGGAAAGATAGAAAGGAAAGCAGTATATTAGCCACAAAAGGAGGGTATGATTAATGTTAAATGAAAAAAAAAAGGATTTGAATATTACTTTAGAAAGCATAAAGATGTCAAAAATGCAGTTTCAAAGAGAGCACATTCTAAATCTTATTTAGCGTATTTCAGTAATCGGACAGTAAAATTAGTGCTTGATGCAGTTTTGGAACCACGTAAAAATGGACAGAATTAACAATCGGAAAACATGAATTGAGAATTGAGAGGGAAAAAAATGGAGGAGAGCGAAATGGAAACAAAATAGAAAGAGTGAAGTGGAGCTACTTACAGACTTCGAATTGGAGACACGGTGAAATTGGCTAGAAAATTTAAAAAATGTCAGGTGCTGTTGTTGGATGAAATATGAATTTGAGGAAACCATGAAAATTATAGATAACTCCCCTTTCTTCTTGCTGTTCTAAATAAGATTCAGAAAGCATATATATTATATCAGTTTCTGTAATTGTTTTTTATTGTTCAGCAAATTTTGATTTTGAAAAAAAAAGAAGGTATGATTTCAACCTTCTATAATGAGTTGGATCTTATTTATTGAGATGGAACACTTGTGCAAGGGCTTGCAACTCTATTGCTGGGTCAAACACATTTGGAGCCCTAACGTCACCCAGTGAGGTGTTCTGGTTGATGCCATTATGCAGTCCATGAGTTTCCCTATTATGATGGGAAGGCGACTTTTGAGGATGCAATATAACATCCAATTCTTCCTTTGCTCTTTCAGGCATATTGGGTGCTCTAGTTACTATAAAACATCATAACTAAATCATCCAGTTAAAAACCTCACAAATTAGAATTTAATAACAGTACTATAATATAATTAAAAGCCCAATACTGCAAAAGAGGAAAAGCCAGAGAAAGCTTGGGAACACTATAAAACCTGAGCGGGTGTGACATTTTTAAGGGAGAAAAAGAAGTTTTCTTTGTTCAGTACTAACTACTCAGAAAGATTGAAGAGAAGATAAAGGCCCTGTGCAGTTTTCTTCTGTGTAATGCAGGTGGATTACGCAAATTTGCTGTTTCTAAAAAGAGGAAGTCATCTCCTCCTAAAACTGCATGCAATAACTGATAGATAAAATGGGAGTTATAATGCAAGGGGAGTTATCTCCTCTTGAAACTGCAAGGGAGGTTGCTATTTTTGAACAATAAATTTACCTTTTTGAACAATAAATTTAAACGTGGGATAGTTCAAAGAGAGTTGTGAAATGGCAAAATGGGTAAAAAATGTGACCAAAGAGATGGGGGAATCTCCATTATTATTAAGTAGTATAGATATCAATATGCATTTCTTAATCGATTCCTCCAAAGAAGTAGCTCATTAATTATATGTCCTTTTATGGCCAAGGGAATAGAGTTCAAGCACCCTAAACGGCCTTAGGGCAAAAAACCTAAATTAATTTTGATTATTTCTACTTTTTGAATTTTTGAAATCTTTTTTATTTTGGATTCTACAAACTTATCATTTCAAATAATTTTTCATATTTCTAGTTTAATTTTAAATATTCATAAGAACAACCATTTAGCCTAACATGAGGACATCAAAAGTTAGGATGCACCTATTTAGTTGGAAAAGTAGTGGATTTTTCTATTTTTTAGGAAGACAGACTAATATTTCAAAATTGTCAAGTGATGACGAAAATAATTATATCGAATCACTAACAAGAAAATTATAGCTTATTAACTAATGTCATTTCAAACTAGAGTATATTTATTATTAAAGCCATTCAACAACAACTAGGGAGTAATTAATAAAGGGACACATGCTTTGAAAAATCCTTATACGTACTCCATGTTCAACTGTATATGAGCATTATTTGAATGGTCTTCTAAGAAGCATGTTGATGTTTTTCACATAACTTATTCATGTGAGCACTTAGCTGTGGAATGCATAGATTGTACATTCTCTACTTACTATTGATTTGGTCAAAGAAGTCTTGTATTCTATATATGTTTGGATAAGGATAAGGAGTGGACAGGAAGGCTAGGGTAAAAGTGATACAAACCTTCTTTAGAACATTTTTAAAGAGTTTCCCTCCTTTCCCCTCAAGGCCGCAAAATTATTAATCCTCCCCAATTGGGAGTAAGAGAAAAAGTTTATTTTGAATTAAATAAAAGCAAAATAACTCTCATTCTGTCTACTTTAACTCTCAAACAAGTTAAAGAGAGTTTCTATCATTTCTGTACTTAAACTTCCAAAGAAGAAAAAGTTGTTGTATCTTTATTATAATAAAATAAACATAGTAATTAATCCCCTTACCTTCCCATCTCAACTCATTCGCTAAAAAATAAACGTAGTAGTAATTTTCAATGTCATATGAAGAAAATTGTAAAATGTTGTTTCTAATGGCTAATACTCAAGTTCACCAAGATGAAATGGTAATTTTTAGCAAGCATAGTTCATAGGCTGGCACTAGCATATCAAGTTTCAATCTTTATCAAAGGAGAAAGGGATGAAGTTTATAAAAAAAACAGAAAAAAAAAGCAAAAGGGAATAAAGTAATATTGTGAAGGTAAAGTCATACGAAGACATCAAAAGGTAGACATATATTTGGAGGTGTTTAGCATACAACAACATACAACAGCCCCTTTTACCGCAAATCAGCGGTTTCCCGATCTCTTTTTCTGTCTCTTTTTTTAATTTGTCTAGATGTTTGTGTATATAAAAATATTACTTATTAAAATTTATAGAATTTTTTGTATGTATAGTTATGTATAAAAAAAAGAGTGATATGATTAGGTTTGTATATAAATTTGTGTGTATATAAATATTATTAATTGAAATATGTAGAGTATATATATATATATAATTATTTATAAAAAAAGTAATTTAACTTTTTTATATGTAAATCTGTATATATATAAATATTACTATTTAAAAATATGTAAAAATTTTTGTATGTATAATTTATTTATAATAAAAAAAATTACCTATAAAAAAGTTATAGGTCATTGATCTCTACTGTTAATATGTTTTTTTTTTTAAAAGGATAATTTTTTATTACAACAATAATATTCTTATTGTATATATACATCTTTTCACATTTTTATTAATATTATTCATTATATTTATTTATTTTTATCATTTTTCTTTTTATCACTTAAAAAAATGTAAAAAATAGTAGAGCAAAAATGATGTAAGAACATCATCTTTATTTTGATTATTGCAGGTTGTTGTATCGGAAACGCCAACCATATATTTATTTAGTTGGGACAGTAAAAGATCTATTTATCTTTTAAGGAGATAATAAAATGTGCCAAAATTACTGGATACTACAAAAAGAATATATTCATTAATGTCATTCCTAAATAAGAGTATATTTTTATTAATGACAAAATTTAGGTTTATTTTTTATTTTTATTATATTTATTTATCAATCAAATTATGACATATGTATATATATATTTTTTAAAAAAATAAAAAATAAATATTAATAAACACATATCATAATTTAATTAATAAAATAAATATAATTAACATAAGAAAATGAACTTAAGTTTTCTCCTTTTATTAAAGCTATTCTACAACAATATGGAAGAAATAAAATGATAAGTGCTCTCACTAATCCTTGTACATAATCTAGGTCCAGTTTTAAGCTCCATTTGAGTGGTGTTTCAAGAAGCATATTGATATTCCTTTCAAAATTTATTCATTTGAACACTCAAACTCAATTGTGGAATGCGTAAACTGTAAAATGGGAAGTAACTCCACCCTCCCCCTTTCCATTCATTCCCCCTTTTTGTCTTCCGCTGAAAAACTTACAAACATATATAAGCAGTAGGTTACCTTGTCATGTGAAGTAAAAAAAAGTTCACCAAGATTTACGTAGCAGCAAGTGTCAAGAATAAGGGATTAAGAAAAACAAAACAAAACAAAAGAGAAGAAGCTAATATTATTAAGATAACTTCATATATATGAAGAATTACTTAGTTGAGACACAAATATATCCCCATCTATCTTTTAGAGAGACAACAAAATGTGTCAAAATTATCGAATATGACAAAAAGAATTATAGTTTATTAATTGATATTGTCATTCCAGAATATAGTAATTTTTTTTTATTAAGGTCATTCTACGAATAAGGAAGAAAATAGAACAATAAGTGATCTCATATATCATTATAAATACTCTAGGTTTAATTAACTTTAAGCTCCGTTTGAGTAGTCTTTTAAGAAGCATATTAATGTTTCTATGAAAACTTATTCACGTGACCACTCAATTGTGGAATGCGTAGATTGTACGATGAGAAGTAACTCGCATTCCATCCTCGCTCCTCTTTCATTCCCCTCTCCAGTCTTTCACTGAAAACTTACAAACATATAACTAGCCTAGCAGGTTCCATGTCATGTGAAGAAATTTGTAAGATACAACTTCTAATAGCTAATAAAAGTTCACCAAGATGTAGCAATAAGTGTAAACATATGCTTAGTTGGGACAGTAAGGGATCACTACCAATCTTAAAATGAAACAAAATAATGTGTCAAAATTATCAAATATGACAAAAAGGAAAGCCATTCTACAACAATATGAAAGTAACAGAATGATAGTGATCTCATATATTTTTGCAAATACACTAGGTTTAACTTTAAGCTCCGTTTGAGTGATCTTTCCAGAAGCATATTGATGTTTCTATCAAAACTTATTCACATGAGCACTCAATTATGGAATGCGTAGGATTGTACAATGAGAAGATACTCGCACTCCATCATCTCTCTCCACTTTCATCCCTCTCTCTTGTCTTCCACTAAAAAACTTACAAACATATAGGCAGTAGGTTCCCATGTCAGGTGAAGAAAGTCATAAGATAAGGCTTTTAATAGCTAATAAAAATTTGTCAGATGAAGCAGTTAGTGTAAGGAGAAAAGGATGACGTAATATAAAAAAAATGGAAGAAGCTAACATTGTGAAGGTAGATTCATATGAGATCAAAAGGTAAGCATGTGCTTAGTTTGAACATTAAGGGATCTCAATCTATCTTTTAGAGGGGGACAAAAATTGTGTCAAAAATATCGAATATGACAAAGAATTATAGTTTATTAAATGATGCCATTCCAAAATATAGTATATCTTGTACTAAAGTCATTCTACAACAATATGAAACTAACAGAATGATAAATGATCTCATATATCATTGTAAATACTCTAAGTTTAACTCTATGCTCTGTTTGAGTAGTTTTTCAAGAAGCATATGTTTCTATTTAAACTTACTCATGTGAGTAATCAATTGTTGAATGCGTACATTGTACAATGAGAAATAACTCCCACTCCATCCTCTCTCTCCACTTTCACTCCCCTCTCTTGTCTTCCACTGAAAAACTTACAAACATATATGCAAGAGGCTCGCATGTTGTATATAGTAGTAAGATAAGGCTTTTAATAACTAATAAAAGTTCGCCAATATGTAGCGAAAAGTACAAGGAGAAAGTGACATATTAAGAATAATAAATAAATAAAACAAAACA
This sequence comes from Ormosia semicastrata, assembly GCA_029884595.1. Taxonomy (NCBI): domain Eukaryota; kingdom Viridiplantae; phylum Streptophyta; class Magnoliopsida; order Fabales; family Fabaceae; genus Ormosia; species Ormosia semicastrata. The sequence goes on from JAQQTO010000041.1 coordinate 7,291,929, forward strand.
AAAGGGAAGAAGCCAGCATTGTAAGGGTTGATTCATACGAGGACATCAAAAGGTAAACATATGTACTTTGTTGGGACAATAAGGGATCTCTATCTATCTTTTAGGGAGAAAAAATGTGTCAAGATTATCCAATACGACAAAAAAGAATTATAGTTTATTAATTGAGGTCATTTCAAAACATTGTATATTTTTTATTAAAGCCAATCTACAACAATATGGAAGTAATAAAATGATGAGTGATCTCATATGTTGTTGTAAATACTCATGGTTTATCCTTAAGCTCCGTTAGAGTAGTCTTTCAAAAAGCATATTGATGTTTCTTTCAAAACTTATTCACATGAGTATTCAATCGTGGAATGCATAGATTGTAAAATGAGAAGTAACTTGCACTCCGTCCTCTCCTTTTGCTTTCATTTCCTCTTGCTTTCATCCCCTATTCAATTCTAATTTTGGGAACAGAAATTAGATATTTAAGACAAACACATAGAGAATAGATTCTCTTAAGTTCCTTTTTGCTCCTATTTATTTTTGAACTCTTAAATAAGGGTATTTGATCCCTTTTTTTCCTTTTCTTTTCATTTTTTTCATTACCTATCATTTAAATACAATAATGTTTTTGTTACGTACTTGATTATTTTTTCTCTTGGTTTTTTTTTTTTGTTTTAGTTGTCAGTTTTTTATTTAGAGAATAAGAACAAGGGGGTAAAGATTTGATTTTTAGGCGTGATGAGCTGACGAGGACTGAGAATAATCTTTTAATGGTTAAATAATGTTTAAACATGCTAGATAGATTTGAACAATAAAAATGGATGTGGTAGATTTGAACAAAAACACGTGGACATGGTCGGATATAGATTGGATTTTCATCTTTGGGGTGACTTGTTGGATTTGCTAGAACAGAAAATTATTTTCTTTTAGATACAAGCTCCAAGGATGTGGTTTTCCTGATCATTCACAGAGTTAGAGAGATTGTTTATATTCTTTATTTTTGAGCTGAAGATTGTTTATATTCTTATAAAGAATCATAAGAGGCTTTTTAATGAAACAAATATTAAAGGATGCTTCTTTTTTAAATTTTCTTTTGATTTGTTGATTTTTTTTTTACATTATTATTTTTAGTCTTTGATTAGAATATCCCTATAGGCTAGGGGTGTAAATTGGTTCGGGTAATCCACCAACCCGATTAATCCAAACCAAACCAATTAAATTGGTTCGGTTTGTTTTGAGTATATTGATTGGTTCGGATAAAATCCAAACCAATTAAAGCTTAATTGGTTCGGTTATGAACAAACCAAACCATATATTTATATATTTTATTTTTTAAAAAATTTATGCTACAACATTTTTGGCTACTACTTGTTTTTCTTTATTTTTTGTAATACTTTCTCAAATTTTAACTCTTAAAACGTCATTTTCGTTTAACACGTAAGGCTAGAAAACTCCTTTGCCAAAATGTTCGATTTTCATAAGATTTTTAACCAAGAATATGCTATCAGTGCTATCGAAAACTCTTGGAGATGTGAGAGGTTTGAAAACTTTGGATCTTTCCTTCAACCAATGGATGTATTCCTATTGAACTTCAAAATCTACATGTCATTCAACTTTTGAACCTCTCTTATAATGATTTAGAAGGAACTATTCTTAATGGTGGAGTTTTTTAAAATCTTTCTGCTGTCTATTTAGAATGTAATAAAAAACTTTGCTTGTATTTTGCATGAGAGTCTCCATGGCCATGAAAGAATGCATATCAGACATTACATCATTATAATCACAGTGATAAAACTGATACTATGTCTAATAATTTGCTTGCTACTATACATAAAGAATATAAAAGTGAAAGTAACAGAACAACATCATCTAAACTTGGAAGCTTAGAAACGATGAATTGACTTTAAATGCTTTAATATTGACTTTAAAAAAAATGAATTTCTGACTCTAGTTTATAAGTACTTAACTAATGGGTGCTTGGAAGATTGAATTAAGGGGAAGAGAAATCATGCAAATGAAAATGAGTTAAACCTTATGGAGAGACTGAATATAGATATTGATGCTGCTTGTGCATTAGATTATCTGCATAATGATAGTGAAGTTCCTATTGTGTATTGTGATTTGAAGTCTAACATCATTCTCTTGGATGAAAATATGATTGCAAAGGTTGGAGACTTTGGATTCTTTTCTTGATTCAAAGTTTAATCAAGTCTTCATTAAAGCTTCACTCATGTCTTAGGGATTCAATTGGTTACATATATACCTCTAGGTTAGTAGTATCACAACTTTTCTTAATTGAATAGTAGTGGTATACAACTTGTCAAATTAAATATCTCTTAAATAATTTTTTAACTTATTTAAATATAATTTCTTAATACAAATATCAATATATTTCTTGTTCCCTCTTTATGAACCTTTTAATACACATTCTAAAACATGAAATAATTATTAGTACTCAAATCAATAAGTTTGATTCTATTTTAAGAAATTTTTTAATTAGTTTATTTTATTTATTTTTTGTTATGAAAAACTAATTATTTAGTTAATTTTTGTATTAAAAAATGACTAATCCAATCACCCGAACCAAACCAATCCTTGGATGTTGGTTCGGTTCGGTTCGGATTTGTCTATCAAAAAATATGAAAACCGAACCAAACCAAACCAATTAATTTTAATTGGTTCGGATTTATTTTTGTTCAAAAACCAAACCAAACCACTAATTTACACCCCTACTATAGGCAATACAATAAGATAAAACCCTTTAGACATTGTCGTAATTAAACACCCCTTTCAACATAATTATTAAAAATTTTAAGGATGGCAACAATTATTTAAAAAGTAAAACTTTTTTAATAATATGTGAACATGATAATGATAATATAAAAAATTGTTAGGTTAACATTAGACAAATGAAAAAAAGCAACTCGTGGGAGTTTAGTCTCTCTATCTTGAAAGGTTGGAAGGTTCATGAACAACCCATGCCAACTTTTTTCTTACCTTCTTTGAAATATTCTGAAAATCTGAAATACATGCTTTACAACATATAAAAGAAACCCAAGGCGATATTTGTGATTTTGTTTCCTTTTTACCCTCAAGGTCAAATATAGTAAAAAAAGATTCGAATTCACCCTGGAAAAACAGGGTTTTTTTCGTTTGTTGGTTTTCTTTCTTTGCAAATTGTGCGAAAAAGGGAAAATCAGGCAAAATCCGATAATTGAATATTTAGATTTTGTCACATAAATCCCACACTCACGCCAGTGATTCTCAAGATATTCAGACAGCGACCCCATCTTTAGAATCCAACTCCTTCAACCACAACTTTAGTTTTTCCAAGAAAATGACCGTATTGTCCTCGTACATTTGGCTCTCTCGTTGGACAGTTCATGTCGGCTGCATGGTGCTGCATTGGTCCGGCACACACTGAATCATTGTCTTAGAAAGACAAGGCAATCTAAAAATCAGCCAATGTCAAACAACATACAGCTCACACGCTCGTGTTCCACGCGCTGAGAAGGGGGGCGGACATCACGAACCCCCTGTTTTAGCAGTGGGACCCACACCCCTCCACACACACTCACACTTCTCTCCTATATATTACTACCAATTCTCTTCTCAATGTTAGAGAGAGAGAGAGATATTATGCATGCCAAGGAGTGAAGATAGAAGAAGAAGCCATTGGGAGCAGAGCTAGAATGAATTTTGGGTTTTGATTTAAACTTCAAGGGTAATTCTCATTTTTATTTTTATTTGTTAGTGCAAACAAATATATTCAAGGAGTGGAAGAAAGCCGAAAGCCATTGACTTTCTGTTTTCCTTGGAGTCATTGTAAGTCAGCTCTGCTATTTTTTTATTTACTTGTGGTTATTGATGAATCAAAAAAAGATTTTTTATTTTTTTTTGCTCGTGATTGATTTATTTTTTTATACAATAATAATAATAGTATAAATAATGTTTTCTCTGTCTTTTTTAGATCCCAGAGAGAGAAAGTGTTAAAAAAAAAACATTACTTTGTGGCCTTTTACTTTGTTCCCCGTCAAATTAAAAGGTATTCTTCTTCTCCGTACCTGTTGGTTTCTATATACCGTCCAACCTTACCTTTTCCTTTTCTCTGTTTATCAGCGGAGGGAGGGGAGGGGAGGAAAGAGAAAGTGCCAGGGGTGGTGGTGTGTCAACTGGGTCTTTTTGCTTTTAAATTTGGTATGATGCATTTGAAAAGTCCTTGTGTGCAGTGTGAATATATGAGATAATGTGATTCATGTGAATTAAGGTTTTGTTTTTGGTCTTGTTTTTGTCCCTTTTTTTTTAATAAAAAGTCTCACTTTTATATTCTTTTTTTTTTTACTCCTGCAATGACTTTGGCTTAGACCCTTTTGGGTTTATTCCTCCTTTGAAAATTGTCAATACTGACAAAGAATCGGTCAAGTGTGAAATATAGAAAAATTAGGGGCATTAACTCTTATTTGTCACTGTTGTATGGTTTTTCTTGCTGCTGTAGTGGGGGTTTGCAATTTTGCGAACATGAGAGGCAGGTTCACACAGAAAGAAAGTCCTTTTCTTGTCTTGTTCCGCTTTACGTCTGCTTCTTGAATAGACTTTCCTCTAGAGAGAGAAAGGGGGTTATAACTTATAAGTCATGCTTGGGGCGTTGACAATGAAACTGCTTTTCGGTAGTCTATACTTTCTTTATTCTTTAAAAAAAAAAATCAATAGTTTCAATCTTTGGCTCAATCTGGTTAAAAGGTCAAAAGTTGAGTAAAGAATCCAAAACTGAAAAGGCGCCTTGGCAATAGTGATGATGACAATTTCGGAAAAGAACCTGGAGAACAGAAGAGTTGGAGAAAGGAATAGAGAATAGGTTGTTTTTGGGAGATAGGGAGAGAAAAGCGTCAATCAATTTTATTATATTTTATTTTTAAAAAAAAACTTTAAATGGGGTTTGAGTAGCAGAAACAGTGGGAAGAGTGGTGGACCTGGTGGTAGGGGTGCAAGGGTTGAACCACTTCATGCTCAGTGATTCCATTGTTGAGCCACCTCTTCATTCTCCTCCACCCATTTCCATTTCAAAGCAAAATTCCTCTACCTTGTCTTTCTCCATTGTATGCTTCATCTCCTCATTGGTTTTGCATCCTGTTTTATTTTTTGCTCTATTGATTATGAATTTGATTTGTGCATATTATTGTTCATCCTTGTTGTTTTTGTTGTTGCTGATGGGACTATTCTGTAGCAAAGGAAAATGGAGGGCAGTAGTGAATTGGGTCTTATTGGAGAAAATTTTGATAATGGTTTGCTGGGGAGGATGAGGGATGATGAGTACGAAAGCCGTTCTGGAAGCGATAACTTTGATGGTGCATCTGGTGATGATCAAGATGCTGGTGAAGAGCAGCCACAGAGGAAGAAGAAATACCATAGACACACTCCTCACCAAATTCAGGAGCTTGAAGCGTATGGCTTTATGCAATTCTGCAATCTTTTTTTTTTTTTTTTTTACAAATGTGATTTTCTGTGTTTGAATTGTGTGCTAACGGTGATTTGTATATTGGTTTTTGCTCTTATTGGTTTAGTTTCTTCAAGGAGTGTCCTCATCCTGATGAAAAGCAAAGATCAGAACTTAGCAGGAGGCTTGGCTTGGAGCATAAGCAAGTCAAGTTCTGGTTTCAGAATCGACGAACCCAAATGAAGGTGAATTGGAATACATTAGTATTTACTCGTTTGTAGTTTGTTTATACAATTCAGATACTGTACTAATTGAATTGCTTTTCTTGAATCAGACCCAACTGGAACGCCATGAGAACATGATTCTTAGGCAGGAAAATGAGAAGCTTCGAGCTGAGAACAGTGTGATGAAAGAAGCTATGGCAAACCCAATGTGTAACAGCTGTGGCGGCCCAGCCATTCCTGGCCAAATTTCATTTGAGGAGCACCAGATCAGAATCGAAAATGCTCGATTAAAGGATGAATTGAACCGTATATGTGCCTTGGCAAACAAGTTCTTGGGCAGACCACTCTCATCAATGGCCAGTCCGATGGCTCTCCAAACCTCAAATTCTGGTCTAGAACTTGCTATTGGAATGAATGGGATTGGTGCTCCAAGCAATCTTGGCTTGCCCTTGCCAATGGGACTTGATTTGGGAGACGGTGTTTTGGGCACTCCACCTGCAATGCCTGGGATTAGATCACCAATGGGTTTGATGGGAAATCAAGTCCAGGTTGAGAGATCTATGCTTATAGATCTTGCATTAGCTGCTATGGATGAATTAATTAAGATGGCTCAGCCAGATAGCCCTCTTTGGATTAAGAGTTCGGATGGCAGGATGGAAGTACTGAACCATGAGGAGTATGCAAGGATGATTCCTCCTTGTATTGGTCCAAAACCCAATGGTTATGTAACTGAAGCTTCAAGAGATATTGGGGTAGTAATTGGCAACAGTTTGGCCCTCGTGGAAACATTGATGGACGCGGTATGATATGCAACTTCATAGTGTGCATTTAGATTAGCTTATTTTGTGCTAAAAATAGGTTATAATCAAAATCTTACTGAGAGCTGTTGAAAAAAAGGTGATTTTTCTTTCGAAGTTAATCAAAACCAAACATGCAATTAGTCTTCAATGTAGTTTAACTGATTTTATTGGTGATTTAGAACAGGCATTCTCAAATAAAGAATTGATTCAAAAGAAGCTTTGCTGCATTGTATGCCATATTTATCTTCTAGATGTTTGTAAAATTTGGCATATAGTTCAAAGAAATTTTCTTTTAGTAGAACAATTTGATTTGGTGATATTCTTTGTGATTGACTTTGACGACCATTTAGTCTTGAATTGATGAAAGTTTGATGAATATATTTTTAATTTATTATTTCTGTGAATAGGATCGATGGTCGGAGATGTTTCCACCTATAGTTTCTAGAGCTGTCACCCTGGATGTAATATCTAGTGGTGTGGGTGGAACCAGAAATGGTGCTCTGCAAGTGGTATGTTTCTCTGCTGTATGTTTGCTTCACTTTGCTGTATTGGGCCGGAACTGATTAAATATTGTTTTTCAGATGCTTGCTGAGGTTCATTTGCCTTCACCACTAGTCCCTGTTCGTCAATTGAGTTTCCTCAGGTTTTGCAAGCAGCATGCAGATGGTTTGTGGGCAGTGGTTGATGTTTCAGTTGACAATGGTCGTAATGCTGCCAATGCACCCCCATTCATGGGCTGTAGGAGGCTTCCTTCTGGCTGTGTTGTGCAAGATATGCCCAATGGTTTATCTAGGGTAAGTGCTGCTCTAAGTTGTTTTTAAACAATTATTTTCCTTTGTATGCTATCATTTCTTGCTTGGTTCAAGGTTTTTTTTTTTTTCTTGTGGGTCGTTTATTACTTTTAGTATGAATGGAGTGATTTGTAGCTTATGTTTTAGTTTTTCAAGAGCTTGCACTTGATTTCCATCTTACCTTCACTGTGCTACCAAGAATTTACAGTGTCATTTGTCCTTATAAGTTTCTTTTGTTTACTGAGACTGGTCTAGATACAATACGGTTGAACTTTACCTAAGAACAGTCTTTTTGCTATTGTTTTTTTCTGGAGGTGCTTCCCTAGTTAATTAAATTCTATTATGATCTTCTAACTTCAAAGTTGGTGTTGCTTATTGTCTGTACTTAAATTGTCCACTACTACTCTTAGAAATGAGTGAATCAAGTCTTACATGGTTTAATAATAGTTTGAAGCTTCATTTCTGTTTCGTGTCTCTAGTATTTGTTAAGTGCACAAAAATTTAGAATCTTGGGTTCTTCAGTCTTTATTGTATAAACAATATAGTTGATGCTTCTATTTCTATCTCATATTGTAAACAATATATACTTTTACTGTGTACGAGACTTTAGTGACCTTGATCCAGTCCAATGCTATAATATAATGGTGCCAGGTGATGTGATAATTCGTGCCCTTTAATATAATCAGTCCTTCGTTGTTATGTTTAAAAAATTCTATAATTTGCTAACTCTCTTGGGATTCGCTTGTTTGTATCCTTTTGACATTTGCATCATTTTGAGTTTCCACCTAATCATCTCATCTGACTACTTAGTTGGGGTATTAATTTATAATTATCCTAGGGTTTTATGTTAACATTTCCTTTATTGTTAGGCGTGGACTATGGTTACTTTAGGCCATATACCTCCCTGATTTCATCTCTTTAATTGCTGCAATTTTTTTTTTTCTTAAAACAAATTTTCAATGACATCCCTTTGCTATTTAGCATTTGCGGTCTGTTTTCGTAGAGTTTGTACATCCACAGTGATTGAAACCTGAACTACTTTGTTGAGTAATATAACAGGACTTTGCATATCTTAAAATTTCTTTATTATTGTATGGAATTTGTACTATTCATCAGATTGACAGAAGATAAGTTACATTGTTTCAGATTACGTGGATTGAGCATTCCCAGTATGATGAGAGTGTTGTTCATCAACTATATCGTCCATTGGTTAATTCGGGCATTGGCTTTGGTGCTCAAAGATGGATCGCCACTCTCCAAAGGCAGTGTGAATGCTTGGCAATCCTCATGTCTTCTTCCAACCCAAATGAGGATCCCACAGGTATGTCACATTGTCACTGCCTTTAACACTAGTTCACTTTGATAAATCTCTTGCAAGTTCCCATTTTGATGGACACCATTCTTGCCAGGTATAAGCCAAGCTGGTAGGAGAAGCATACTGAAGGTCGTGCAACGCATGACCGATACCTTCTTTACTGGGGTTTGTGGTTCATCTACGCACAAGTGGGAAAGCCTTCACGTTGGTACCATGGGTGATAACGTGAAAATTATGGCCCGGAAAAGTGTGGGTGACCCAGGTGAGCCTTCTGGCATTGTGCTGAGTGCTGCAACTTCTGTTTGGATGCCGGTGTCACGGCAGAGGGTGTTCGACTTCCTGCGTGATGAACGATTGAGAGGGGAGTGGGACATCTTGGCCAGCAATGAACCAATGCAGGAGATGTTCCATATTGCTAAAGGACCAGGACATAGAAATTACATTTCTGTCCTTCGTGCTAGCGTAAGTGCTCTTTTTCGAGTCTAAGGGTATATTCACCTTTGATTTAATCTAAAGTGCATTGTAATCTTAAAGCACTAAGTAATTTAAGAATAAATATATCCATACTTACTCACTCACTTTATAAAAAAATACTCACTTTAGAGGAGCTTTATCTTTGTTTTTCATTATGTTCTTTGCATGTTGATTTCAGGTGTGCATAAAGAAAAATCATCATTACCTTGCACATAACATTCTTTTTTGGACCTTTTGTAGGCTAATGGCACGGAGAGCAAGATGCTAGTTCTGCAAGAGGCATGGACTGATGCCTCTTGCTCAGTGGTAGTGTATGCACCTGTTGACTTGCCATCCTTGAACGTGGCGATGAGTGGTGGAGATCCTGCATGTGTTGGTGTCTTGCCTTCAGGCTTTGCTATTCTTCCAGATGGTCATTCAAACGGCGATGGCAGTGGCAGTGGCGGTGATGGTGGTGGAAGCCTGCTTACAGTTTGGTTGCAAATTAATATGAATACCCTCCCAGATGCTAATAAGCTCACAGTAGAGTCAGTTAGTAATGTTAATGTCCTCATCTCAGAGACCATTCAGAGGATCAAAACTGCACTCAGAGTTGCATGACTCTGACTGAGTCTCGGTGCTCACAAGTGACAGCCCTTATGTTGATTCAAGTCATCATATTCATATTTAGTCTCTTTTTCTTTTTATCTTTTGAAAATGAAAACATTAAAGAAGGGTTGGGTCATATATTTGGATGTAAAGGGGGATTATAGAGTATAGTGCAAGAGGCTCAGACATAAAAGGGTCTCGCAAGGAAAGGTTTCGAGTCAAGAACGAACCGCGAAAGAGGAACTTGCTTTGCTTTGTGGTGGTTCGGGTATTGACTCATTGACCTGCGAGTTGGTCTCAGTCCTCTTATTTGTCCCGAAGTTTATTGTCTCTTATTCATGCATCCTTTAGTTACAGCTATATAAAGTGAAACTGCAAGACTTTGTTGTTAATTGTTATCTTCTGAAATGCATTTTCATATCTCAGTTCTTTTATTTTCTGTGTTCTGTACCGTTTGATTGCTTTTCTTACGTTGAGTTCGTTTGAATGTGCCTTTTTAGGTGAATATTTTTAAAAAAAAAAAAATAAGTACTTTTGTTTATTTTTAATATGGTTGGATGGATTTTTTTTTAAAAAGGAAAAAGTACTAAAAAAAGTATAAATTATGTTTTTTCTAGAAATTAAATTTTGATGCTTATCGAAAAAGACATTTTTTATAACAAAAAAATTGGTCAAAAATTAAAAAAAATACTTTTTAATATTATATTCAAACATAAAATAATATTTATTTTTTAAAAAACTTTTTAAAAAAGATCACATAAAAAAGATATTATTTTAAAAACTTATTCAAAAAAGCCCCTATGCGATTTTGAGCTTGAATGTGCTTATTTTTAATGAAAAGGATATTTTTTTATTAAAAAAGTAATTTTTATATTTTTTATTATGTTTGGATGACTTTTTTTAAAGTAAAAGCACTAAAAAATATTTTTAATTAGACTTTGGTACTTTTCAAAAATAACTTTTTAAAAATATAAAAGAGTTGTTCAAATATTTAAAAATTATTTTTTAAAATATTATATTTAAACATAAAATAATTTTTACTTTTTAAAAATATCTTTTAAAAAAAAATTCCTCCAAATGAATCCTTTGTTTGGGGTATAATCTTTTTCATCTTGTCCTTAATCTTGTTTTATTAAATAAAATATTAAGAGAGTTGTAATTAATTTTTCTTAATTGAATATTTAATTGAGATGACAAAATTAAGTCTCAGCAAGAAAAAAAAAAATAAAGGACATGGAATGATGTTAGATATACAATATATAAAAAATTAGAAATTTTTATAAATAATATTTAAGAGTGGATGTTTAAAGGTCACCAAAGTTAATGTTACAAAAGACTTGTTATATAGATATTACATATATTATTATTTTTTATATCTCATAATAGTGATGATTATAATTTTATGTAGTCTTGATCCTATATATAAAGTATATAAGACACTTGAAGATGATACACAAGAATGAAGAAAAAAATTTCTCTTCTCTCTAGTTTCTTCTCTATTTCTTGAGTTTTTTATGTTTTGTTATCTAGTTTCTTCTATATTTCTTAAGTTCTTTATGCTTACTTTTATAATACGTTATCAGTACGATACTCTAACCAATTGAGTGATGGTTTGAACAATTTAGATGTTCTATTGAAAAAGTTTATCTTCTTATCTCTTTCTTTAGATTAAGCTAATTCATTACTTTGTTCTTTCTTATAGTTTTATTCATGTTAGTCTTAATATGAAATATTTTCATGTTTCATCTATAAAATTTTTATTATCAATCTTGTTTGACTAACACAATTATTATATTTTGTTTTATATTGAATATGTTACTCTTGATAAATTATGAAAGAGATTACTATTCAAGCATCCGTGAAGGATTGCATAAAATTAATGATTTTCCATGGTCATATTTTATATGAAGATTTATGGTATAATTCCTGAAGAACTACACCTTTAGATTGTGATTTAATCTAAAAAGATCCATTTAATTTTAGTATAATTTGAAACAAAGAAATGTGAGAGAGAACATTATGAATATTTTTATATCTCTCGAATATGCTCCTATAGTAACAAAAACGAGAATAGTTTCCAAAGATATTTTAAATCAAATTTATGCATTATTATGATTGAACACAAAAATGAGTTATTAATGAGAAACAACAAAGGTCGCCTAATGAGTTGAACTTCATTCCTTAAAGCGAATGTTCCATATTATCATTTTGGATATGACAAAGGTCGTGGTTATAACCATTGATGTGACAAAAATTAAAAAAATGACCATTACTATGATAGTTTCAACTCTTCCAAGAATACATATAAAATGAAATAGAAAGATAATGATGAGAATATTGAATAGAGTAACATTACCTTAATGTTGTCATGTACGAAATAACATTGGTCATACTTGTCGTTTATCAAAATTTTGCTTGTGAAAATTATTCATTTGATCATAGTCCTACAAATAATATGTATTTGAATGTGTATATTTTCGTTAAATTTGGAATTCATATTTGTCATTTCATATGTATATTTTTAATGTAATTTAAAATCATCACGTTCATATTTTTTCTTATTTTATCAGTTTATAATATTTTAAATAAATATGTATGGTATGATTTCTTAGAATTTTTATTGATTGAAAAAAAATGTGTGTTCCTAATATTTATATATAGGGGTGTCCAGTGGGTCAGGTTAACTCACAAACTCACAAGTTTCGACCTAACCCAACCCATAAAATGTGAGTTGGGTTAGGTTCGCAGGTTGAGTTGGGTTAAAAAAGATTCAACCCGCAGTGTGTGGGCCGGGTAGGGGTTGGAACACGTCCAACCCGCACAAACTCGACTCACCCACTTTTTTTTATTTGTAAAAAGTCGTTTAGATGATAAAGAGTATATGAAAAAAATAGATAATAAAGTTAATAATTATGTTAATACATATGACATGTGTGATGACACTGATATCGATTGGTTAGACTAATTTGTTATTTGAGTTATAACTAACTTTGTTTAGCTTATTTCAGACTTAGTAAAACTTGTTAGTTGTTAATTTGTTATGCACTTATTAACTAATGATGTTTTGTTTATTTGATATTGAGACCTATTATATTTGAGTAAGGTCGGTTGAGATTTATGGTGTTACTTTGTTAAATTGACACCTATTATGTTTGAGATTGAGACTTATGATATTAATTTGTTAGATTTTGTATTTTAACTTTTTTAAGATTTTTTTTTAAAAAAAATATATCAGACCCACGGGTTCAACCCAACTTAACTCACTCTTGAACGAGTCGGGTTGGGTTGGGTTGAGTGAAAAAATCTCCTTGACCCAACCCAACTTACCCGGCGGACACCCCTATTTATATATATATATATAGATCAATGGAAAAATTTGATATATGATAGTACAAAAGTAATTCAAATCTCCAAAATAACTATTATATTTTGTTACTTGAATGAACAAAGTTTTATACATTATGCTTTATTTATTATCAAGTCAAATAGATATAAATGAAATTAAAAAACATGCAATTGAAACTAGAAGTTTACTAATCCAAATAATTGTTATTTGACATATGGTCGGTTAGGCTATCGTGATTCAATATTGATAATTCATAAGGATATCATTGAAGGACCAAAAAATTCTTTAACATAATGAGTTTTCATGTAATATATGTTCTCAGTGCAAATTGATTATAAGGTCATCACTAGCTAAAAATATAATTAAATTTCCTAAATTTCTAGAACATATTTAAGATGATATTTGTAGATTATATCATAAATCACGTGTACCATTTAAATATTTTAAGGTTAGAAGCCAGTTGATCACATGTGTACTTATTATCAACTTACAACCTAGTGTTTGTGAGATTATGCAAATTATTTGATTAAGAGCCAAAAAAAATTAGATAAAGATAATTTGTCTTGATAATGTCGATGAATTTATCTCTCAATATTTTAGTGATTATTATATGGACATTAGTGAAATATTGAACATCTAGTTGCTTATGTTCAAATGCCTCCAATTGATAGTTAAATAATAGACTGTGAGAACAAAAGCCCAAGTTTTTGCTTGGGACATGCCTTTTACATGTTGCAGCACTTATTGGTATAAGACCAACAAATAGTTATAAGTTATCTCCTATACAATTGAATTTTAGTCTGAAGTCAAATATTTCTCATATATGATTTTTCTTGTGTGCGATATAGTCACTCATACTTTACCACATCGCACTAAAATGAGCTTTAAAAAAAGTTAGGAATTATGAACACCCAATTTTGTCCGAACCAAAAATAATAAATAAATAAAAATAATAGTTATGGATGACCAATAAAAAAATTAATTAAATTAAAATTGGTTAACTCTGCTTCTATTAATCAATAATAAAAGTAGTGAAAATAAATACAAGAAGGTATGCAGAAAAAAAAAGAAGGAAAAGAAAGAGGTTTGGGCTTGGATCCATTGGGCTCACTCACCTACCCGGATCCAACCTGTGACTCGGATACACCCATGACCCAAAGACCCATTCTTATCACCTTTCTTTCTCCCTAGCCCCATGGTCTGTGATTCTCACCATCTCAAATCCTAGCCCCATTCTTCTCCACCTCAAGCCCTAAGCCATGCCTAGCTCTACTCAAAGCTCTGTCAGCCACCGCTGTAACGCCTTGGACGAGCGCGTATTAGGGGTGTAAATTGGTTCGGGTAATCCACCAACCCGATTAATCCAAACCAAACCAATTAAATTGGTTCGGTTTATTTTGAGTATATTGATTGGTTCGGATAAAATCCAAACCAATTAAAGCTTAATTGGTTCGGTTATCGGATTTGAAATTTCAAAACCGAACAACCCGAACCAAACCAAACCATATATTTATATATTTTATTTTTAAAAAAAATTTATGCTACAACATTTTTGGCTACTACTTGTTTTTCTTTATTTTTTGTAATACTTTCTCAAATTTTAACTCTTAAAACGTCATTTTCGTTTAACACAGAAGGCTAGAAAACTCCTTTGCCAAAATGTTCGGTTCTGCTCACCGGCACTGTAGTTCTAACCAAGAATATGCTATCAGGTGCTATTCTGAAAACTCTTGGAGATGTGAGAGGTTTGAAAACTTTGGATCTTTCCTTCAACCAACTCTCTGGATGTATTCCTATTGAACTTCAAAATCTACATGTCATTCAACTTTTGAACCTCTCTTATAATGATTTAGAAGGAACTATTCTTAATGGTGGAGTTTTTTAAAATCTTTCTGCTGTCTATTTAGAATGTAATAAAAAACTTTGCTTGTATTTTGCATGAGAGTCTCCATGGCCATGAAAGAATGCATATCAGACATTACATCATTATAATCACAGTGATAAAGCGATACTATCCTTGCTACTATACATAAAGAATATAAAAGTGAAAAATGTGAATAACAACATCATCTAAACTTGGAAGCTTAGAAACGATGAATTGACTTTAAATGCTTTAATATTGACTTTAAAAAAATGAAGACTCTAGTTTATAAGTACTTAACTAATGGGTGCTTGGAATATTGAATTAAGGGGAAGAGAAATCATGCAAATGAAAATGAGTTAAACCTTATACTGAATATAGATATTGATCTTTGCTTGTGCATTAGATTATCTACATAATGATAGAAATTGTGTATTGTGATTTGAAGTCTAACACCATTCTCTTGGATGAAAATATGATTGCAAAGGTTGGAGACTTTGGATTTGCTAGGTTTCTTGATTCAAAGTTCAACTAATCAAGTCTTCATTAGCTTCACTCATGTCCTTAGGGGTTCAATTGGTTACATATATACCTCAGGTTAGTAGTATCACAACTTTCTCTTAATTGAATAGTAGTGGTATACAACTTGTCAAATTAAATATCTCTTAAAGATTTTTTAACTTATTTAAATATAATTTCTTAATACAAATATCAATATATTTCTTTGTTCCCTCTTTATGAACCTTTTAATACACATTCTAAAACATGAAATAATTATTAGTACTCAAATCAATAAGTTTGATTCTATTTTAAGAAATTTTTAATTAGTTTATTTTATTTATTTTTTGTTATGAAAAATTAATTATTTAGTTAATTTTTGTATTAAAAAAATGGCTAATCCAATCACCCGAACCAAACCAATCCTTGGATGTTCGGTTCGGTTCGGTTCGGATTTGGCTATCAAAAAATATGAAAACCGAACCAAATCAAACCAATTAATTTTAATTGGTTCGGATTTATTTTTGTTCAAAAACCAAACCAAACCACTAATTTACACCCCTAGCGCGTATGAGAAGATCGAAGTTCCTGCAACACCTTGGCACGGATCACTGCCACTGTGTGGTCTGTAGAGCTCGATCCACGCGAATCCCATTTTTGGGTAAATTACAGGGAGTGGAATGAAGATGTTGTATGGAGCAGAGAGAAGGTACACGAAAATGAAAACTTAGAAGAGATTCAAGCCTGTTTCAACCTCTGCTATCTCAAAAGGCTCAAGGCTCTGTCAGTCACCCCTGCACCTTGGACAAATCACACAGCATAAGAAGGAAAACATTTGAATTTGGGGTAAAGAGAATACATAGAGCAGAAGGACGAATCACAAAGAGGGAAATCAGAGTGAACCCGAGCTTCGTCAACCCCTGCAATCTCTCCATATGATGCACCAAGATTCAAGCTCTGCATCCGAGGCTGCAAGACAATGCAGAAGAAGCCCTCCTGTGGTAAAAAAAAAAAGAAAAAAGAAAAGAATTTTTCCTTCTATAAATATAGAGGATGAAAATCAGAGAGGGGGTTGGTTGAAGAGAGTTTTCTTCTAGAGAGATTTCTTTTAGTTTACAGTTTCTCTTCCTAATCGAAAAACTACTATTTGATACTGGTGAGAAAAGCGGAGGGGGAGAGAAAGTGAGAAGTGAATTTGTAAAGAAAAAGAATTGAATAAAAAGAAAATTTCCAAGTATTTTCCTGAAGCACGGAGGTATTTTGTTTTGTTCTTTTTTCTTATGCATTGACTTCTACCATTGCTGTTGCATCTAAATTTCTGCATTCTATTTTTTTCTATCTTCACGTTCTGGTTCTCACCTACTCACAAGCACACACGTTCAAACCCCTATCCTCTTAAAAGACCCAGCAAAAACCACCATTTTTCCCTCATCATATGCATACCATCAACCACAATCTTCATCACCCCCAAACCAGAACCCCCTGCACCGACCGTTGGACCTCACAAAACCAGAACCCCCTACACCGACCGTCAGATCTCACAAAACCAGAATCCCCTGCACCGACTGTCGGATCTTAGAAACTAGATCATTCCCCTCACCGACCGTCGGACCTCAACACCAGATCCTTCCCCTCACCGACCGTCGAACCTCAACACCAGATCCTTCCTCACCCAGACTGTTGGACCTCACAAAACCAAAACTCCCTGCACCGACTGTCGGATCTCACAAAACCAGAACCCCCTGCACTGACCGTCGGACCTCAGAAATCAAATCCTTCCCTCACTGACCGTCGGACCTCAGAAACCAGATCCTTCCCCTTCCCGACCGTCGGACCTCAACACCAGATCCTTCCTCGTATCGACTGTCGGACGTCAACACCAGATCCTTCCCAACCGACCATCGGACCTCAACACCAGATCCCTCCCAACCGACCGTCAGACCTCAACACCAGATCTTTCCCAACACGATACCTCACTTTTTTCGTTTTCTCACTTCAGAGGCTGAAAGCCTCTTTGTTTTTTTCTCCTTATCAGAGGCTACGAGCCTCTGTTTTCTGCTTTTTTTATTATTTTATTTTTTTTAAGTAGCATGTATGTTTTAAAAAAAAGGAATTCATAACAAAAAAGTATAATAAAAGAAAAGAGTTTTGCTGGGTTGGGCTTCATGGTTATTTTACTTTTTTTTGTGATTCAAGGCCTTCTTTTGAATTTGGGTAGTATAAATAAATAATAATAGTTATGTTTTTTCGTGAGCTTATCTATAAATTTAATACATCTAAATAGTAATAATAGTGACAATAAAAAAAAATCATCTTAGGATTTATTTGGATTTCGTTTAATTTGTTACATGTTTTTTTCTTTTTTTCATTAGCTTGGTTTATCATATTTATTATTTTTTTTCTTAGCTGTTGGTTTTTTTTAGGAAAAATAAAATAATTAAACATTGTTGAGAATTTATAAAATCGGATTAGCTGAGCTGTGACAGTTTGTTAATCTCTATTTTTGGAATCATTTAAGTTGTGACAACTCGATGATTCATAAAATCTTTTTTTTTCTTCTTTTAAAATTTTTTATTTATCTATTTTTTTAAATGATAAAATAAATATTTTCAAAAGTTATAAAATTTCGCACAATCAATTTAAGGTACCATTTTAGAACGGATGTGTTAGGGGTGCTGTGGGATTAAGTTTCCGCCCTTCCCTATCTATAACCGAATCCAATCTGGTTCCAAAGACCATTTTCAAAGAAAGGTTTTCCAATTTTTTCTAATTTGAATAAAATTGGTGGCGACTCCATTTTCATTTTAAAAAAATCTCATGAGTTGCTATTTTTTTTTCACCGCGATCTCGGTCGCGATAGGAATATATGTTGGATATGAAATGATGTTTCTAACATTACTGGAAAAGAATAAGTAGTTAGAAAAGAAAATTACTTAAAATGTATCATCATTATATCATTTAGATCTTTGAACAAGGCAATTTGAAATAGAAGTTCAAAAGATAATACATTTGCGAATAAGAGCAAATTAATGAATTGCCAGGTGTAATTTCTATTGAAAAAGATAAATAAATCTATACCAATTATAAATGCTCCATTTAGAATTGATATCAAATAAATCAAAAACATGTAAGAAGCATGGTAGACTAATCGATTCCAAAAACAAAGCCCAAAAAAGAGAAGGAACAAACAATATTGCTAAGAAGACAAATAATTCTAAAAGGAATACTCTTCAAAAAGATATTAGAGACATAAGTAAGACTCTTGAAGTAGTCTGAACTCTAAAAGTAGTTCAAACTCCAAAAAAAGTTAAAATACCTAAAAATGGTTAAAATAATGAGATTTCTATAAATTATGTCTCTACGGATAAAATGAAGGAATCAAAAAGAAATAATTATTGACAACATATTTGCATAGCGCGCAATATTATGAATAATAATGAGGATCATGAAATTATAATCGTTGAAGAATATCGACGAAGAAATGATTTGCCAAAATAGAAGAATGTTTTGCAGACAGCATTGAACCCACTTGTAAAACGTGAGGTTATTGAATTTGTAGTTCAAACACCAGAAGAGGTTTTAATGGACCTGAAGTTTAAACCTCAGAAGGTGCAAAATATGTGGATACAAATGGATTCAATTATATTTTGATATCTATTAAGGATTTTTGCACACAAGAAGTTGAGTACTTTTAATGGATGTTATTATATCTTATTGTTATGGATCTCTTGATACATACTATGTACATAAAAATCCCTGAAGGATTTAAAATATCAATAATATCCAATGAATTTAATTTACATATGCTAATGACTTATGTTCTTTTTTTCATCATATTGAGACTTTCTTATTGAGCATTAATGTTTGTTGATATGTATTATATATATTTCAAAATTTCTTAAAATATTTTATTTACTTATGTGTCTATTTAAGAAACTTGTAATTGGTTTTGTATAATTGCTATGTATGTTAGTTATTAAAATTAGTTGAAGTTTTTCCAAAGTTGTAGAAGATCTCTTAAGAAAAAATTTGAAGTGAAAGATTTTTGAATGATAAAACTTTGTCTCGGCCTACAGATCAAACATTTAGAAAATTGAATTTGATCTATCTAATTATAAAGAACAAGTTCTTAAATCATTTATACATATAATTATACACTGAGTACACTAATGGTTATTAGATCGTTTGATTTAAACCAGATAACAAAGATATTGATCTTGAAATATCATACCATAGTGCTACAGAAATATGCATGCATATTGCTAAATACTATGTATTTCTATATCTTTGAGGAACAATTAAAGATATTATTTTATTCGTATGAATCTATGTCCAGTTAATTGATTATACATATGCATGGCATTTATCTGATCCAAATAAAGTCATACCTTAAGCAGGGTCTTTATTTACATGTGGTGGTATTACTATATCATGGCGATCTACAAAGCAATCTATAGTTGCCACTTTTTCATATCATTTAGAAATAACGACAATTCATGAAAGAAGTCATAAATATTTATTGTTAATAGTTATGATTCATCATTTTCAAGAATCTTATGGATTGTCTTATGTAAAGGACATTTCAACTGAAGATAATGCTACTTGCAAAGCTTAACAAAAAGGAGGATATATCAAAGGTGACTGAATAAAGTATATTTCTCCAAAATTCTTCAAGGGAAGAAAATCGGAATACTGGTATTCATATATCGTAAGTGATGCTTCATATAGAGGGAGAAAAACTATACTATTTTTTCCTTAATCAAGGTTTTGTCCTATATGATTTTCCTTGATAAGGTTTTTAATGAAGTAGTTCCCATGTAAAAGATATTGTACTCTTTTTTCTTCACTAGAATTTTTTTTCCTACTGAGTTTTTTCCTAATAAGATTTTAATGAGGCATATCCCTGATGGACATCCAAGGAGGAGTGTTATGAATAATATTCAAGAGTGGATGTCTAAAAGTCACCGTAGTTACATAGCTACAAGAATGTTATAAAAGACTCATTATGTAGATGTTACACATATTATTATTCTTTATATCTCATTATAGTGATGATTATAATTTTATATAGTCTTGACCCTATATATAAAGGTTATAAGGCACTTGAAAATGATATATAAGAATGAAGAACAACTTTTTTCTTCTCTCTAGTTTCTTCTCTATTTTTTAAGTTCTCTATGCTTACTTTTACAACAAAATCCTTATTTTTGGTATTATGATTTATTGGATTTTTCTAAATTGATGATTGCTTTTCTTTTCCTAAATTTTCAATAATTTTAAGAAAATCTTCATGTGTTTTTTTTTTAGTGTAACAGTTCTGGGGGTTTTGAAGTTTTAACATTCTCCTTTTGTTTTTGGTTAGTGTTCTCTATTAAAAAGCTTTGCAAAACGTGTTTTGAGTTAAGCATACGAATAGAGCTCAACAAAAAAAAATAGTCTATTAGATGGGAGAGCCTAATGATTTATGTACCACATTGAATTTCCTTATTTACTCAATGTGGGACTCATAACATTGCCACCTCCTTTAAGAGTTAACGTCTACGGCGGCTTCACTCTATTAATACTGACCGGATGGTAACCCTGTCACCTTTAGCAGCTTCACTCATCTATCAATATTTGATATAACACTCTCACTACTGCACCTTAATCTAGCCCATAGGTAGTCTTTTCTGTAACCAAACTCTCAATGAAAACACTAATTGTTATGACTTAAGCCTATAAGGAGAGCCCGACTCAAAAGACTACTCCATTAGATAGGAGAGCCTTATGACTTAAATATCACATTGAGTTTTCTTATTTACTCAATGTAAAACTCACAACAAAAAGTGTCATATAGTGAGAGATTTGTAAAAAATGCTAATTATACATCAGTTTCACACACACATCTCTCATATCTTATATATACAAAATAGTAATGCTAAGGTTTTTTCATGAATGGATTATGAATGTAGTTGGCTCAATAAAATAAAGGGGGTAGAAGAGTGAAATTTTAAAAATTGTCTAATAGGAGCAGTTCACGGACAATTCACGAATAAAGACTTCATAGAAAAGACCATTTCCATTAGGGGTACTCATTAGCCGGGACTCGACCCGAACTCAACCCAATATTTTTTCATTGAGTCAACTTTTAAGACCTAGACCCAACTCAATCTCGACTGATCATGGTCTAATTAGTGATCGGGACGGGATCGGACCAACCTAACATTTATATAAAATTTACAAATTTGAATATTATATATATCTAAGTCATAAAATTTTAAAAGTTTAAAACAAAAAATTTGGAATATTTTACAATAGATATTTTGAAACAAAATATATCAATGAAAAAAGTATTAAATTAAGTTAAAAAGTCATATAATTTGTTACTAATTTTTATAAAATTATAAGTTTTAATATAATGGGTAATATCGGATCGGTTGGGACGACCTGAAGCATGCCTTGAATTCAAGTCGAAAATTTCATTGGGCTTGATTTCAAGAATCTAACTTGGCCAAATTAACTTTGGTCCAGGCCGAGTCATGAGTATCCCTAATTTCTGTATACAAAATTAGAGTGTATGAAACGAGGTGGGTTCAATTTTAATCAGATACTAAAAATTGTATTTATATTAGGTGATGTGTATAAATTTGTTTGAGTAGCATTGTTGATTTGGAAATGACAATCAATGCTTTTGAACTAAAAAAACAAAAACAAAAAAGTATAAAATCTTGAAATTTTCAAAAAAAAACTCAATTGTTTTAACCTTTTTAGATTTACTTCTTTACAATATTTTACGACAGAATATGTTAATTACATTTGCGATGCATTTGGAATAAATGAATTAGAGTTTAAAGATCCGGTGCTAATTTTTTTTTTCCTAATATATCTTAAATGCTTTTTTCCCATCTCGAGTAGATTCAGTTGCTGAATAAAAAATATTGTTCCATAAATTTTATTTTATTTATCTTATGATTCAAATATTCTGTCCATTTTTTCTGTTTGCGATCTTGTTGACAACTCAACAATTGTATAGCGAAGATAAAAACGGAAGATTTGTATCAGTGTGTCAAAATAGTAAGAAAATCGGCATTCACTCAATTCATATAATTTATTAGGAAACTACTATATCCTACGAAATCTTTTTCATAGGATGACACATGAAAACACAATCAGAGTGTGTTTTTTATTATAAAATAAAAAAGTGTGTTTTTTGCGGACCAAGAAATTTAGTTAAAAACTAATTTGTGATAAGTAGCGTCACTCTATTTATTATTATTTCATAGAATGATTTTTTTTTTGAACGTGTCATAGAATGATATTTTAACTACATTGAGTGCAGCGTATTTCAAATTACACAATTTTTAAGGGCTGTTCTAATTTTGGAATGGTGCATGTGGTATTGATTTGTCAAGATCAATAAATACTTTTCTTAATTTTACATTTATGTGCGAAGAATTTTATCACAAAAATCTCTTATAAAAGCAGCATAATCTTATGTTGTTTATATGCTTTTCTTGTCTGTATTCTATTCTTCTGGTTAAATATTGACATATAAAAAAATTAATTGTAATACGTTGTTAATGAATTTTTTTACAATATTATTTAATTGTGTGTTAACACTTATTTAATGAGTTTGATTATATTAATAACTATATGAGATGTTAAATTTATTAAATAATAATATAATAATATATCATTGGATGTAAGTATAAAACTTTTTTTTTACACTTAGTTTATTAAAATAAAAAAAATAGATTTGGATACTCTAAACGAGGGATTCACATTAAAAAATAAAAGTGAGATACTATAATCGTTATTTAAAAAAATCAAGGATTTATAAATACATCAATTTCTTTTTTAATTAGAGATAATAACTTCTTTCTTAATCAGAAATTTTTAGGGAAGAATTTAATTGGAAGGACATGATTAGTGTCTAAAAAAATAAATTAAATTAAGAATAAATATACAAATTTGTCCCTAAATTATATAAGTTGTGTGCATTTGGTCTTTAAAAAAGCGCGTGTGCACAATTAAGCCCCCAAATTTGTAAAATGACTCACACGTTAATCCTTTTGTCAGTTCATGTTGCAGAGCTCTAACAGACGTGCTGATGTGTCATGTTAACTACACATGTGACATGTTAGTCTTCGTTAGTGGCGTTGAGATGACATGTTAGTCTTCGTTAGTGGCGTTGAGATGACATGTTAACAGTGAAAAAGTGATGAGGGAGCAAAACGACATCATTTTCCTCTCTAAAACCCCAAAACACAATCGTTTGGTAGGGACCAAATTATGTCGGAGAACTTGAAAATCTCCACCCTCAAAACACAATTGTTTTCCCTCTTCCTCTCTATCAGTCATCTCTGAAATAGGGAGTAATAGGGTAGTGGAACCTAAATCCCTAATCTGTCAAATTTACCTTATATCCTAAAGCTTTCTAATTTCTCAAAGCTCCCTGGAGTGATGAAGACACTGGTGATGTCTGTAATAAGTGGGTGCGGTTTCAGTGAGGAAATTGCAATAATGTACCTTTGTGACTATGGGAGGATGTTAAGAAAGATTCAATGCAAGAATGAAAAGAATAGAGGTTGGTGGTATTGGAGGTGTCCATTCTTTGGGGTAAGGTCTTTTCTGGCATAATGAATCATTGATTGATGAAGCATAGTGCTTGAATCATAATGCTTGAACATAACGTGTGTTTTTGTATGTAGAGAGAGGACTTGGATTGTGGCTATTTTGAATGGAATGATGAAACATCCTCATCTACTCTAGTAATAGATGAAGAAAAACTTACATTGGAAGTTGAAGTCCATAACTAGAAAACAGAATTGGATAAGCTAAAGGCTGAAGTAGAGAGGCTGAAATCATAAGTGGTGAAGCAAAACGCTAACGAAGACAATCTAAAATTAGAAGTGGAGAAGCAGAAGAGAGTGATAAGAAAATTGAAGAAACAGTTAGAAGGATTATGAGAATCTGATGTTAAATTTGAAAGTTGGTTTTGGGTTTCTGATGGTAGTGGTTGCTATTTTACTTGTGTTGTTGTGAAGATATAGTTGGGTAGTGTGTTGTCCATGTGGAGCTGTTATGTATTGTGTTTTGTAAGAATACTGAAATGTGTTGGGCCCCATAGTTATGCTTGGTAATATATGGTTTGAGTAATAAAAGGACATGTTTATTGATGAGTGCAAAATATACTCATCTTTTGAGTTTATTTATTAAGATTTTTAATTTATATTTATTTAGTTTTTGTTTATTTATATTTATATTTATTTTTATATTTATTTTATTTTTAAAAAATTATCTCTTCACCTAGGATTATTTGAATTTTTAGGATAAATCATTAGATTTTGTACAAAAATAAAAAATTCCTAAAGATAAAATATTTAAAGGATCTGAGTACTTTGAGATAAGAATTATACTATTTATTTATGATATTGAGTGAATTCTGTGCTCACTAAATTAAATGTATTTTTACTGTGTTTTGTAGGAATTTAAGAAATGATCAAGTTAGATTCTTAATTAAAGCGCAAACAATCTCTACTTGATGACTAAGTATTTCTGCGTTTAATGCAATGATCTCAAGGAGTTTCTTAATTTGAGTGAAATATTTGTTTCCTAATTTATATTGATTCAACAAAAAGGAATAGGAAACAAGAGATTTTGACAAAGATTAATTAAGAGATTAGATCGATGCATTGTTTACGACATTGAAAAGCTAACAGAAAGTCCTACAAATTATTTGTTAAGATTGAGGGCAGTTCTGCTATCTGGTGGGTGAGAAAAATCGTGCAAAAAAAGATACGAAAGTTGTCAATTTTTCTATAAAAAGGAAAAAATAAGTTTAGCAAAGTAGCTCTCTTTTAGTTCAGAAAACACACACACACACATATATATATATATATATAGAGTTTTGAGAGTCTTAAAGGCAACGAGGGGATGAGCCCTATGAGAGGAGGAGAAGCCGTCATGAAGCTCTTATGGAGTTGAAAATCGAATAACCATTGAAGACGCTTTAGTTTCTTCTCTACAGTTCTATCATGATGAATTCTTTTTCCTCTTCCTATCTCTTCTTCTCTTTTGTCATGTGTAGCTAAATTCATGTGTTGCTAGGGTAAAGATGTAACTTGATTCAATCGACATGTATTAAGATTGGATTTTTAATTAATTTCTTTTCTATTTAATTTGAGTACTTATTATGATTCTTAATGCTTTTATGAATTGGCCACTCATAAATTAATCTAGTGAGATGTGTGTAGAATTAGAAGGTTTGCATACGACTTAGACCATAAATAATAAGTGTCATGATTTATAATCATCTAGGAATAGAGGTTATAAGTTGTGTGAGAGAATTATGGTATTTTACATGAGAATCCATAGAGTGAAGGTCATGCCTTTAATAGTTGGGGTTTAGATCAAGGGATTGACTAAGCTTTGATAATTAAAGAGAATTAACTCGCCAAGGAATTGTGTTTTAATTAATTAAGGGATTCTCCCCATCAATTGAATGACTAGAAATTAATTAGAATGAAGATCCTAAAACTACTCTATTGTCTATGATAGATTATTGAATTAAGTGAAGTCAGATCCTTAGTGTTTTAATTTCGTGCATTCTTATGTGTTTTTGTCTTTTATAATTTTGTGTCTTTAATCATGTTAAATCACTCTTAATTATTGGTTACCTAGATAGTATTAATATTAGAAAAGTGGTACTTCGTAAACTAATTTTTCGTGGGAATGATATCTTACTCATCATTTATTACTTTTGTGATTTTGTGCATTTGCCAATAATCACAACATTTATGCACCAAACTTTAGTATTACTTAGTTTAGAGCATGATAACTCCAAGAGATATCGATTTGAAACAAGTAAAGAAATTAATATTGCCACAATTGACAAAGGTATGAAAAGTGTAACACCCCAAATTTCCTATATCTTAAACAGTAATTTTGACAGTTAACAGAATTTTACTATTTAGTAATTTCTGGATACTGTAAAATTATTTTATTTATTCCGTCAGCATATTTGATCGTTTTGAGTGATTTACTCCGTGTCAAGAAAATAATAATTTTCGGGCCGGAAAAATTTTTTCTGTATTTATTTCTCTTGACTGTTAATTATTTTTAATAATCTGACTTGATTTTCATACGTTTTCTAATATTTATGATTTTTGGGGATGATTATGAATTTTTTTGACTGTATGTGAGCTCAGGTGGTCCTAGGTGGGCTCAGGTGACCTTACGTGGACCCATGTGAGTCCCGCAAAGTGAAAATTTTTCTACGCATAGAAAAATTTGTACTGTTTAGACAGAGAAAGGGGATCTTACTAAATCTGAATCCGAAAATAGTTTTAGAAATTTTCTTGTACTGTGTTTTGTACTGTATTTAATTTATTGGGTGATAAAAATACAGTAAATATATTCTTTCGTGGGATTTTTAGTAGATAAAAATAAAAATTTTATTGCTTAAGTCAACACTGGTGGTTTGGATATCTACCATTGATTTAATTAACGGTTAAGAAATAAGTTTAATAAAGAAGTATTAGATAATCATCATTGATTTAATCAATGGTGTGAGAATAAACTTAGTTAGGTAAGCTTCAATATCAACCGTAGATTTAATCAATGGTGTAAATTTGATTAGATAAAGTAACCATTTACAACCATTGGATTTAGAATTGATCAATGGTGGAGATTTGGTCTTGTAAAGTAACAAGGACCATTTATGACAATTGGATAAAGAATTAATTAAGGGTGGAGATTTGGTCTTCTAAAAAGGTTATGACTAATTATAACCCTTGGATTTAAAGTTTGAAGGAGCAATCTTGACCCTTTATTTTGGAGACATATCTAATGGCTAGAATTTAAAGGAAAAGGATCCAATGGCTTAGATTTAGTCTTCTAAAAATCAAAAGTCTACCAAAATCCTAACCATTGAATTAATCAATAGCTAGAAATGCTTCAAATAATGGCCTAATTAACAAGTCAAGTAAACTAAATTAAATTTTAAATTGTTATAATCTAATTCTTAATTAGATATCCTAATTTTAATTAGAGATTATAATATATGAAATAATATGTCTAATTAATTAGTTATGTAATTAGAGAATTAGTTAAGATTGATTAAGAAACTTAATCTAATGAATTAACTAATCAATTAGCAAGTAATTAGACTTGAATTAAAATAAATTAAAGTCTCTAAACTCCTTTGAATGTCACGGTTTTCAGCAGCCTTGGGGAGACATCTACATGAATTTTGAATCATCCATAATAGCCATGCAAGCCTAATTGATGACCATTATTGCTTGTCATGATCAATATGACATTCTTCTTGACCATTATTGCTTTGTTTGCTTCCTTTGGAGTGCATGATGAAGGGGGGCACGGTTTTGGAGTGTTAGGAAGGAGGAGACATGTTTAGACATGCTTGTATAGCCTTTTTAGGCCAAAGAAAAAGATGACAAAGTGGAAGACTTTGTGCATCATGTGATAGCCTTCAATTATGCCAAATGAATTCATATCTCTCAATTCTTTCACTCCCACGGCAGCAGCACCTTTGGTTACACTCTCCATATTCATTTTTCTACTTCACCAAAAAGCCTTCATCAAATTCTCTCAAAATCTCTCAAAAATTTCAAGAACCAAGCAACCATTTTTCCTTCCTTTTTCTCCTCTATGTTTCGGCCAAGCAGCCCAAAAACACTCTCCATCACTTTTAATTTCATCCAACCATAGATCTTGAATCTATATGATATTCTAAGTAACTTTCATGTTGAAAATTTTCTCTAAATCATTCATCTTCATGGACTTTCTTCAAGATCAAAGTTATTGGGTTTTTGAGGTGAAGTATAAGAAGACTTCATTTCTTTTCTTCTTTTTCATGATCTAAACCATGTTTGATCCATGGTTCCTCTTAATCAAGCTTAGTATACTAATTTCTATGTATTTTGCTTTGTATTTGAGAAGCCCTTGGTGGTGAAGGACTTGGAAAGAGAAGCAAAACAAAGAGTTTTTGAAGATCTTCAAGAGGTAAGAGGGAGATCCATCTCACCAAACAAGTATGGTGGTGAGAGATGGTCTTATATTTGATGGATGGTGAATCTATGTGAGGATTCCAATTCATGGTCATGTAATAATTAATTGTATGTTTATAAGCTTTGATTTATTTTCTTATGCTTTGATTATTTTTGTCTATGCTTAATATGCTTTGCATGATTTTATGACTTTGATAGTATATTTATAATATGCATGATGAGTATATGGCATGTTTGTGATATTTATGATGAAATATATATATATGTATGCCATGATGTGTGGATGGAAAGAAAACTAATCATGGTCCCAATGGCCAAGGAAGAGCTACGATTTTGATGCCCTTGATTTGGGTCAATGTGGAAATTTTTTTAAGAACAAGGAAATTAAATTTTTATCCCTAGAATAATGAGAATTTGATCAAGACACCTCAAAATAGGTGTTCACAAATTTATATTTTCATGAATGATAAAATTGAATGATTTGAGAAGCAAAGAAAATAAACAAAAGGTTTGTGTTGTAAAAAGAATGCATATGATTTTAGAATTTATTTAAGTTAGAAAGAAAAAAATAATTCATGGTTTCAATGGCCATTTATAAGATTTTGATAAATTTAGAACAAATGTTTTACGTATCTTTAAATTAATGTTTTCATGAAGAATGATAATGGATGATTTGAAGAGTATGAAAAATAAACAAAGGGTTTATTTTTTTTTAAGAGAACAAAAATACGATTTTAGAGAAATTTTTATTGATTTATTTTGTGTAAAAAGATCCTAAGTATTTTTCTAAATATGAGTTTTGAATGAAATAGGTAAACATTAATTTTAAGGATTTGCAAAGAAAGTGAAAAAGGAATTGCAAAGAAAGTAAAAACGAATTTGAACAAATGGGTTTGGTTTTTATAACCATCGGTACTTCGGTTTTGAAAATAAAATTTTAATAATTTTATTTGTGTAAAATCATATCAATTTAAAAGGAAAAATATTTGATGATTTCAATAGTCATGTCCACATTTTTGAAGGCTTATAATGCTTTGATTTTTATGAACAAAGTGATTTTTAAAGTGGAAACATAACTTGAGTTAATACAAGAATTTGGAAATGGAATTAGAGCATTTATCACTTGAGAATTAAGTTTTTGTAAACAAGAATATTTTTGAACTTCAATTTATTTTGAAGAAGGTTGTGTTTGGAAATGCTTTGAGAAAAATGGAGAATATAATGGTGATTTAAGAATTTACTAAAGTATAACTTATTTTCAAGTTTTGAAATACGTGTGGAAATTTTAAGATTTGAAACATTGATTTATATCAATGGAAAAG
The DNA here is from genome assembly GCA_029884595.1 of Ormosia semicastrata. Taxonomy (NCBI): domain Eukaryota; kingdom Viridiplantae; phylum Streptophyta; class Magnoliopsida; order Fabales; family Fabaceae; genus Ormosia; species Ormosia semicastrata. Next base: position 7,321,580 of record JAQQTO010000041.1, read on the forward strand.
TAATTTTGTGGATTATATTTGAAAAAGAATTTTTTGAGTAAAGAAACGTGGAAAAAGATTTTCTTGAGTAAGAAAATGTGAAAAATGAAATACAAAGTCATAATATTTTGAGAAAAGATGAAATAGAATTTTTGAAGGTTGAGAAATATTTTTTTCGTAATAGAATTATGGTGAAAAATTATTTACGTATCTTAAAAACGTGTTGAAAATGATATTGACTTATTTGAAAGTCCAAAATAATGTTTGGAATATTGAGGAATATTTTACATGATTGTAAAATGGTGAAAAATGATTTACGTATCTTAAAAATGATTTAAAATATAGTAAAATATTTTTACGCAATTTGAAATATGTTAAAATATTTTACGTGATTTGAATTACGTTTAAATATTTTATGTAAGCTTAAATATTTTACGTGATTTGAAATATAGTTGAAAAATCACTACGTGATTGAACAAACGATAAAACATTTTTACGCGATTATGAAAAATGGTAGAAAATTGGTGGAAGATTGTTATGAGATTTGGAAAGTGTTTAAATATTTTACACTATTGAAAATATTATTGAAAAATATACGCAATTTTGAAACAGTGGAAAAATAATATGCGATTTGAGAAACGTATATTTTTACGCGATTGAGAAAGACATTGAAAAATTAATACGTGATTTAAAAGTGCAACAGAAGAGCTGCAACATTTTGAAAACGTAACAAAAGTGTTACAGTATTGTGAAAATATAACAGAAACGTTTCAGAATTTTGAAAATATAATAGAAACATTTTGGAATTGTGAAAACATAATGAAAATGTTACGTAATTTTGTGAAAACACGACGAAAGTGTTTTATAACTATGAAAATATGATAACATGATTTTGTGTTGAAAATATAGTATAATTACTGTTGAACCAGTGTATGGACACTGTATGAGAAAATGACGTGTTTTGCCTATGACTGGTATTTGGTGCATTTTGTATGCATTGGAAAGAGATGTCTGTGAATGGATTTGGTGCATTATACATGCATTGGAAAAGTATGCGTTGAAACATATGATATAAATTGAACAAATGAAATTGAAAAGATTTGGCCCTTTGGGGTTGGACTCAGACCGATATATTCGTATGCATTGTATAAAATATAGCTAATAGCTATTATGTCCCTTGTGGTTGAAGAGGGAATGAAAATTGATAGTGAAGTCTATGATGGATCTTGGGGGGTCGAGGCGCGGTCGTCGACCGGTGGACGATTAGCGAGTACCTGTGCCACTTGGCGATGCAGTCCGTTGCAACGCATTGACGATACCCGACAAGAACACGATTCTTTTCAACGACTGGGAGATTGTCTTTGGGCTAAGGCTGACAATTAACCAGAGCATTCTTCTCGAAATTGTGAAAACCTCCATGGAGTCGTTTTTGATCAACTGAGTCTTTGTGCATATGCATAAATCGAGCATTTATATCGTGTGATATATTAATTGAGGAATATTTATTATTGGTTATGACAATTATTTTGAGTACTTGGATGATGATTGAACTGATAAATGATTAGATGATGATAGTTGATTAATGCTGATAGCATGATTATGGTATGATCTATCTGTATGATATTGCTGTTTGTGTTATCTCTGTGCTGCCATATTGGTATTGGTATAGATGATCTCACCTCTTTGTTATGTTGTTTTGCTATGTCTGTACTGTTAAAATCAAATAATAGAAAGATCGAGTTGTCTTAGACATAACGGGAGATGGATACTCTAAGATTGGTGACAACAATAAGGAGTGGACATTCAAGACTTGAAGGTGTGCAGTGTTGACAAAGGAACAGATGTCTGATGCATCAAGATGGACAGAAAAAGGAATAAGTATATTAAAGTTTCTCGTTAGTGTTGTACCGTGCTATTAAGTAGGACCCGTCATGGGGTTTGCTACTGTTTCAAACAAAAATAAGTCTGTTAATTTTTTATTTCTCTTTAAATTGTGATATTAATTGGTGTCAATATTGCATAATAAATAGTTGAAATATGATTTTCAATATTACCTAATATTATTAGTAAATTCACGTTTCAGTAAAGAAGAAATTTTGAAACCCATCTTTTATAACTCAAACTTTGTGCGAACTTATTTTCAGATTATGAGTAGGGAGTCGAAAATGTAAATAATTACCTGATGGTAAAAATTAAATTACGTAAAGTTTTTTCGGCCCAAAAATTATTATTTTTCTGACACGGAGTAAATCACTCAAAACGATCAAATATGCTGACGGAATAAACAAAATAATTTTACAGTATTCAGAAATTACTAAATAGTAAAATTCTATTAACTATCAAAATTACTGTTTAAGATATAGGAAATTTGGGGTGTTACAAAAAGCACAAAGATATAAAGCTAAAAATTGTTAACTTTCACAATTGTTGAAACAAAAAAAAAAACCAATATGTCTACTAAGTTCAAAGTGTAAAACAGAGCAATTATAAACTTGCAAAGCTGTAAATATAAAACTGCCTATAATACTAGAACGTAATTCATTTGATGATATAGACATATCCGAATACAAAGTTACAAATTGGTTCAATTATGATTGCTTGATTAAATACTAGTGGTTTTAAAATAATTGATAAACCCTATAACTTCCATCTCAAGCAGTCCCTATGTTCAACTTATATACAAAAGAAACTATTGGTCCTTGTGTTCAACTGCCAAACCATACTTATGTACAATTTCCATTCTCAAGATGATTAAACTCCCTAACAATTCTATACAAAACAAAAAAGGACATCAACTAGCAACAATCAACCAGCAGCAGTTCACTTGGAGGAGCAGGTGTCATCCCCTATACCTTGGCTTCCATTTGATGATTCTTTGGACATAACAAGGTTTGAAAATCTCTAGGATGTTTTCTAGCTTGCTACTAACAATGTCTCTCTCATCATAACTAACTTGTCTTGCCAAATATAGTTAAAAGGCTGAAGCAAGTGTACTTGTGGGTATGGTCTCTTAGCACATGCTAGTACTCGTCCTACTGGTCTAAAAGGTGTCACATCTCGGTTTGGGCCAATTCTTAGTGTTATAAGCCTGTTTGAGTTAGTTGGTGGTGAAAGTTCAAATGGATTAATAAGTAATGATGCTGCAGGCCACATTATGGGTAGCTTCATCTTATTTCTTGGTGGTGGGCTTGATGTAGGCCTAAGTGAGCTTGCTGCAAGTCCAACTCTGGATAGAGGTGAGGTTGCTGCAAATGAGTTTCTCCTTACACTTGTTCTTGTTGTAAGATCAGGGGAGCCTATTGCAGGTCCAGATACAGTTGGTGCTGGGCTTGCTGTAAGTCCAATTCCCCTTGTTGTTACTCTTGTTGTAGGCCCTAGTGAGTTTCTCCTCACACTTGCTCTTGTTGCAGGCCTTAGTGAGCTTGTTGCAAGTTTAATTCTCCTTGCTACTGCTCTTGTTGTAGGCCCTGGTGAGATTACTGCAGTACAAGTTATTTTTGGATTCTTGATCTTATTTGGTGGTTTATGTCCTAACATAGCAGACTAGAAACACATATATATAAGTAAAAGTAGAAAAAGTGTAAAATGTTAATTTGTCAAAAATAAGATTGTATGCAATACAATTACCAAAGATTTTCTTCTGCCTTTTTGGATTGATTGTGGGGCAGATAGTTGTGCAGATTGCTGGGAAGCTTGTTGAGAAGATGACAAGGAAGTAGGCAAGGAAGCTTCCTGAGAAACTTGTTAGGAAGCTTGATGTATAGAAGATTGGGGAGCATACACTTGAGTTTCAGGCATGTCACTCTGTGTTGCACACCAAGCATCAAATGCAACATTACATGCTACATCAATATCAGCATCCCCATCATGAGCCTCTTTATTTGTAGCTATGCTTGTTCTTTTATACATCTTGCACCCTGTAGCATTGTGACCACCCTCACCACATCTTGAGCATAGAGTATGCCCATATGATCTCTTCAACTTATGTGGAGCTTGCACTTGTTGTGTGCTCTCAACATTATTCTTAGTCCTCCTTTTTCTCGGGCCTGCCAGCTTGTCTTTTGACTAATTATGGTGTAATTTCTGGAAAACCTATTTTTGTCTAATTTTTTGACCCTGTTAAACCCTCAATGTGAGGCTCATAGGTCTTCCTCCAAGTCTCGGTGGAGTAGAAAAGGTGGACAAAATCTTTAGCTCTTAAATTATTGTAGGTTATACATGCCACTGTATATTCACAAGGAATCCCACTGAGGTCCCACAAGTTGCAAGAACATGTTCTCTCACCCAAATCAATAACCTTTCTCTGTTGTTGCCTTGTGACCTCAAACTTAAACCCTTCAACATCACCAACCTATCTAGGCAGCCATTCTCCACAAGTTCTCTTTGTTTCCTCCAATCTGCTTTGTGCTTTTGGACATAGCTCACTCACCCACCTAGCATCCTTCAACCTACACTTATTCATCTTCCTAATAATGTACATTCTAATCTTCTCTGCCATTGTCACAAATGGCTTGCTCCTATATTTGACAATTTTCCCATTGAACTGCTCACATGCATTATTGACTTGTAAGTCATTATTGGGAAAAAAACTATATCCAACACTACACCAATAAGAATAATCATGCTTCTTTAGGTACTTCCATGCAGCATCATTAACAACCTTGATCCTCGCCATGTAAGCCTCATGTTCATTTTGAGTTGTAGCCCTTACACTGTACCAGAATAAACCCCTCAATTATGGGTTTTTCCATTGATTATACAGGTTTGTTCACATATGTTTTGCATAGAACCTATGTTTAACAATTGGCATCAACTCCTCCAAGATATGTAGTAGTCCCTGCAAATCAATATCACATTAGATTAACCCTAAATAATCATTAGTCAATGCTATAAAGAATAATTAGTAGTAATGAAATTTTAATTATCTTCTATTGGTCTATAATGAAATTCCAACCATGATGTGATTAGTCTACAATATCTTCCAGTAGCAACTTTGAAAACTAATTCCATGTCTCCTTGGTCTCTGCGCTCACTATTGCATAGATAATCACAAAATAACGTTGGTTCCCATCTTGAGTCACTGCTACTAAAAGTTGACCCCCATAGTAACATTTGAGAAAACAACCATCCAATCCAATTAGAAGCCTACAACTAGTAAGGAAACCTTTCTTACAAGCATCTAGGCAAATGTATAGCCTATTAAACAAGGATGGAGCTTCAAGATTAGTATTAGGCTCTGACCTATTCACCTTGATCAACACTGTGGAGCTTGAATTTCTAGTCCTTAATTCCTCATAGTAGTCTCATAGTTGTTTGTGTTGATCCTTTTCAATACCTTCCACAATTCTCTTGGCCAGGCTCAAAGCTCTATAAATCTGGAAATCATCGACATGTACATGCCTTTTATTCATGAGATAATCAAAAGTCTCATCACAATTAAGATTGAGATGACCCCTTAGTACCTCAACTAATTAGGCTGCCAACCACTTATTGTTTGCATTTTTGTTCTTGAAACCCCTTACATATGTATGGTTAGAAAGAAAAGTCTTGATCTGAAAGCAGTTAGCATCACTGTCCCTTGCACAATAAATCTCCCAAGGATAATTAGCACTCTTGCACTTTGCTCTGCACATTCTCTTATCATTCTTTATGAATTTGATCTTTCTTCCCATGTGTATATTGTAATTCCTCATAGCCAACTTGAAGGCCTCCAATGTAGGAAACAACATACCCAACTCCAAGTGAACCTCTTCAAACTTTGCATTATCATTGAATATCGAATACTTGATGGTAACAAATGTGTCTCCATCCTCATCAGAATCAGTTAGACTCCTCAACTCCTCAAATATATAGTTGTCATTGTCATCAGAATCTGTATTAACCTCCTCCACTTCAACTGGCTCACTTTGGATGTCAGCCTCTACATTTTGTATGAGTTGAGTATTTCTTTGTCTTATACTCTTCCCTCTTCTTTCTTCATCCATAATATGTTCATCACTCTAACCCAACACTTCCTCATCTTCTATACCAATATCAATATATTACCTTAATAAGTCTTCATCATCATCTTCCTCAAGAGGGCATGGTTTACACTTTATTTTCACCATTGTCATGATCATCACTGTTAGACCCTTCCCCTTCACCTATGTAATAATCACCATGGTTGCTAACCTCCACATGTTGTTGTTCCTCTTCACTTTTAAGGTCAATAACGATAAGAATATTCTTCACCTTTTTTCCTTTGCCACGTGTAATGTTGCACATTATATATAGAATGAATTGAATTAGGCTAACAAATACGGGACTACTCTGTCATGGTTTTTACATCAATACAAAACACTTACTATACTCTTACCACTCCTTATCAACTCCCTAAACTCACAGTCATCCACACTTACTAATAGTGAACCCTTACTATCAGGGACCACATCACAGTAAAACAAAGAAAGGATAGTGACATTCATCACAAGTTTCTATACAGATATCATGTATCAATCATAAGGATTTATGCCTATACAAGTTGTTTATTAAGTTTCCTCTACATTATACAGCTCTCCAATGATTTGTTTATAAAGCATATTAGTTCCACTCTCCACTGATTTGTTTTAAAATCTTAGAAATGTGAACACATATAACAAATAAGCAGCAAAATAGGAACAACCCCACATGTATACACAAATAAAGCAATCACAATAAAGTAATACAATATATAACCTCACCACTAATTGACAAGAACAATAATAACCCCACATGCATACATAAACAAAGACAAATCTTAGTGGAAACAGTATCATGATCAGAAGACAAAAATAGAGGGGACCACTCACCTTAACCAACAGGAATCTTCATAACTCCAAGAATCCCAAGCTTCACGAATATTTAATAGTAAGATGATGGAGATGGGACAAGGGGACCACTGCAAGTAACAACTTTGATGATTGATTAATGGGGAAAAACACCTTGAAAGGGGAGGGAATTAGAAGGAAACAAGGGAGGCTTTTGGGGGAAAATGGGGGGAAGTTTTGGGTAGTTAGGGTTATGGGCGAAAGCGATTGTGTTTTAGGGGTGGGGAATTTCAGGTTCCCAAACACAATTTAGTCTCTAACCAAACAACTATGTTTTGGGGTTTTAGAGGGGAAAATGTTGTTTTGATCCCTCATCACTCTCCTACTATTAACATGTCATCTCATCGCCATTAACAGAGACTAATATGCCACATGTGCACTTAATATGACACATCAGTACGTCCGTTAGAACTCCGTGACATGAATTGACGAAAGAATTAACGTGTGAGTCATTTTACAAATATGGGGGCTTAATTGTGCATATACACATTTTTAGGGACCAAATACACACAACTTATATAATTTAGGGATCAATTTGTGTATTTACTCTTAAATTTAAAAAAAAAAAAAGACAAGATTTGAATCCTCTTATCAATACCTATCGAAGGATCTAAAAGTTACCCAACTTTGCTAGAGGATGTATTATAAGCTTTAAGAAATAAGTTAATTTTTTCCCTTACTCTATACTTATGTATTTTAAAAAATAATAATAATAAGCTTGATTTTAGAGTCAAAAAGGACCTTTTGTGCCAATTTTTCAACATAAAATTTTCAAAGGAGGTTGGGTTTCAGAGACTGACTTACTTAGTCTCTCAATCCTAATATTTTTCAAAAGAATTTTGAAAAATATGGAGAAAAATGTCGAAAAAATAAAAGATAAAGAAAATCTCAAAAGATGATTTTAATATGGACTTGGTTGTGTCCTTTGACCTCTAAGTTGGGGCCAAATATACCATAACTTAGGGCTTGGGTCCCAAGTGCTAGAAAATTATATTTTTAAGAAGAAATCTCAAAAATTAATTTCTTTCCTTTTCTGCTTTCATTCTTTTCCAGATTTGAAATAAAATGCATACAATTTCAATAACTAGAAATGAGGAATTTTGATTCTTAAGTTAAAATAAAATTTAGGTGTTGCCAATCTACGTTTTATAAATGTGCAAGAAAAAAAACTTGTAAGATTAGTCTTATAGTGATATGGTGGGATACAAACAAAATAAAAGTATAACAATATATTTTGTTCAACATAATGGAGCTACACTTTTAGAATACTCTTGTTGCGTACAAGAGAATGGAACTACATTGTGTTGGGTGAAAGATAATGATAATAACTGAAATGAAATATGTGAAGGGGAATAAGTTCCTTTATTTGAGACTTAAAATAGATAAGGGAAATGAATTCAAGTGAATCTATTTTTCTTCTATTTCACTTAAAGAGCTAATTTTTGTTCCTCATAATTGGAGTGGAATGGGGGAACTAAATTTTTATAGGTCAAAACTAAATATTTTATATTCCATCATATTTTATTAATCTTCCAAGTAAGGAAAAAAATAGTTTTGTTCCATTCATTCCCTTCCTTTTCCAGCTTATTCTCACTTGTTTTGTTTCGTTTTATTAATAAAAAAGCATCAAAATACAGTGTAAGTTCAAGAAAAATATTTACTCTCAATATATTTTGGGTCTTTGAGGGGAATAGATGTGGGAATAAATTCCCTTGAGTTCCTTTCCTCTTCCTATCAATTTTTAAACTCCCAAAAAAGGAACTTGTTTCTTTTCTCCTTATTTGCTTTTTATTTTTTTAATTACCTATCATCCAAATATAGTGTAAATAAAAAACAAATCTTATTAAAAGTGTATTAAGTAGAGATCAACCCAATTATGCTAAAAAATATTATTACACTTAGGTTTTCCTCCCTATTGTTTGGATGTAGATAAGAAGGGAAGAAATTGAAAGGAAAAAATGACTCATACTCCTATTTGGATGATTATTAATGAAGGGAAGGGAAAAATAACTCATACTCCTGAAAGGAAGGGAAGTGTTTCCCTTCATTCCCTAAAACCCAAAAACCCTTCCCCCTAAAATTTGGGGAAAGGGGGTAAGGAAGGAAAAATGATTATTACACACACACACACACTTTCCATTCCTTTCCTTCCCCCCCTTTCATTTCCTTCTCTTTCCATCTCCCAAACATGGGTTATGTTTGGAATCAATTAAAATTGAAAATAACTTTATTTGATTTAAATTGATTGAATTGATTAATAAATCAAATTTTGTATTTGTAACTTATTATAAAAAATGATATTTGAATTGATGTATAAATCATTTTCTTGTGTTTGAAACTTATTAAAATGATAATGATTTGTTTTAATTTTATTATTTTACATTTTTACCCATGTAAGAAATAGTTAGAGATAGTTAATAAGTGTAAAATACTTTATATATGTTAAATCAAATTAAATTCTATTAAATTTGATGAAATTTTAAATCAAAAGAAATCATATATCTATAGAATTTTATAAGTCAATTCATTTCTTATTTTTTAAAAATTCTAAATACAATATCTAATTTAGAAATCAAATAATTTATCATTTTTTATATTCAAAACACACTCAATAATTTTTCAAAGTTTATCAAACACAATCAAAGTGTAACAATTTTGGATATATATAAATTGAGGAAAGATTAATTGACACTGGTATAAAACTTGACACACTTATACCACTTAATAACTTTTTGTATAATGTAATTTTAATTATTCAATTGTTAAATTATAAATATCTATCATGTTGATCATTGGTGTCAAATTTTAAAGAAATTAAAAAACAATAAAAATGTAATCATATAATTCACATTTTCATATATTTTAATTATATTACATTAATCTTTAACGTATATTAATGATGTATTAAACAATCTTAGATTAATGTGAAGTTTTACATGCATGATCTATATGGATATAAATCCAAAAATGAATTTTGTGATAAAGTTATCCAATATAAAATTATTGAATGTTGTAAGTAATTTTTACTTAGATCGATGTTAATTAATCGCTTCCCATATAAATTTCAAAAAAAAATTCAAAATTTAAAATACAAGTATTACATGGAAACCAATTTCAACCTTCACATTACAAAATAGTTATCATAACTTTCTGTGAGAAACAATAGAAAAACAAAATTTCACAATTTTTTTTTAGTCATAAATAGTTAGTTTTTCACAAATAAAACAAGCATTTGCTCTTTCGCTCCAACTTATCGATTTGGGCTTCCATGGAAAAACAAACCCTACACAAGCCCACTATATACAAAATCAATATTTAGAATAAAACTCAAAATAATTCCATTATCTCCCCTTTAACTCTTGGTTATTTTCCCAGACCATCCCTTCCCTCTCTCGCTAACCTCGCTTCGCTGATTCTCCTCCATACACGAACCACCAATCTTAGCAGAAAAACCCCAAAAAAACCCTAAATCCCCAAAATGCGAATTTTCCTTTCTCACACCTCCAATTTCTTCAGGCGCAAACTCGAAAATTTCCCACTGATTCACTATCACCCCACTCCCAATTTCAATTCCACTAGAGCAATGTCGCAATCCACCTCGATCCCCAAAAAGCAACAGAGGGTTCGCGACCACGGCTACGACAACTACATGGAGATCGAGAAGAAAACCCGCAAGGTCCTCAAACTCCAGAACCTCATCCTTTCCGAGCTCAACCAATCGCTCCCAATCGCACGCCTCGAAAACCTGGCGCGGCGCGTGGGTTTCACGCGCCTCCATGATGCCGGCGCGTTCATGCTCAAGTTCCCGCACGTCTTCGAAATCTTTGAGCATCCGGTCCAGCGCATTCTATTCTGCCGCCTGACCCGCCAGGCAATCCTCCAGATTGAGCAGGAGCGCCACGCTCTTGCGGCGCAGATCCCACACGCCGTCACGCGCCTCCGGAAGGTCATTATGATGTCCAACACCCAAAGGCTCCGTCTTGAGCACGTGCGCATCGCACGCGCCGCCCTAGGGTTACCGGACGATTTCGAATTCTCGGTGGTTCTCAGGTACCCCCAATTTTTTCGCTTGATTGACGCAAAAGAAACTAGGAACAAGTACATTGAACTTGTGGAGAGAGACCCTAGTTTAGCAATTTGTGCAATTGAGAAAGCTAGGGAGAAAGTGTATAGAGAGAAAGGTGTTGATGCTGAAGATGTTAGGTTTTCATTTCTGATTGATTTCCCACCTGGTTTTAAGATTGGCAAGTATTATAAGATTGCAATGTGGAAGTGGCAGAGGGTTCCTTATTGGTCTCCTTATGAGGATGTTTCTGGGTATGATTTGAGGTCCATTGAGGCCCAGAAGAGGATGGAGAAGAGGGCTGTTGCCACCATCCATGAATTGTTGTCCTTGACTGTGGAGAAGAAGATTACATTGGAGAGGATCGCCCATTTCCGGATGGCGATGAACTTGCCAAAGAAGTTGAAGGATTTCCTGCTTCAGCATCAGGGGATTTTTTATATCTCCACTAGGGGGAATCAGGGGAAGCTTCATACCGTTTTCCTTAGGGAGGCATATAGGAAGGGCGAGCTGATCGAGCCCAATGACTTGTATTTGGCACGGAGGAAGCTGGCCGAGTTGGTCTTGATGAGCCCCCGGAAAGCTAAGGTTGATAGGGAATTGGTTGGGTACAGGAGAAGTAAGTTTGATGATGAAATGGGGCAAATAACAAGAGCATGTGTGGAGGATGTTTGTGAAGACTTTAAGGGTGGAGATGATATGGGGCAAGATAAGGATGCAGAGGATGATTTGACATCGGATATAGGTTCTGATGTTGATTCTGATATTGGTGATGAGGATGATGATTTTGATGATAGTGTATCAATGCAAAGGACATCTTAACTGAGTATTGGGGGAATCTTTTGATCTAGGTTTTTCCAATTTTGCTATTGAGAAGTCTCTTGATATAGTTTTGATTTTCGAAATTTCAAAGCAGTAGATATGGTGAAGGTAAGATTCCTGTTTTTACCTCATCTTAACTGAAGTGATAATTTTGATATGTGATTTGATTGACCACTATGGTGGCTTAGCGAGACCTACTGGCTTTGTTATGAAAAATGTGAGTCTCCTTTCAGGGAGGAGGAGCACTACTATGAGACTTTGGCTTTTCTGGAAGATTATATTGAGGATGATATCTGATGCGAACTTAGATCTTCGAGAAGATTATATTCATGCTGGTCTAACCTCGAACAGAATATGTTGTGTGGTTCACGCGCATAGTGAAAGCGGTGCATTGAGGTGGAGGAAGGTATCACCCAGTCATGGACTCATTTGTCACCATCATTTTAACTGTACATACAAAAACCATTTTTATCAAAGAAAACACTGGGCAAACAAATAAATAAGAGTTGAATGTTCATGCAGTCATGTAAGGCAACTCATCTGCGTTTTTCAATATACCAGTCTCTCAGACTCTTACATTAAATCACTGTACTTTTGAATTTTGATACTAATTTACTACTTCAGGACAGAAAGTGCCTTTAAGAAGCTGTGATTGGATAGCCATGATGTACTTGATGAATGGACTGTACTGTATATTTTTTGCAGGATTCTTTTTGTTAATCTAGCCTTCAAAACAAATTCCTGAATTCATTGCTAGTTTTCTACCTGTGTGTACCACCAAGTTCTTGTTTTACTGATTTTGATCCTTTGTTTAACCGTTCAAGTGTTCTTCTCAGTATGTCATACGTGCACTACTACATGCTATCACTGACTACCTTCAAATTGGTCTTCATAAAATATTGTCACTTCATCAATTTTTGTCGTCAGTATAAATGTCTTGACACATTTACAATGTCAGTGAGATTCGGGGTGGGCTGTGTTAATGGGTTGGGTTGGGTTGGGGGAGTTTTGGGCTAATTTTGGACTTGACCTATTTATGATAATAGTGGGTTGAGGTTATGAATTCTTCTTGGACTTACATAACCTTATCCGTACATACCTGGGTTGGAATAGGCTGATATAACATAAAAAAATTCGCTTACTAAAGTAAAAGTAAAAATTCATTATGCATAATAAATTTTAAATGAAAGAAATATAGTAAGTCTTAATTGGATTAGCTATAGAGTAAACTATTATTTTGATCTCTAAAGATTTGGTTGACATTAATTTAGTTCTTGAAAAGTTGGTGACATCAATTTAGTTCTTCAACCATGAAAAGAGATATTAAAATTATTTTTGTGTGCACAAATCAAAAGATTGAGGGATTAAATTGATGTTAATTGTCTATGATTGAATGATTAAATTGATATTTTTTTTGTATTATTGATAGATTAAATTGATGTCAAATTTTTAAAAGAGTAAATTGATGTTACTTATCTTTCATATATTAAATTGATGTCAACACAATCTTTTAGGAGACTAAAAAGATACAAAATTGATATCAACATAATCTTTTATGGGATTAAAATAATAATTTACTCTTTAACTATAACTTTCAGATGAAATAAACATAACAAATGAGGGCATGTTGATATGCAATGGCATGCTCATGACGTTGTGATCTCTCGTGAAGAAGAAATTCCGACATAGCCAAATGAGGGCATCTTGGTGTGTGGGTGGAGATTGTAGGGACTAGGGGTGTCAGTGGGTTGGGTTGATCCACGAATTCATGGGTTTTGACCCAACATGAAGTGCGGGTTGAGTTGGGTTGGATTCGCAATTGAGTCGGGTTGAAAAATGTTCAACCTGCAGTATGTGAGTCGGGTAACGAGTTGGAATATTTTCAACTCACACAACCCGACCCACCTAGCAAATTTTTTTTTTTTGTAAAATCAATTTTTGGTAACACACTAACACGACACCCACTGCTGGCCACTCCTATTTCAATCTCTAATTTCATTTCCACCACTCCACCCATACGGACCACGATGACACGGCCACACGCCCATACGCCTACACCCACTACTTCTTCTCCTTCTTCTCTCCCTCCACAGCCCACATTTTGTGTACGGCAAAGCCTCCAAACGTCCCCCTCCTGGACTTCTTCTTTGCGTCTACGGTGCCGGTGTCCAACCATACGACTCCATCTTTCATCTTGCTCGGCGCTCGCTCCATGTCTAGTTTGCTGTGTCATTTCCTTGTCTGAGATCGTGATTCGCAACCATCCTCCCTTCCTCACCGTTTGCTATGTTGTTTCCAGCTTCCATCGTGCCCATACTTATGGTGTTTAGTTTATTTGATATTGAGACTTATGATGTTAATTTGTTAGAATTTTTTTTTTGACTTTTTTGTCAATTTTTTTTAAAAAAAAATGTTAGACTCACGGGTTCGACCCAATCCAACCCACTCTTGAACGGGTCGGGTTGGGTTGGGTTGGGTAAAGAAAATCTCTTGGTCGGGTCGGGTCGGGTCCAAAAATGGCGTTGAACGCACTCAACTCAACCCATAGACACCCCTAATAGGGACAGAAGGGCTAAGTAGAATGACTCACCATTTGTGGGTTGGGTTGGCTGGGTTGGTTGGGTCAATTTTTATATAAGTTTGTGTGTTGACTCAACCTGATACCAACCCTTAGCTAGCATCAGACTGACAGTGAGTTTTAGATTGTATTAATTTGAGAAATGAGGATAATATATTGTTACAATTAAAATGATAAACGCCAACAGGTTAGCTTTAGAACTATTGTTGACTGAGAAATTCGATCCTCTAACATCCCATTTCTTCATTCTCGCTTCATTTTAATAAAGGTTTCTCAAATTAAAATAATAAAATAAAATAAAATAAAATGATAGAGACCAAAATCTAATTTTAGTGTAAGTAGTAAGAATATATATATAACCTTAGTTGTACCCCTTTTTTTAAAAAAATTGTTTCTTTATTTTGGGGGCAGGGAGGTTTCGGTGTGCGGTTATTTACTTATGAAGTATGCAAATAGTTCTTGTAAACTCACAGGTTGGACAACCTCAACAGTTGATTTGTTTTTGGCGGATTTGTTTGATTAATAAGTTAAGATAATTGCACAATATTTTGGAGTCACAGCAATCTCATACTTCTCACTTTGCAAATTGGTAGTTTTCATTTATGAGCATGCAGATGGATTAAGAATTACACAAAATAAAAAACTGTCACACTAGATCAATGTGAATGGTGTGAGCCTAAGATTTTTTGCAACTGCCATTACTCTGTTTAATTTGTTTCAAGTTGAGAACATTAAGATTAATGCATTTTTTGCACTCTTGTTGATAGTTATATGCAGATGTAAATCCTCTCCAGGGGCATCAAGTCTCCATCTGCAGCAATTCACTTTGCTAGACTTTGACATTGCCCTTCTGTCAAAGTCTAGTGTCTTTGTCTCATGCGGGCCATATTATCATCAAGTTGCACCATTGTATCATGACAGATCCATTGCTTTATTTGTAGGGCGCTGAGATATTTAGTATGAACTGTATGATCCTTAAATACACTATTCAGCTGCCATCTAAAAACCCAGCTACCCTGTGTGGTTTGTTTTTGTGAATTGGTTGGGTTTTTACCGATTGATCATCTTTCATTTGAGATATGGGGTCTACGCTGAATATAAAGTAACATCTGTATGCTCCTTGAGAAAGACTCATCTAATCATACTGCACGTTCTGCGATCAATTATATAACATTGCAGTAGATGCACCCAACTATTTGACACCCTCCTAGAGACTTCTAGAGAAGAGAAGGTACTTGAGCATTTAAAATATTGGTCCCTGTATTATTAGGACTAAAGCTTATGGAGCTTTTGTGGCCTGCTCAAGCAGAATGACACTATTTGGTGTCACTGTGTACCCTTTTCTTTACTTTTAACTCAGAAATCAACCAGTTTAAGTGATGGTTTTTGTTCTAAAACATTCCAAAAGCCGTTGATTCTTTTCCTCTTTTTTTTGGGTTGACTAATCACAACAAGCTGTTGATTAGACTCTATTGATTTCTTAACCTTCTTGGTTAATTAGGAAATATAATAAATTTCAAATTAGAAAGGATTAGTATACAGAGCATAGCACATTCATCAATTTGCATGTAATTTATAAAAAAAATTAGCCGATTGAATCCTATAACAAATTCCAAACAAGTGGACACGCTTTATTATTGTGTTACGCAAGGGATGAAAGCATCGTTATCATTTTATTGGATCAAACGCTTACTACTACGTCAAAAATTATAACTGTTAGTCAGGATGTAACTTTATTTTCTTATAATGGTAGCGCATAACTCTGCATTTATAACATGATATGGGCGAGTATGAGGAGCTTCGCAGTATACACATGGTGCATCGATAAGTTGGACTATCAAACACCTTTGATGTACGTTTATACACACATGTAAGTCTTAGAGTGATTCTTGAACTCTCATAAATTTAACACATTTGATCAGTTAAATAATCCATGATTACTGATTACGTATCTAATAACCAAAATTGTGGACACACGTTTGTTCATTATGTGGGAAAACTAAAACAAAATTGGCTTGCTGAAAGAGAAAGATGGGTGGAACAATCATTCGATATTCGTATAAGAATGTAAGATATTTTGTTGTTGGAAATTAAAAGAACAACCAGTGATTGAGGCCATCAAATCTAACGAGAAGACCACAATGTGCAACTTAGTTTGATTCCCTTAGTAAAAAAATTATTTAAATGTATTAGTTTAAGTGACAGGGCAAAGCCAATATTGGAAGTCAATGCTAGGCTTAACTGTAAATATAGGCCATGTTGTGAATTAGCTTTTCAGGCATGAGTCATAAAACTGGATCCGCCCTGTAATCATCGTCACTAAGCATTTCATTTTGAAAGTTCTGAAAGTTGTTACTTGGAAGGAGAAAAAGATTACTAAAACGATTATCAATTGTGCGATGGTGTAATCAAACCGTTTGTGATAGGAAAGAACACTATATGACAGAATGCTTATCTTGATACGCTAGCTATAATTATTGTTTCCTTTCAAGATCTCACATATCCTCAATCTGATTAGCATTTGGCTTCATCAAGGGCTTGTTATAAAGTTCAAATTTGGCATTCATGTCATATTTGAGATTTTTCTTTCATTAAAAAAGAATATCAACTATAATTCGTTCAATCCTTGATTTTAATGATTACAGGAGCATATTCATTATACATTAATTTCCCCAAAACCTAACAATCCTTGATAGATTTCAGCAAGTTTTGATATAAAGATAGTCCCAATTCAATTTGCTTGTAGTGGTAGAATTCCCTTTTCCCAATTTCTCTGGTTCCAACTATTGCTTTGCAAGTTTTTCTCATCCAACGAGAAAAAACAAACAAGTAGGAAAAAAATTCATTTCTTTTATCCTTTTCGTTTGTCTAAAACCCAATTTGCCCACTTGTTATATAAATAATGCATGTTCTGGAACTAATACTTATCCTTTTCTTTGACTTGAAAACTCATATTTATCCTTAACTTCGGTGATTAGGTCGAACAAATTAAACACTGATGTTTCTTAAAATTAACAAATATAGTATTTGATATAGAAATCACTAAAGAAACCAAATATTTTAACCATGTTGCATTGCATGCATGCTAGATACGTAAGTGTCAATATTCCAGATTATTAGTTATTAAAACCGCTCTCTCCAATTTCAAAGTATTGACAAATGTCTTTATTGACTGTTAACATTAATTTATTTGATTATTAGTTTAAAAAAAGTATGGGTCTTTAATTTGGACTTATGATTTTCTCACTCCTTTTGAGAGCCGTTATTAAGGCTAGAGTCCCCACTCTTCCCACTAGGGAAAGCCCTTAGTGAAGAGAGTTGGAATTAGAGCTGTAAAATGGGTCAATCCGTCCTGATTTGTCTCAACTCTTTAAAATGTGAAGCGAGATGAGTTGACTCGTTTTAAAAAATGGGTTGAAAAAGTCAACTCATCTCTCTTTAAGGTGAGTTGGTGGATTAGCGGGTTGGCCCACATAAAAGATAAAATGAAAAAAAATAAATAAATTGGTGGGTCAATTGGCTTAACCTACTTAAAAATAAAAAAAAATTATATAAAAAATCAATAAATATTATAAAAAAATAATAAATAATAATAGATAAAAAATTACAAATCACATATCTAAAATATAATTTTTAAAATAGTCTAATTAAATATTTAAACATAAATTATATAATATCAAAAAAATTTTATTTATAATATTACTTATCATTTAAAAAAAAAGTCACCTCATAGAACCAACTCGCTTTCCGCCCACTTAACCCGCGGGTTAAGTGGGGTGAGTTATGCGGGTTGAAAAAAAAATATGGGTTCAAGGATTGAACCCAACTCGCAAAAAATTAGTAGGTTAACGGGTTAACCTAATGAATTGAACTCGTTTTATCAGCTCTAATTGGACTTGCAAAAGGACAAAATTTTAGGATTGGAGAATTGAATATTTGAATTACTGGATGCGGATTACTTAAAAGGAATAGAAATCAAACGAAATTGGGAATTGCTTTTTATACAATAGACTTTGACAAATATGAGGGTTTATTTTTTTATATTATTATTCACTCATATATTATGACACCAACTAAAAAAATTAAACTATGATAACAATTATACAAACAACTATATGTTTTAATAATATAGTAGCACATAAATAAATAATAAAATGAAATAACTTTACACTGAATAGATTAACATTAACTTTAATTGTAAATAACATATGTATATGTATATATATAAATGAAAATTAAAAATAGGGGAAAATATACTTTACCTCCATGTAAGACAGACATTTCACAATCAATTCCCTTAAAATATTTTTGATAACACTAAACTCTCCTTATGCTTGGTTAATCATAAATTGTCAAGGGACTTTTAATTTTAACGGTTTGTTGGTTGCGTGCCTTTTTTTTTTATCTTAGAAAAATAAACTTAGGCTGCGTTTGATGAACATGATAAGGAAGACCTGATAGTATTAGTTAATACTATCAAATTTTATCAAATGTTTGGTGATTTAATTTGATAGTATAATAAAATCAGGTCATAGTATTAACTAATACTATCAGACTTTATCAAATATTTGGTGATTTAACTTGACAGTATAATAAAATCAGGTCAATCATTTTTATCCTACTCTAACCTGATAACAATATCTTCTCTCCCACCCCATGATAAGACCTGATGTGATATATCTTCCTACCTTATCCCTCAACTTCATCCTCTCAGTCACTCGCCACCATCCACACCCACTGGTGCACCAAGTCCACCACCTAAGCCTCCACCAAACACAGCCACACAACCTTCATCACCATCATCCTTCATCAACCAAACACGGCCACACAACCCTCATCAACATCTTCAACCTTCATAACCACCACACAACCCTCATCACCATCATCCTTCATCAACAAAACATGCCCACAAACCACTGCTGCTTCCCCAAACGCAACGGCCAAGCAAGAAACCCACTACACCCAAACTGAGCTCCACCACGTAGTGTTCGAAATCGCTGCCTCCTCGAAGCTATGGGAACACAGGAAGAACTACATCAAACTGTGGTACAAGGCCAAGGAGATGAGGGGCGTGGTGTGGCTCGATGATCGCGTCAAGACCCACCGGAATGAAGGGCTACCCCCAGTTAAGATCTCCATTGACACCTCCAACTTTACTTACACCAAAAAGCAGGGTCACCATTCTGCCTTTCAGATCTCTCGAATAGTGTCAGAGATGCAGCGTTTGGGATTGAAGGATGTGCGGTGGTTTGTGATGGGGGCGATGACACCATTTTCGTAACGGACAACATGCTGAGGATTTTGACCAAGTACGATCATAACTAGTTCTATTACATTGGGAGCTTGTCGGAAAGTCACTTGCAAAACATGTTCTTCTCGTACGAGATGGCATACGGCGGAGGTGGCTTCGCCATCAGTTACCCATTGGTCAAAGCTCTGCAGAAGATGCAGGACCACCGTGCAGCAGCCGCACACCACTATGCCTCACTCGTCTGCATCTCAGCGTCATGCCTCCACCCCTGCAAACTCAGATCTGCCACCACAACTACCCCATGCCACTTTGAGACCACCGGATCTACACCATTTGTGCCAAATCTGCAACCACTGGATCCATCACTGGCCTTCGTTGTATCCCTCTTGCTCAAACCAGAAACGATGGCGCGTGGTTGCTCTAGCCATTTCCTTCTCTGCAATCATGTCTTGACTTTGCAACCATCTCCATGTTGGTTGTATTCTTGTGGAGGCTACATCAGAACGAACCGGCATGCATGGTGGGAGAACACTTGATTTTGTTATTGAAGACGAAGAAGCCATTTTCTTTGAATAGGAGAAGAGATTTGGTATAGAATAGGGGAGGAGAAGAAGACACCACAATATGCTGGTTTTTTTTTTTTTATATACCAAAGGGTATTATAATAATATTAAATAATTATTATACTATCTGAATTCTTATACTATTGGGTATCAAATTTCTGATTATATAATAATTAATCAGATCTTTTATACTATCAATATTTATTCTACTGTTTTATACTATCAGATCTTATAGTATCATATGTGCTCTTAAGGTCATGCTAGTGGATAAGGTAATTGGTGACTTCTTAATCCTTGAAAGATCTCTCCCCCTCCTTGTTCCTTTATTTCTCATGCAGTTAGTGCTGCTTTTTTAGAGGGGGGAAGGGGGGTCGAATCAATTAGTGCTTCTTCTGTCCATACATGTTAATGCTTGATATGAATAGAATCTTGAGTGTCAAATATTATTATTTTGAGGAGTAATTAATTACATTAATAAGTATCATTTTTATGAATAAATAGCATAATTTTGCTAATAATGATATCAATTCATTATTTATAATATTGTAAAAAAATAAAGAATAAATTATTATCATTTTTATGCCATAAAGAAAAAGTTACTTAATATGTTAAAATAAATTAAAATGATTTTTTATTTTTTTCTTTTTGCTTTATTCATACAACTAAATGTGGTCATAAATAAATACAATAAAATTGAGTCATATAATTTTTAGAATTTAAATGTGTATATTACACTTTATAAAAATAGAATATGTTTGAATTAATAAGTTAGTAGAAAAAAGTTAAACAAGCTAATCCAAATACGTAGTACATATCTATCCATTTAAATTATAAACTCATAGTTATAAGTATGATATTTAAAACAATCCATACAAGGCACGGATAAAATATAATTATAACAATGACATATTTAATAACTAGGAGATATTGAATCCAAATCCCACATATCCTATAGTTGGAGACTAGACTTGTCACATTATAAGCATGTGAGTTTAAATATGTGCTTGAATTAGTTTATTTTATATTTAAAATAATTTATAAAAAAAAACTACGAGAAAAGCATTTTTTTTTTAAATATGGCAATTATTATCCTAAATTTAATCAAAACCAAACACATGCTTTTAGATTGTTACATATCATTATAATTTAAAGTTAAGGAACAATAATTTCTTTTATGAAATGCAATGCTAGGCCTGTGAATGATTGATGAACAAAACATATGCTAGTGGACAGAGATTCAATTGGCATAAACTTCATTATGGCAAAGACACACACATCTTTGGTTGCTTTGCCTAATTTTCAAGGAGAATTTTTGTTTGTTTAGAAACAAAGATGCAGCTAATATATGAATATAATTGAATATAATTGAGGTTAGATTTGGATCCTCGAATATAGACAAAATGCTGTCTACTTCAAAATATGTTAAGATAGTCTTTAGAATTAAAGTATGAATTAATCAATGAAAGAGATATATCCCTTTTTTTTTGTATAGCTAAGACTAAGAGAGTAAGAACACATATATAGTACGTAGTTTTTCTCACTTTCTTTTTTCTTTTTTTTTCTTTTGGTGAAATAGAGGTTTGTGATATATTTTTATTAATCAAAAGTTGATATTTTATTAAGTTACTGGAAGCAAACTAGTGAAAAGCCTACCCAAGTACACACTATATTAGAATTACTAGGACAACAAATTAAAACCTAGAAATTTAGTTTTAACATATTCCTCATCGCTGAGTTTTCTATTGCAGCTAAAGAGTTCAGCAATAATCTCCATAGAAATAACTTTATATTTAGAAGCATCTGTATTTTCCAGATTGCTTGCCAACAGATTTTATCAGTCCCAATAACATGTAATTGAGCTTGTGGGTGAAGAAGATGAATAAAAAACTGCTTTATCATAAGCTACATGAACAGTATCTCCAAATTATTTTTCCATTGACTTCATGAATTGGAGTATTAAGAATAACTTTGGCAACACCATAGGGAAATATTTGGCAGATTAGTGCCTGCTCCCAAGTGCCATTAGTCGAATTAGTAACTTGGCAAACATTTATAAATAATGAAGATGGGAATCACATGCATTCAACATAATCAGGAATTTTGGCATTAGGCAAGATAATAGGCCATCTATCTTCATAAACATTTTATATCTCCTCTATGTCCCAATCACTAACAAACCTCTTAATTAACTCGTCTAGCTAGTAGGCTTTTCCATGCTCATGAAGCATTAGAGCCATTTGTGGCTTTAGGATGAAGCATGAGGAAAATAATGTCCTTTGAAAACTTTGTAAAATTGACTAGCTTCCAACCATGTTTAATAGTCAGATCTATAAATTTAAGGCCTCCACGTACGACCTTTTGGACCTAGGACTTTAATGTAAGTAATAATAACTAAAAAGAAAAAGGAAATAAATGTATTATTATGGTACCAAAAAAGGTCAGCGATACTTATGAGTGTGATGGGCTTTCCCCTACTTTATTAGCCCAAAATTCTAAGAAAAAAAAATATTTGAACAATTTACATATTCAATTTTTTTTAATGTCATAAAAGAATAAAGAAAACCTTTATTTATTTGAATAAATAATTAGCTGCATCTTCCAAATCCACAAGATTTTCCTTTCACTTGTTAACATTTACGTGTGTATCAAAAAGGTTGTTTTTCAACTAGTTAGTAGCCGATGCATGTGATATTTTTAAAATCTCAATTTTCGTTTAGAATATAATTTAGATATTTAAACTTTAATATGTTATTATACATATATAACATATTATGAATTTTGATTCAATAAATTGATAACATTTTTATTTTAAAGTGATAGAGAAATTAATAAAATAAAAGATAAATATTTTATATTAGTTCAATTATATATAAAAGTATTGCATGTATTAATTTTTACATAAAGTTATCCATGGAAACTTCTTATTTGATTAAGCAAATAAATAAAAAAATAGAAAATTAATTAATATAGAATTAATTGTCTTGATAACTAACATAAAAGAAATATGAAACAACAATGCTGTGTATATGAAGAAAGAAATATTGGGATAAAAAAGGAATGACTTGACAGGTGAGAAGCAATATTTTTTTTTACTAAAAAACTAACGTGACTAATCGATAGAGTAGCCAAATATATTTTGTTACTCTCATAAAGAGAAAATATGATTTAAAGAGGAAAAAATACTCAAAAGTGAATTATTTAATCTTAAGTATGAATATACAATTTTATAATATAGGAGTGGGTAAGGTAAATTAGCCTTGCATATATAATATTATGTAAAGAATTAAGTTATGTTTGGTACACATAATAATATAGTATAAGATAAGATAATAGGATAGTATAAGATATGATAGTATAATTAATAAGATAAGATATAATTTTATCTTTTATTTGATAATAAAAGGATAAATTAATTGATTGTATAATATTTTTTAAGACCAAAATATCCTTTAACATAAAAGTTAAAATAATTAAAAAATAATAATAAAAAGCTTTATGGTGGTGGTGGTAGTAGTGGTGGTAGTGGTGGTAGTGGTAGTGGTGGTGGTGATGGTAGTGGTGGTGGCGGCGGTGGTGGGCTGTGGTGGTGGTGGGGGTGGCGGCAGTGGTGGTGGCGGCGGTGGTGGAGGTGGTGATAGTGGTGGTGGTGGTGGTGGCGGCGGCCGGTGGTGGTGGTGGTGGTGGTGGCAAGCGGCGGTGGTGGTGGTGGTGGTGGCGGGTGGCAATTGGTGGTGGTGGTGGCGGCGGCGGATGCGATGGCGATGGCGGTGGTGGTGGTGGTGGCGCCGCGGCGGTGGTGGTGGTGTTGGCCATGGTGGAGGTGGTGGAGGTGGTGGTGGTGGTGGTAGCGGTGCGGTGGTGGCGGCGACGGCAAGATGGTAATGGTGACGGTGATGCGGTGGTGGCGGTGGTGGAGGTGATGGTGATAGTGGTGGTGATGCAAGGGAGAGAAGTGATAAAAATGAATTTGAGGATAAGATTGAAATAAAAATCATATTATGTCTTATCATGTACTAGGGGAGAGGATAAAGTTATCACCTTAGAATAGGATAAAATGACTTGACCTGATTTCATTATACTATCAGTTGAATACATCAAACATTAAATAAGACCTGATAGTATTAACTTATACTATGTATTTTTTTATACGATACACCAAACGTAACCTTAAATGTTAATTTACTCCCCTATTTTAAACAAATTCAAAAGGTTCATTCGGCACAATTATAAAAGATCATATATGCAAAATATTTAAATAGAATGGTTAAATATTTAAATAGAAATTAATTATTACAACAGCATGGCTAATATTAACTATTGTATTAATGTCTTTTTCTTGACTTAATTATGGAAAAAATTTGTGCGTGCCCTCACAATGAATGTATAATACTTGCCACATCTTGAAGGGAGAAAAAAAGGACTTTTATAAGAATCAATCTTTATATTTAGAGATTCGAATAAAAAAACATGTATGACACCTTTACATATTTGTAATCTTGATTATTTGGATGTTCTTTTTTGTTTTTTTTACGACGATTACTTGGATGTTCTTAGTTGTTAATGATATTACTCATTTCTCAGTTTAAAAAAAAATTATTATAATAATTTAAATTTAAGACTTTTGTCTAAATTTTTAGCTACTCAATTATTTAAGAATAGCTATATAACATAATAAATAAATAAATAAATAACCAACCAACCGTTAAAAATGTTCATTTTAAATTTTTCCCTTGATGATTCGTCCCGTCATGCCTTTGGTTTGAAAAATAACACTTCATAAATTAAGATTAATGTGCTTCTCATACCGTTGATGTAAAAGGTGACATAAGCAAAATCGTTTTAAAAAAATTCCCACAAACTAATTTGTTAACTATCTTTGTTTGATTTTCCTCTCGGTAATTTGTTGAATATCTTTAGTTTTATTTTATGATTCATCATCATTCCATTGATTAATAAATTTAAAAGAAGAAAATATTTATTTATTGGATTTATTTGTATTACTGATTATTCGTTTAGGAAAAGCAGAAGAAAGAGATGATATTACCATCTCTCTTATTCTAGTAGTTAAGTTATAAAGTATTTATTGAAAGAATTCTTATATAGATTTATGAAAAACGAGTTAATAAAAACATTATTATTTTAAATGTAAAATAGCTATTTATACAAAACTATACATGCATGTTTACTTTTGATTGTTCTAGATTAGAAAAAGTATTTCAATCAAAATCTTTTTCAAAAACATTTTAATTATAAAGTTATATAAAAGGAAGGATCATACAATTGATCCTACCTTTAAAGCAGTGACAGACTTAAAAAATTTAAGTAACAAAGGTAAAAATAATATATAAATATTAAAAAATTCAAATGAAAAAAATATTATCAAATATGTTAATATATTATCAAATATTTTTTATTTATATATGTATGAATGATCTTGACATTTAATTATATGGATGTAACTTAAAAAATATGTTAAAAATAATTTTTCTCATAAAAATTTACTTACTTATACATTATATCAATATAAAGTTAAAAATATGAAGAAGTAGAAATATTAAATAATTATCATGAGTAATAAAAAATTTCTTAAAATGAGTAAGGATATGTGTCTCCACTATTATGTATAAGTGGGTTTATCCCTGCTTTAAAGGGTAAAGTTGCATGCATTATTAATATTATAAAAATAAACTAACCACTTATTTACATATTGTTAATAATATATTAATTAATTATTTAATTAATTTAACCACTTAAAACATGATATAATTAATCATTTATTTGACTTAATTAACCATTGTTTTATTTTATATTACTTAAAAATATAAAATTGCTTAGGAGTAATGTAGTTAGTTCAAGTGGAAGTAGATTGCAACCTAGATGAACATTATGTGTAATATTAGGAATTTGAATCATAAAATTATTATTTTGGAGAAGATTTTATCCAACCATTATTATTGGCTCGAAGTTACATGAACAATTAGTTAAAAGAAAAAAAGAACATATAATCCCCTATATGAAATCAAAATAAGGGTTTTTTTTGTAACAAAAATTAAAATGTTAATTTAAACATTTAAGTAATGTTTTAAAAATCAAACAAGAGATTGAACTGACAAAATTTTTAAGTTATTGTTCGATTGATTCAATCGATTAAATTTGTAGTTAAATCATATTTGAACTGGATAATATTCGAACTAGAAACATGATCAGTTTACAATTTGACTAGTTCAACCAGACAATTTGGTTTTTAAAACATTGCATTCAAGTTAATAATCAATAAATATTTCATGACTAATTTTATAAAGAAATAAAGTGATATGCACATTCACTAATATTTTGATATATTTGTTTTTATTTTAATTACTAAGAAAGATAATAATAAATACTAATTTGTTAAAATATCAAGAAAATGTTAATATAAAGAATATTGTTATATTCTCTTAAAAAATTCTCTTAATAATCATCTTAATGCTTAATAAAAAATATTAAATAAAAAAGTATACAATTACAATAT
This sequence comes from Ormosia semicastrata, assembly GCA_029884595.1. Lineage (NCBI taxonomy): Eukaryota > Viridiplantae > Streptophyta > Magnoliopsida > Fabales > Fabaceae > Ormosia > Ormosia semicastrata. Next base: position 7,348,192 of record JAQQTO010000041.1, read on the forward strand.
TTTCAAAATATAAAAAAATCAAATACATTTTTAATTTAGTAGATAGAGTATTAGTTGAAAAATTAGTTAAGATGATTTAAAATTATTCTAATGTAAAATTTGTTTACACTAACATATTAATTAAAATCATTTATAAATGAAAAAAAGAAAAAGAAAAATGGATTATGAGGAATAGCCAATGTATTGAGGAGCGAGGAGCATAAAACAAAGTCAAAGGGACCGTAGACAGAGGTAGAAGAAAAGAACATAAAAGAAGGTAAAGTTATGCCTTCTTTCTCCTTCACAATCATCATTTATGAATTTTGATTTGCCTTCATCTCTTCCCTTTGTTCTTTAGACAACACCACCAATAACACCGACCTCAACCACAACCCCCACATTCCAATCTACAACCTTCAACCTTTTTTACCTTGATAATCATCTCATTTTTTGTTCTCAGAAAGAGAGATAGAGAGAGCTGCCACGTCACCATCTAAGCTTCTCCACCAAATGCAAAACTTAATCAAGTTTCCATTTTTTCCCTTTTTTTCTTCGCATCATAAATACCCCATTGCGTGAAGATTTTGCTCTGTGTTGTTGGTTTTGTTTCTTTGTTGACCCACCATTTTTTCGCTTAGAAGATTTGCTCAGACTCAGAGAGTGTGTTGTGTTGTGTTGTGTTGTGTGTGTGTGTGTGAGAGAGAGAGAGAGAGAGAGAGAGAGAGAGAAAGAGAGATGGGGAATTCATTTGGGTGCTCGGCCTCCGGCGAGAGGCTGGTGTCGGCGGCGAGGGACGGCGATTTGGTTGAGGCCAAGATGCTTCTGGAATGCAACCCTTGTCTTGCAAAGTACTCCACCTTTGGTGGCCTCAATTCCCCTCTTCATTTTGCAGCTTCCAAGGGCCATAACGAGGTCTCACGCCTACCCTTTTTTGTCTTTTGTTTTTTGATGTTTTAAAGTTTCTGTTTTTACCATTTTCATCAACCCTTTTGATTCTCAAAGTGTTTGCCTTTTCGGGTTTCCATTAGATTGTGGCATTGTTGCTTGAGAATGGAGCTGATGTGAATTCAAGAAATTATTGCGGGCAGGTAAAGTTTTCATTTTGTTTATTATTATTATTATTATTTAATGGCAGGTTGATTGTGGTTTAGATTTAAGTTTTGTGGGTGTTTGTTTTGATTTGATGAAATTGCATGACGTGATTGCAAATGGTGAGATGAATTTAGTGTTCAATTTCAATATTGGAATTTGGAAGATTCTGTTCTGTATTTGAAATTGGAAAATAGATTTTTCCATTTTGGTCCAGCTATCTAATTTTCGAGTATGATTCTATTCCATGCGGCTGGCATAGCTAGAGTGTGCATTATGATAAGTGACAGATCGGTGGATCTGGTGTCTATTCAATAGATGCCGGCTTTATAACATGAAGTTGAAGGTTGACAATATTTTCTTTGATTATATCTCATTTTCCTTTTTGATACATGTATATGATGTACTAATAATATGGTTTACTTTTATCTTGGATTTGAAGACGGCTTTAATGCAAGCTTGTCGATATGGTCATTGGGAAGTTGTGCTGACCCTTCTGCTCTATAGATGCAATGTAAGTTCTCTTATACTTTTTCCGCCTCTCTCTGTCTTTTAGTTATATCTCAACTGTCTTTTCCCATTGCTTTGTATTTACTGTCCTATGGAGACCATAGGCCATAGGGCTGGTCATTGATATTATGTGCTTGGTGGGACTTGAATTCTTGGTCTTTAAGTGTATTTTATTCTTTACATGGTTAAAGTTTCTTTTCAAGGATAACTAGACTGTAGTCAATTCAATAATAGGTTATGAGAGCAGATTATCTCAGTGGGAGGACAGCTCTTCACTTTGCAGCCGTGAATGGGCATGTAAGATGCATTAGACTTGTCGTGGCTGACTTTGTTCCAAGTGCTCCTTTTGAAGCTTTACATGCTCGCATGGATGCTGACATGGGTGATGGATCAAATGTGAAAAGCAAACATGAACAAAGGTATGCCCTTCCTTTTCATTACGTAATTCTCAAAACAATATATCATTGCAGTGAATTTCATATGCTATATTTTATTTTTAACTGATAGGGTTGAATGACTAATATACTTTCACCGTTTGTAATATGCTTTTATTAAAATGATCTTTGTATTGATTTCATCATATATTTAGTATTTTATTTGATTCTTACTTTATTTTTTCTACATTTTCATACATTTACATGTTTAGTTACTACATGAATAATTAAGTAGTAGATAAAAATATTAATTGCAAGAGCTATGCATAATTTTTCTGTGGGAATTATGACATTGAGATTTCATTTAGTTTTCGTTGCTGTTAAGAATGTTTTGAGGCCTGAATTTACTTCAGAGTTGCTATTTCTGTATGTTATATTTTTGTTATTTATTTACTTTATTCCAGTGCAGTGCGCTGTCCAAGTTTGTAAACAAGACAGCTGATGCTGGTATTACTGCCCTTCATATGGCTGCATTAAATGGGTATTTTGATTGTGTACAACTGCTACTTGATCTTAATGCAAATGTGTCAGCTTCAACATTTCATTATGGAACATCGATGGATTTAATAGGTATATCTTTTTGTTTAACATGCTAAATTATATGTGGTTGTTTTCTTTCCCCCTTCAGTATTACTGATGTCCTTTGATATAGGGGCTGGAAGCACTCCATTGCATTATGCTGCCTGTGGGGGAAATTTAAAATGCTGTCAGGCAAGAATTACTTTAACTTTGATGTGATATTCCATCTGGTCTTTTCCTTTGAAGCCGGCAATGACGCTCTTCTTTTTTTCAGATCCTCCTTGCAAGAGGAGCGAGTCGGATGACTTTGAATTGCAATGGGTAAGATATTGTGAGTGGATATTTTAGTACAAACTATTGCTTGCTCTTGAACATAAATGAAACGAATTTGAATTTTTCCCTCTAGGTGGCTTCCACTTGATGTTGCTAGGATGTGGGGGCGTCATTGGCTTGAACCATTGCTGGCACCCACTTCTGATGCCATAATACCGTCATTCCCTTCTTCAAAATATTTGTCCTTACCTCTCATGAGTGTGCTCAATATAGCCAGGTATTTTTGCAATCAATATATGTAGATAATGAAAATGACAAACAGCAAGGGGAACCGTTCTGGAAATAATCTGGCAAAATGTTGGGGACCTTAATTAGCATAAAAGGGTAAAAGAAACAGCAAAAGAATTTAGAGGTGTGAAAGTAGACGTGTATGACTCCCACCACCCTTCATTTAGAAAAGAAAAGGAAGGAAAAAACATAAGTATGCCGGAACTCGTGACCCATCTGTGTGGAGCCTTAATGTTCTCCTGACAAATAAAAGAATGGATTATATATTACAAGAAAGAATCAATTATGGACTTTGTCCATTTTCCAGATATACAATATGGAATGCTATGCCTTCAGACTTTTCACTATTTGTTTACATGATGAATAGGGCTATGTTTGTTTTACCTTTTGGAAGTGGTCAAAAGGCCTTTTGACCAAAGTAACACCCATCTTCCTTCTTGTAAAAGTGCATTGGGAAGGCAAATTTTCCTTTTCCTTCTTCCAAAAGTTAAACCAAACAAGCTCTAGATATCTACATTAATTCATTGATTAGTGCATGTCTAATGTGATGTCAACAAATAACTCTTTGGGGAAATAGCCAAGAGCCTTTAGATTCTTGATTTCTTATTAAAAATATTAAACAAGTGCGGACTAGAATGATTAATGCCATATATTGAATATTAAATACTCAGTTAATCCTTCTCTCCCAGACAGGTGAGGTGAATCATGTGGCATAAGAGCCTTTTCTCAACATAACTTAATTTTTTATGTACTTATCTTCTTTCTTTTAACAAATTCTTTAATCCAAAAGAACAATAAAAGTGAAGGTTTGAGGGTACGCAATAACTGATTTTAACTAATCTTTACCTGTAACAAATGATTTTGTGTGTTTGGATTAGCTTATTGTGTGTTCAAAACAACTTATAATCAAAAAGCTCCGTGAGAGAGCTTTTGAAAAATAAGTGATTATTTCCCCTTGTTGAAAACGTGTAAATATCTTTCATTTATCTTTTATATATCTTTTGTATTTATTTAGTTTCCTTGTATATGCTAATCAGATCATAACCCTAATCCTTGTATTTATTATCATAGCTCTATATATACAGCTCTCCGTCGTGTAGTTTAGACACGCGGTTTCATCATATGTCTCTCTTCTGTTTCTCTCTTTTAACATGGTATCTAGAGCCTAAAGAGAGGTAACCCAAGAACCACGCATACCCGGTGGGTCCACTGCCCTCCGGTGAAATTTTTTCCGGCCAACTGTGTTTCCCTTCCGGTTTGCCGACCTTTCTCCCTTGCCGTGACGTCTTTCCGGCGCTCTTTTCTCTCTGTTCGCCGCTGCCACCGCCGTTCGCCGCATTCTTTCCGGCCGCCGACCACACCGTTGGAACCGCCTCCCTCGGCCAGAGCCGGACCCCGAAGCCCGGCCCCAACGCTGCTGCCGTAACGCGCCCCACGCGCCGCCTGTCTCCGCGCCCACCCGGCCCACGCGCGCGGCTTTGTTTTTCGGCGCGTGACGGCGGCGCGTCCGGCCGCCCCTCCGCCGCCGTTCCTCTCGTTTGACTCGTCTTGGCTTCCTCTATGACGATCTGCCCTCAGATCCATGTTTTCTTGCGTTGGATTTTTCAGGTATCTTGTGTTTTTCATTTTTGCCCCTTATCTTTTGACCTATGGCAAGTTCTACCTCTCCAGATGGTTCTAAAGATCAACCCAAGGCTGAGCCTCCTGTTTTCACAAGTTACCTCCATACCCTCTCTCTGGCCGATAAATTAGATGGCAAAGCAATTATGATACTTTGGCTTGAGACATCAAGTTATGGCTTGAAAGTCAAGGCTATGAAGACCACCTCACCACGAGACCTTACCTCTATACCGCGGAGGAACAACCTCGGTGGAAGAAAATTGATAAAGTTGTGCGTTGTAATCAAGTCCACCATCCACTCCTCTCTCAAGCAGATCTTCCGTGCGTTGAGACCACTTGTGCTTCCATTTGGGACCAAGCCAAGGTTCTTTACACTAATGACACTCAGCGATTATATGGGGTTTGTCACAACCTCATGAGTCTTATTGCTCCTCGTCAGTTTGATGGACCTATATCTGCTTACTTGGGTAAGGTTCATGGTGCTCTGCATGATTTCAATGAGTTGCTACCCCCTGCTGCTACCCCTGCGCAAGAACTCGAGCAACGTAATACCTTTTTCATGCTCATGGCCTTGCATGGGTTACCTCCAGAATATTTTGCTAATCGTGATTAGATTTTGGGCTCGCCTACTGTTCCCACTCTGTCCTCAGCTTGGTCCTCTTTGCTTCGGGTCCCAATGAAGCAATCCTCTGGTTCTGTCCTAGCTCCGGCCCCAGTTGATACTTCTACCTTCGTCTCCCACAGTGCCAATCGTGGTCGTTCTCGTCCTGGCACCTCGGGTAGACCTCGTCCGAAGTGTGCATTCTGTAATAGGTTGGGTCATACTGAGGATCGTTGTTGGACCAAAAATGGCCGTCCTCCACGGGCTGCCCATATTGCCCAGGCCACTGTCCCTGATTTACCTGAGTCCTCTGCTCCACCGACCCCATCTCCGGCAGCCTATGCAGATTTTCTGAAATGGTTTGAGCAACAACAGGCTTCCAACTCTACTGCATCTGTTGAACACACTGGTAATGCATTTGCTTGTCTCTCTCAATCCCCATCATTAGGTCCTTGGGTACTTGACTCTGGTGTTTCTGACCATATCTCTGGTAATAAACGTCTTTTCTCCAAATTCTCTAACTCTGGCTATTTACCTATAATTACTTTAACAAATGGTTTCCAAACACAACCCAAAGGGATTGGCACTGTCCATCCCCTCCCTTCTCTGTTTGTTGATTCTGTTCTTTATGTTCCTGGTTATTCTTTTAATTTACTTTCTATTAGTCGTTTGACCCGTTCTTTAGATTGTCGCATTAGTTTCACTAAAGACTCTGTCATTTTGCAGGACCGGAGTTCGGGACGGATGATTGGCGCCGGATGTGAGTCTAATGGCCTTTACCAGCTCTCTGCCACCTCTCGTGTGTGCTCTGTTATCGATTCCCCTCTTACCATCCATGCTCAGTTGGGTCATCCTAGTCTTGCCAAGCTACAGCTAATTGTGCCAACTTTTTCTAAGTTATCTACTTTACCTTGTGAGTCGTGTCAACTTGGGAAACACACACGTAGTTCGTTTCCCGATCGAGTGTGTCATCGAGCTGCGTCTCCTTTTGCTTTAGTTCATTCTGATATTTGGGGTCTTAGTCATATTGCCTCTACTTTTGGGTCAAAATACTTTGTTACTTTCATAGATGATTATTCTCGGTGTACTTGGTTATATTTTTAATGAAGAATAGATCAGAGTTGTTTTCAATTTTTCAGACCTTTTATAATGAAATCAAAACTCAGTTCGGTGTTCCGATTCGTATTTTGCGTAGTGACAATGCCCGTGAATTTTTGTCTCACAATTTTCAAAATTTTATGGCATCTCATGGCGTTCTTCACCAAACATCCTGTGCCTATACCCCTCAACAAAATGGAGTTGCTGAACGCAAAAATAGACTTCTTATTGAACCAACTCGGACCCTTTTATACCATGGTCATGTTCCCTTTCGTTTTTGGGGCGATGCGGTTCTCACTGCTTGCTATTTGATTAATCGTATGCCCTCTTCTGTTCTTGATAACCGGGTCCCCCATTCTGTTTTGTTCCCTCACCTACCCCTCCACTCTCTTCCGCCTCGTGTCTTCGGGTCGACGTGTTTTGTCCATAATATCACTCCTGGTCTTGACAAACTGTCTGCTCGCTCCATCAAATGTGTTTTTCTTGGTTACCATCGGTCTCAAAAGGGTTATCGGTGTTTTTCACCCACTCTTAAGCGTTATCTAGTCTCTGCCGATGTCACATTCTTCGAGTCTGTTCCTTTCTTTGAGTCTCCGACCGCCTCCTCCACCCATCACCGAGGTCCTTCCTACTTTTCCTCCTCTTGTCCCCCTGTTGACCCTGCTCCATCACCACCTTCTCCTATTGGTGCCCAGGTGGCCCCTACACGGCCCTCTCCAAGTTTATAGTCGTCGGCCACAGCCACCACCACCACCACCACCATCAGCGATTGTAGAGATTACTGAAGCTCCTTTGGCCTCTCATCCGGCACCACCTCCTTTACCGGTTAAGAGCCTTTGCCTCTGCGTCCGACCTTCCCATTGCTCTTCGAAAAGGTATTAGATCCACTCGTAACCCTTCTCCTCACTATGTTAATCTCAGTTACCATCGCCTTTCTTTATTGCATTATGCTTGCCTTTCCACTTTGTCTTCTGTGTCTATTCCTAAATCTCTAAGTGAAACTTTATCTCATCCTGGATGGCGACAAGCAATGATTGATGAAATGTGTGCACTTCAGAGCAGTGGTACTTGGGCACTTGTTCCTCTTCCTCCTGGGAAATCTGTTGTTGGTTGCCGGTGGATTTATACGGTCAAGGTTGGCCCTGATGGCACTCTTGATCGCCTAAAGGCTCGTTTGGTGGCAAAGGAGTATACCCAAATATTTGGTTTGGATTATGGCGACACTTTCTCCCCAGTGGCGAAGATGGCTTCTGTTCGCCTTTTTCTGTCTATGGTTGCTATTCGCCATTGGTCCCTTCATCAGCTGGATATCAAGAATGCTTTTCTTCATGGTGATCTGAAAGAAGAAGTCTACATGGAGCAACCTCCAGGGTTTGTTGCTCAGGGGGAGTCTTCTGGCCTCGTGTGTCGTCTACACAAGTCCCTGTATGGTCTCAAACAATCTCCCCGGGCTTGGTTTGGTCAATTCAGTACTGTTGTGTAGCAGTTTGGTATGACTCGGAGTGAGGCTGACCACTCTGTCTTCTATCGCCATGCAGTCTGAGGCTGTATCTATTTGATTGTGTATGTGGACAACATTGTTATCACTGGCAGTGATCACCAAGGTATAACTCAGATAAAACAGCATCTCTGTCATCACTTTCAGACCAAAGATATTGGCAAACTTCGTTATTTCTTGGGAATTGAAGTGGCACAATCCAAGGATGGCATAGTAATCTCACAAAGGAAGTATGCTATGGACATTCTTGAGGAAACAGGACTATTGAATGCAAAGCCGGTTGACACCCCTATGGATCCCAATGTTAGACTTTTACTGGATCAGGGAGAGCCATTTTCAGACCAAGGTAGATATAGATGATTGGTTGGAAAACTTAACTATCTTACTGTTACCCGTCCAGATATCTCCTTTGCGGTGAGTGTGGTGAGCCAATTTCTAAACTCACCTTGTGAAGGGCATTGGGATGCAGTGATTCGTATTCTCAGATATATTAAGGGAGCTCCAGGAAAAGGCCTTGTCTATGAAGACAAAGGACACACTCAGATTGTAGGGTACTCAGATGCTAATTGGGCAGGTTCTCCTATCGATAGGAGATCAAACCACGGTTATTGTGTATCCATTGGGGTAATCGATTTCCTGGAAAAGTAAGAAACAAAATGTGGTTGCAAGATCAAGTGCCGAAGCAGAATATCGAGCCATGGCCTCAGCTATTTGCGAGCTCATTTGGTTAAAACAGCTTCTTAAAGAGCTTCAATTTGGAAACGTTATGCAAATGACTCTTATTTGTGATATTCAAGCTGCTTTGCATATCGCTTCCAATCCAGTATTTCATGAGAGGACCAAACACATTGAGATAGACTGTCACTTTATCAGAGAAAAGATTTTGTCTGGAGACATCACCACTAGCTTCATCAATTCAAATGATCAACCGGCAGATGTTTTCACTAAGTCTTTGAGAGGTCCTCGGATAAACTATATTTGTAACAAGCTTGGTACATATGACTTATATGCTCCAGCTTGAGGGGGAGTGTTGAAAACGTGTAAATATCTTTTATATATCTTTTATATATCTTTTGTATTTATGTAGTTTCCTTGTATAGGCTAATCAGATCATAACCCTAATCCTTGTATTTATTATCATAGCTCTATATATACAGCTCTCCGTCGTGTAGTTTAAACACGCGGTTTCATCATATGTCTCTCTTCTGTTTCTCTCTTTTAACACCCCTAAAATAATCTAAACCAAACATGCCTTTAGTATTTATTCCCCATATCATCTCATGCGTTGTATGCTTTCCAACTCAAATTTTGTTCACACATCATTTCACACCAGTACAATAGGCTTTCGTTTCTCTCTTCCTATGAAGCACATACATGGACATGACATGGGAACACACTAAATTCTAAAAATTGTAGGACACGGACACGGCATATATATATATTGAAAATTTAAGGAAAAAGACTCATAATTCATTATATCATATATATATAAGCTTCAAGATTTATAATATTTTGATATATGTCATATGTGTCAATATTTGTTATTTTGTAAGCCCCTCCCAAAAAACATGGAGCAAACGAACTTGTCCTAGTAAAACTAGTCATGTACAAGTACATGTACAAATTTTATTATTAAAAATTGCTTAAAAGTTTAAAACAGACCCAACCTCTGTAAAAATGAAGTTCGCAATCCCTTGAAAGCTTTTCATTGCTTTTTAATTACTGGATCAGGAGATAAGGAGAAAGAAGAAATTATATTTTTGTGGATGTTGTCCTTTTCCTAATGTACTGAGCTAGAATTAAAGGTTAAAATATTTATCTGTGGTTTACTCCTGATGGAAATGGAACTAAGATTGATTTGAAATAACTGCAGAGACTGTGGATTGCAATCATCTCCAACCTCCTCTAATGAAATTGACTTTTGTGCTGTCTGCCTGGAGAGGCCATGTTCAGTGGCTGCAGAAGGTACTGGATTCCATCTTTTGAATATCTATTTATTTGCCTGCTTGTCTACATGTGGTTATTTAATGAACTGCTGTTCTTTGTCAAAGTAATGAAGGAAACTAGGAAAGCAATATGAGATTTCCAGAGCCAAGGAAATTCATTTCAGATATATCATTCCATAAATTATCATCCCATATTTTCAGTTTTTATTTTGGGCAGGCGGTTGATGCTCTTTTTTATATCCTCTTTGACACTATATTTGCAACCTTTTTTCCTTCACACATATTCAAGTTTATGATATTAGAATTTGGAAAACTTAGTGATGACATACTAAGTCATTTGTGAAAGGCTTGCACGGAATGCTTGAAATTCGAGCTCATTGGCAGATGCTTTCATATTTACTGTAACTGATGTAAAGATATTTACATGCAGGATGTGGGCATGAGCTTTGTGTAAGATGTGCGCTCTATCTTTGTTCAACAAGCAATGTTTCTTCTGAAACCCTTGGCCCTTCTGGCTCTATCCCTTGTCCCCTTTGTAGACATGGAATTGTCTCTTTTGTCAAGTTACCAGGTTCCCAAGCAAAAGAAAATAAATTACATGTGTCTCTTGGCCTGTGTACAGCATGCGTGCTACATCCACGTGACCTAGATCGATCATCACTTTCTCATACACCAGAGATTAGAAGAAATCGTGTAGCTTCTGTTCCTTCAGAGATGCTCTGCCCTGTCACTTGTACTCCATTTCCATCTGTGGCAATTCCTCTATGTACTTGCAATGATGGTCCTTGTCCATCATTTGAGCCCCGGGAAGTTGAAACACAAGATGAATCGCCTCGTCACTCACAAGCATCGACAATGGATCAGGAAAAAATTGAAGGGCCAAGAGTGGAGAAAACAACTTGTTCAAGCATGTTTTGGAGTAGAAGAAGTGGCAGCAGGGAGCATCAATGCAATTCAGAAATAAATGCTTGACCAAATAGGCACTTATGGCCATTCTTATCTTGTGGATACTATATACAATTTTAGCTCAACAGAGCAGTCCACAGCTGTCTTATTTACCTGCCTCAAATAGTGAGATCCAGTGGATATATCAAGAAGAAAGATAGCTGCTCTGCAGATCTGTTTTGCTCCACAGGCTGCATACTAGGTGATAAATAATATTCTTGCTTTTCAGCATCCCACCGCCATTTAGTTCTCAGTTATGATATCTATAGGGGGTTTGTAAAATTAGTATGATCATATTGTTATTGTAATTGATTGCGATTGCAATTGGATTTCATTTTGTCAGAGAAAAGAAAGTGTTTTTCAAGAGGAGGGAAAAAGAAGAAAAATACCTTTCTCTTTTAGCACATGTATCAGGTTAGGACTTAGGAGGTTCTATATATTGTTTGTCATGAATTTTATAGATTTACTAAAAACAAATTTGAGTACTGAAACGGCTTGTTGATGCATTTGTAATTGCCCTTTTTGTGAACTTGAGGATGTGTCTACCATCAACACTTTCTGCTGAAGTACTTGTTTACCAAAGCAGGCTTGTTTAACCTTGATGCACAATTTTTGTTCCAGCAAGATTTGTTTCTGTAAAGAGCACTTTATGAGAATTACTGTTAAGACCAAGGTAATTTAGCTTGTTTTTGCAGTTAACTTATGCTTTTAGCATAAATTCTAAATGTGTGCTCGCTTTTGCTAAGGAAAAAAAAATATTTTGCTGTAGGATGAAAACAATTTTGGTTACTACGTACATGTTATTATCGTCATTATTATTGGCCCTACTAATGACATTGGAAGTCAATGATGAGAAAGAAAATGCATAGGAAGAGAATTTCTCTCGAAGAGAGCTTTGTTCTTTCACATAGTCAGCAATCACATCCAACCAATGACATGTTGCTACGTTTGAGATCTGCATCCTTACAAATAGAGACGCGCCTTTTATTTGTAAGGGCAATTATTATTATCTTTTATTGTTGTATTTGTCTCTCTGTCTCTTACTATGCTTTTGTTTCTTCCATGGTTCTGCATGGAATATACACGTCGAAGGTACACTTTTCATGTGCGTGGAAGCCAGGGTCACCACCAAATAACTGAGTAATGATATTTGTGCTTCATTTCAAGTTGTATTATTCATGATACAGTGTGACAGACTAATGTATAGAATTTTAATAGAATATTATAATAACCAAGATATCTTATTTTGCAATAAAACTTTATTATTATTTAAACAAATAACATCATTTAATTTGCTGATGACACATTATTAATTAATGAATACAAATTAAATTGTTAATAATGTAACTTTTAATATGATGTTATTAATGATTATAATATATTGAAGATTTTAATCCTAGATTATTAAACCTAATTACTGTTCAATTTTCTTTTCTAATTAACACCACATTTTACTTAGTGAAGGCTACATATCTTTAGTTGTTGCAGTCTTAGTTGTGTACACAACTGTACTCATGATCCTCTATATCTGAATTCATTTGGCTTGCATTTGTACTGTATCTAATTATGATTTCAACAACTGCAACAGAAATAGAGTATTTTTTTAAATTAAGGGATAAACAATTTTTTGCACACTACATAATGCACACCAAGTGGTATGTGAAAAACTTGAGCTGCACTATTAAAGTATAATGCTTAGATACGTTTAACGAAATTTCAAAATATTATAGATGTGCATGTGACAATAGCAATACTCGTTGGAAAGGTGAATAAATTGAAATGACAGAGCTAGACCACTGAAAGTCTGAAATGCAAGAAAGTAACAGTAATGCATATAACTTGTTCTCCTTCTCATCATATCATTACACGCCACGCACCTACTAGAAAGCCATAAAGCTCTGGTATAGCTATATGTCCTTTCCTATCATAGATCACAAATCCTTAAAAGAAACATAATGCCAGTTTGGCCCACAACTTCTCATAAGTATATCAAGAATATCTACTACCTTTCAAGCCCCACTCCAAAAGAAAAGGGAAAAAGAGAAAATAAAGAGGAAGAGATTTCATCAAACAGCTATCCTTATTCTACCATGCCAAAACCTAAGAAAACCATAGGAGACAATGCTAATTGAGATAAGGCTGGAACAAGTTTTATTTACTGAACTGTTTAATATTCAGCCTTCAGGAATCACCTCCTTCTTGCAGCAGTCTCTCTTTGAGCATTGAAGTAAACTGCAGCAACAGGTAGGCCAAGGCCATTCTCCTCTGAGAACCTCCTTGTGTTGAAATGGTCTCTAGAAGCTGGGGGTCTCACTGTTTGTCTTCCTCTCTGCTTGAACAACATGAATACGTATCTGTGAATTCCTATTACAGGCTTTGGACTCTCATAGCCCACAATCTCTTTTCCTGTATGAAAGTTCAGTTTGTCAGATATTCTTGTCAAAATAACCATTATTACAGGCATCTTTAAAAATGACATTTTTTTTGGTGTTACAATTAACATATATAGTGGTAAAAGTATAACTATAAAGAAATATAAAGAAGAATCATTGGTGTCTGTTGACTGGGGTAAGAGAAACTAACCAAAAGAGGCATCTGTGGTACCAGGAATATCTGCAACCATCCTGGCAAATTGGCACCAAGTTGTTGAGAGTTTTGATTATACAAAAAGACATATATATATATATAGACACTGTAAAGAGAGTTTTGATTATACAAACCAGTGGAGATGTTCCCTTAAATATGGATCACTAGGACTTGGAGCATCTGGGTCGGTCATAATCTTCAAGTTTTCAATTGGTATGTGGGGAGAGAATATATACCCCGTATCAGTACCAGTAGAAACATATATGTAAAATAATATCCAGATATAGGGTGAGTCAGTAACTTTACCAAGGTATAAGCAGCCCTCATGTCATCACCACCAATCTCAACTCGTGGCTTGGCCATAATAGTAGAAGGCATTAGCTCATGACCATTAGCAACTTGCTTGGTGGGATATATCACATTCATTCTTACACTTGGGGTGAAAATGTCAACCACCTCTCCTATCACTCTCCCCACAACAAGTGGTTCCATGAGCCTAGAGATTGCAACAACGCAAATAGAAGGGATGTGGGTTTGAGTGGAGAGATGAGTAAAATATGCTCTAAAACTTGTTGGTAATGTGGGTGGTACATGGGAAGTGAGATTTTGAAGGCATTTATAGAGCCTCAAGGATTTAGAAAGGGGGTTTATGAGTTTGGCTTGGCTTAGAAGTTAGAAGCATAAAGAAAGATTCCATACAGGCTTGCCTATTTATGGAAAGGACATCTGTTTTAAGTATATGCAATTTGTGTTCTTCAAAATTGTTAAGGGAACACGTACTCCAGAGAGAATGATCATCTGCTACATTTGTTCGTCATATATCAACAATTATGTCTGATTAACCACAGAATCTATAACATGTCTTTGGCTTATTGGCTAAACGAGAATGAAGAATATATTCAATTTTTCCCACTATAATATAATATCTTCGGCGAATGGGAATTCAACTTTTAGATAAGGTGCTGAATTTCATGCACATGATATTTCTCATATCAATGAAAAAGAAATCTTATCAAGTTCAGGATTTGTGTTTTTAATTCAGTGGAGAAACGCAGATCTAATGAATTCAGGATAAATTTGTATAGATCTAATTTTAAAACAGACGCATTTCTAGTTAAGACCCCATTTTTTATCCCTAGTAGCCAACCCCTCTTCTCCAAAACTCAAAAAGGAAATAAAAAAGTAGAAGTGGCAAAAAAACTTCTTAAACTGACTTGGCACATACGGTCAAGTTAACATGCTCTAATGCCTTGTTAGCAAGCAATGTAAGAGTTGTCCCCAAGCTCTTTGGGTATTAGAACTAATTCCTGTTTGTGCATAGCCATTTACTAGGCCATAAGGTATCTCAAATCTGGATTGAAATCCTCCGTCTCCTTACCTGTCTTTCAATTTAATGATCACAACTCAGCAAAAAAGAAAAATTCTTTCTTTCTTAATTGGCAATAAGCCAATAGAATAACTTCTCTTAATTGTCAGTTTTTTTAGGAATGGGGACATGAAAAAGGAACAGGGAATTTGAATCCCTTAAATCCTTGCACATATAAGTATTGCAAGTAAAGTCTGCTGGCATAGAGAGTTCAGTTTAATTAGGCCACACCTTGTAGTTCAATCTCATCTATTTTTAATGAAATTTAAATTTTAGATCTTCACAATAAAATACCGAGTGCTAGTTATCAATATTTGAAAGTTTCAGCGTCAAGTCAATAAATTAAATTATGTCATAATAAGCGATTGATTGATATGTCAATTGCACGAGTAGAATCAATTTCTCCTATATTCATGTTTGAGAGGTGGCCGGTTCAGGTTAAAGCAGCTGGCACGATCAATTAAAATAACCTAATGAACTTTTTTCAACAAAATTAATTATTTTCTTTGGTTTTTATTAAGTCTACAATTTTTGAATAGTAATAGGGAATAAATTCATAAGTTTAATTTTGATGTATTATCAATATAAAATTTTATATTATCAATTAATTATATATTATCTATCATATATGTGACTTATAAGATAATTATTATAAAAGTCAAATAATTTTAATAACGTGATACTGTATTATGAATAACATTATAAAAGTTTTTACACTAATAATGCATCTTTTAGTAAATCCTAAATTCAATCTGATAATTTCATTTATGTAATTGTAGAATGTAAAGGAAATAATAAAATTTAACACGTTAGATAGGTTCATGCAACATATTCTACATTGGATTCGTAAACAGAGTTGTAAGAACTCAATTATTAAAAAAAAGACGTTCTAATACTCGAAACTCTTATTATTGTGGGATTTGAAAAGGATATCAGCTATATATACAATTTTATTTCCATATAAGCAGAGATATTGCTTTTGCAACTATTATTAGTCAAAAAAGGAAATAAGAAAAGAAAGACTTTATCACAAACTCTCACAAATCATTGAGTTAATTATGTATATATCAAATTCTTATTCTCTTCCCCACTTATACAAAAACACACAGAAGGAGACGCAAAGAAAAAGAAAAGGAATAAGCACAAAATGAACAAGAAAGAAAAATTCATTGGCCACTACTAATAGTTCAGTATATTTTCAGCTTTCTAGCTTCTAATAAGTAATAATTTGCTTTCTTACACTGTTCTGTTTGTTTCCCAAAGACACATGAAATGAACCCATCATTGTACATGTTTTAGTTATTTTTACAAAGGATCTATTATTCTGTCTCAGAAACTAACATGAAGAACAAACCATATATACCAGCCAGTTTACAGTACACCAATACAAGTGTTCAATGCCCTCTTTTCTTGTTATTAAATTTTGGCTAATTATTAAGAAGTGATCAACAATTTCCTCAGTGAACAGTGTAGCAAGAAGATATTGTAAAGGATAATTTTTTCCTTAGGTATGTTTACTATAAGCACTACTTAAATTAATGATTAACACGTGTAAAATATTTTATTAAGGATATGTAATTTTAGCATCACTCATATAATTTTATCAAAGTTAGTTCTTGATTTAAAGGTCAGTTTAACACCGTAAATGAAAGAAAAAGAAAGAAAAAAAAGAAAAAAAAGAAAAACAGTAGAGAAGTAGATGACTTATCACATCTTTATTTAGCATCATTCAATAAAAAATAACAGATGCTTCATTTTTTTATTTAGTTTTATCAATAAAAAGAAGAGAAATCTATTAAAATTTATATTTTTTTTTTCTTAAGTAATTTTTATTTAAGTACAGTTTATTATATATATTTAAATTATTATTTAATATTTATAAAATTATAGAGATTATCATAAAAATATATTAATATCTAAATATACTTTTACACATATTAAATACTTATTAAAATATCTAAAAAATTATATGATTGACCGTAGTTACCTAATTTCTTTTTACTTTCTTCCCTCCCATTCCATCCAACAATGGAGGCATGAAAAGTTTGTGAGACCCACATAAATTCAGCCTCTTAAAATCACTTCTCATTTGTATTTTGTATATGATAAGATTATGTTAAAAAAAATTAACATAAATATTCTAAATAAAACATGACTAATAGGATCTGTTTAAAGTATCTATGTTTATCTCTCTTCAAATGTCTCTATCATATAAAGTACACACACAAGCGAATTATTCTCATCATAGGTCTTTTTGTTGAATTTATTTATTTATTTATTTATTTATAAATGTCATAAATGCTTGTTTAAAATATTAAAATAAAAAATTTAAATAAAAATTATTAATTTTAGATTTTAATATATCAAATATCTTATTTTTATGTATAATTTATTATTTTAATATCTTTAATAAATGACCTTATGTTACTTGTTAACAAAACATTTTATTTATTTTTTACAAGTATCCTTTTAGTTTTTAATAATGAATAAGGATCACTTATTTTTATTTTTTATTTTTTATTATCTTTTTATTTAAATTTTAATAAATAAATATATATTTTACTTTTTAACTAAAATTTATATTTATTTAAATTTAAATAAAAAAATTTAAAACAAAAAATAAAGTATCCTTTTAGTTTCTAATAACTGATTGAATTAGCAGTCGGCAAAGATTGACAGAATGGCAGCCTTTTGTCCTTTGAGGTCTTCTCACTTTATTGGAGCATTAAGGACGATGGAAACTTGGAGAGCGTGCTCGTTTAAGAAAAAGTGAATGCATGGAATTAACCTCTCCAAACTTGACACGTAGTTTCACTTTTGCAGAATATCTTTGTCTGCAGAGAAGCATGGAAATTAAAGATTGTAACATCCTGTACCAAAAAAAGAAAAAAGAAAAATATTGTAACATCCTGCATTTGTCTATCTCATATTCCTTTTGACTACCTTGGTGTCATCACTAGATCAATATCAACTCCAATTCTCGCACAATCATTATATCTTTTTTATATAATTTAAAGAATTTAATTACTTACACATATTTTACTAATATTACTTTATATTTATATTATTTTTCGTATTTAATTATAAATGATATTTTATATTTTAAATATTTATATTTTAATTCTACCACATATCTCATATATAATTGAGATGTATTTCTTATATATATATATATATATATATATATATATATAACATTTTTAATTTAAAATATACATATACTGTATATAAGTACCTATTATATTTTAACAAAATATAAATAATGGAACTCTCAATAACACCAAAAGTGTAACTGAATATGCTATGTTTCGTTAAGCGAGGAGGTGCTGGCCGAATTCTCTCTTTATGATATTCTCTCATTTTTTTTAGTGTTTTTTTTTTATTTTTTAGTGTTCTTTTATATTTTGTAGTGATTTTTTTTTTTTTTTTTTGAATTCTTCGTTAATGGAAGTGCAACTTGAATCATTTGATGGGCGCAGCTCTCCAATTTTTTCTTTTTTTATAGTATTTTTTTAATAATTTTATTGTAAATCTTTTATATTTGAGATTTTTAGATAAATCTAAAGAGGTTGACTTTGAGTTTTTTTAATTTGTCTTCTGTCATTTTTTCAAGGTGGGTCTAAAGAAAAGTAAAGATGACGTAGAAAAAAACCTATTTAGAGTAAGATAAGACACACTGACCTCAATGGAAAAAACTAATGTATCGTAACTTTTTTTCATCTTTTCTCCTCTTTGATTTTTATTGTTAAAATTTTATGGAGTTTTTTGTGTTTTGGTATTTTTTCTTTTTGATGTGGTGCACTAGAGACTTTTATTTGAGTCATTTTTCTAGGCTTATTAGAAGTGATTTGAGTAATAGCACCTATTCTTACATAACTTGCTTTTTATTTTATTTTCAATAATGAATTTCATTATTTTTAGCAAAAATAAAAATAAAGGTAAAAATGATATTTATATACTCTCTCTGTTTCATAATATCTATCGTTTTAGATGATAAAAAATTATTTCATATTATCTGTCAATTTAAAAAATTAAGAAAACATTAATTTTTTGAATTTTATTATTGTCTCCTAATATTTCCACTAAATAGAATGAGAGAACATTTATGAAGGAAGAGAAATTGTTATATTTCCCTAAAGGTTAGGATATTCAATAGATTTTTTAATCATTGTACAAAAATCTTAAGCTGCGATTGATATACATAATAATATAAGATTTGATAATATAATATAATAATATAAAAGTTGATAATATAAAAAATTTGATTATTTTTATATAATCATATATTTGATGTTCAATAGTATAAGAATTTTAATAGTATAATAATTATTTAATATATCTATAATACCTTTTAATATAAAAAAATAAAAAACAAACTATAATTTTCTAATTAAAAACATAAAAAATAAATTACATTACACAAGACAAAAGCAATGATGAATATGCTGATATCTATCCAATTAAATAATAAAATAATCAATGACTTTCAACGATAATTACAACAATCTCCATCCATTTTTCTCTCATGCACAAAACACGCATACCCACATCAGGAAGAAAAATAAAATAGAACAATGAAAGAGAGGAGAGGCAAAAATACATAAGAAAACTCCATCAAAAGGTAGAAAAGGTGCTGAATCCCCTACTTTATCATTTTCCCATTATACCCATGAGTATCAACTAATTTCCATTCATTTCTTATAAGTTGTTTCTTCAGAGCCTAAAAGCTCACTACTATGGGTCTATGGGACTTGGATCAAAATGGGTTGCTTCCTTATATGCTTGTATTTCTATTCTTAGTCTCGTTTTCTATAGAAAAAGTTAAAACTTTGGGCTGTAAAATAAAAAAGTTCTAATTTTTTTCTCTTTTGATCTTCTCCTTTTCTTGATTCTAGGTTGAAGGGGTATGGGTATAAGGGAGGATGCCGAAAATGGTAGTTTTATGGGATGTATGTCAATTTTTCTTTGTGCATATTTTATTGTGACTTGAATTTTCATATTTCCTTGAATTTCTAGTTAACAAGGGACTCAAAAATTTCCTTACTGGAGAGTGGTGGTGAGGAACAACGCTGGGGTGGTGGTGGTGTGAAATGTGGTGGTGGGGAGAGTTTTCTTATTTTGATGAGTTTCAGTTTTGAATTGTTTGATTTATAGGTAAGAGTATAAGTGGGTGGTTTGATTTGATTTTTGAGTGAAAATAAATCGAACTATTTAAAATCAATTGGTTTAGTTTGGTTTGGTTTTTATATTTTTTGATAGTCAAATTCGAACCAAATCGAACCAAACATTTATGGATTGGTTTGGTTCGGGTGATCGGGTTGGTCATTTTTTTAATATAAAAATAAATTAAATAATTAGTTTTTCATAACAAAAAAAAAATACATAATAAACCTATGAAAAAATTTCTAGAAATAGAATCAAATTTATTGATTTGAACACTAATAATTATTTCATGTTTCAGAATGTCTATTAAAAGGTTCATGAAAAGGGAACAAAGAAACATATTGATATTTGTATTAAGAAATTATATTTGAATAAGTTAAAAATTCTTCAAGAGAAATTTAACTTGGCAATTTGTATACTACTACTATTCAATTAAGAGAAAGTTGTGAGACTACTAACCTGGAGGTATATATGTAACCAATTGAACCCCTAAGGACATGAGTGGAGCTAATGGAGACTTGATTAGTTGAACTTTGAATCAGCAACCTAGCGAATCCAAAGTCTCCAACCTTTGCAGTCATATTTTCATCTAAGAGAATGTTGTTGGGTTTCAAATCACAATGCACAATAGGAACTTCACTATCATTGTGCAGGTAATCTAATGCACAAGCAGCATCAATATCTATATTCAGTCTTTCCATTAGGTTCAACTCATTTTTATTTGCATACTTTCTCTTTCTCTTAATCCAATCTTCCAAGTTTCCATTACTTAAGTACTCATAAACTAGAGTCAGAAATTCATTGTTTTTAAAGTCAATACTAGAGCATTTAAAGTCAATTCATCGTTTCCAAGCTTCCAAGTTTAGATGATGTTGTTGCTGTTACTTTCACTTTTCTATTCTTTATGTATAGTAGCAAGTAAATTGTCAGACATAATATCAGTGTTACCACTGTGACTATGATGATGTAATGTCTGATATGTCTTCTTTCATGACCATGAGGTTCACATGTAAAATATAAGCAAATTTTTTTATTGCCTTCTAAATGGACAACAGAAAGATTTTAGAAAACTCCACTATTGGGAATGGTTCCTTCTAAATCATTATAAAAGAGGTTCAAAAGCTAAATGACATGTAGATTTTGAAGTTCAATAGGAATTGATCCAGAAAGTTAGTTGAAGGAAAGATCTAAAGTTTTCAAGCCTCTCACCTCTCCAAGAGTTTTTGGAATAACGATAACATATTATAAATATATGCTAGTGGAACATTTTGGCGGAGGAATTTTTTTGGTTTGGTTTTAGGAGTTTTGAAAGTATTATACAAAATATAAAAAAATAAGTAGTAGCCAAAGATGTTGTAGCATAATTTTTTTTAAAAAATAAAATATATAAATATATGGTTTCGTTTGGTTTGGTTTGGTTTTGAAATTTTAAATCCAAGAACCGAACCAATTAAACTTTAATTGGTTTGGATTTTACCCGAACCAATCAATATATCCAAACTAAACCAAACCAATTTAATTGGTTCAGTTTGGATTGATCGGGTTGGTCAGTTATCCGAACCAATTTACACCCCTATTTCTAGGTATGAAAGTGGAAGGTAGTGGTGGAAGGAAAATCCTATCAGGAGGTCATAGGGAGGATAATGTTATACTATTAGAGTATGATAAAAAGCTTTGACTGGATTTGATTATCTTATCAGGTGGATATACCAAACACCTGATAAAACATGATAATATTAACTTATACTATCAGGTCATCCTTATATGACGTACCAAAAATACCCTTAAATGACAAAAATATTATGATACTGAAAGAGTATTTTTTAAGCTGACTCCATTTACATATGTTATTTTTGTTATGTAATTAAAATCTCAATGTATTGCCTTAATAAAACGTGTTCTTGATTGTATAAATTATTTAATTTAATAGGTAGGTTACATTTAAATCATTTGTAACTTAAGATTTTTTATTATACTGACCTATGTTCTTCACATATTCTTTTGTAAATTATTCAATAATAATTTTTGTTAATCTCATGTTTCAAATTTGTTTCCGCTAATATATAGTGCAACTATTATTTTTTAAAATTATATTAGAGAAAGATCAAAATTCTGCCTTTTTTTTCCCATGTAAGAGTGCAGAATTATATGTGGTGAAATCCGTTTTATATTCTCAAATCACAATAGAGAATTGATGATCCACATCTCTAATAGAGGTCAATAGTATCAAGCCCTGCAAACTTAAAACGTAGTCTAAAATGTCTTTCTCAGCCGCAAAAGGTTTCGGGGGAGATATATATATATATATGAGATATATCTAGTGAGAGGAGTTTTTATTGTGAGAGGGTGAGATGAGTAAATCTTAACTATACAACTATATATGAATGGTCAAAATTAAAAGTTATTTAAAAGTCATGTGACCACTTAAAAAAGTCACATGTATTTATCTTCTAATCTTGACCATTCATGAAAAATCTAATAATCAAAATTCACTCTTTTCACCTCTCACGATAAACACTCCTCTCATCAGTATATATATATATATATATATATTACTTATATTTTTCTATATGATGTGCCTTTGACTGAGTGTATCTGAGTGAAGGTGTTATTTGATGACCTAAATTTTTGTAATAAATCAATTAAGAGATTCAACTTTTGTTGTTACTAATTAAGGATTTTAATTTTTTTAAATATATTTTTATTAATAAAATTGATGAAAAAACAAAATATATAACTTAATAAATAAAAAATAATTTATAATACAAATAAAACACATGACATATATGTCTTATAATTTTTTTTCAATTGGTAAATATTATTAAAATAATTTTTATTTAAAATTGAGGTCCTTGATTGATAATTAAAACAAAATTAAAGTCCTTAATTGATAATTTTTAAAGTTGAGATCCTTAATTGGTTATCACATTAAAATTAAGATACTTGTACAATACTTTTCTAGAGTCTATCGTCACTTGCTCAATATCACTATCAAATATCAATCATAAGAATATAGATGTTACACCAAACAAAAGAAATCATACGAAAATAGATGATATGAGAATATTTGGTAAGTTTGAAAATAGACGTAGCAGAGAGATGGTAAAAAAAAAAAAAACTTTATATTTGATACACTTTAAAAATGCATTCTTAATTTTTTTTTTTCCTTTTACCTTCTTGTTTTTACTCTTGAAGTTACAAATTCCGTCAACCAATAGTACCAAACCAAACATTTCTTTTTGGATAACTTGTTTGAATTTCTTTGACATTTCTTGTGTAGGCCTAGTATTCTTTAATTAGATGTTTCTAAGAAAGGAGAAGGGAGAGAAAGGGAGAGAAAGGAAAAGGAAGAAAAAGAAGGAAATGAAGGAGGAGTTAATTTGAGGGGAAGAATATTAGATATTTGAGAGGAAAGGAAGGGGGAACATTTGCTCCTCTTCTCCCCCCCTCCCCTCTTCGCCGCTTTATTATAAATTTATAAATCTTTTAAATAGTGGTACAAACAAACAAAGTTTTTTTTTTTTAACATTTATTTGGAGTTAGGCTACAATAAATATTATTTTGAAATTCTTAACCTCAGCTTGAATTACATACTTTTAACCGGATTGAAAAAAACATGTTAGTTGATATGAGCATAAACTAATTAGGACACTACTTGATTATAATAATAATAAAAAAATCTTTTGACATTTATCATTTAGAGTAATTCTAGAAATATCAAAATTTTTATTAAAGAGTATACTTTATTGGTTTCCACATCATCAATCAATTTTGAAAATTATAATTACAAACTGAAAACGAAAAGAAAATCATTTACAAAAAAAGAAATATGAGGTTTGGCTCTTATTAATCGTTCAAAGACTAATCAAAACTTTGTGATTATTGGGCTAATAGTGTACACAAGAACATTAGGCCACTCAAAGTTGCGAACAGTAGGCCCAATGGGTCTTCATGGACACATATTCACACTACTAGGCTTTGCCCCCTCCCTGACCCTTCAAAGGGTTTGAATCATTGAACAGTGAGGTAATTCAGACCCCAATTAGCTTGCTCAGCCCATGATTTTATTGGGAATGCAGTTGTTCTAGAGAGGCTTGTTCTTAATTACCAATAAATAAATAAATAAATAAGTAGAGTGAGAGAGGGGCTTGTTCGATGTAATAATCGACTGACAGGTACTATATCTAACTACCTAAGGAAATTGGAAGTCTCACAAGTCAGTATGTCCTTAATTTGAATAGAAAATTGGTTGAAGGGGATATTCTTACTGAGCTTGGAGACTGCATTTCCCTTACCATATTGGACCTTGGAAATAATCAACTCAATGGGTCTATTCCAGAGATACTGGTGGAATAACCCAATTGCAGTGCCTGGTTCTTTCTCACAATAATCTGTCTGGGACTATTCCTGCAAAGAAATCTTCATATCTTAGACAACTTATCATCCCTGATTTGATCTTTGTTCAACAACTTAGAGTATTTGATGTGTCCCACAATAGGTTGTCTGGCACTATACCTGATGAATTGGGGAGCTGCATGGTGGTTGTTAAATCTATTAATCAGCAACAACATGCTTTCTGGGAGTGGGAGTATTCCAAGATACAACTTTGGATTTGTGTGGATACTTGTTGTCAATGGCAGGTTTGGAAAGTTGAGTAGTTTGGTGAAGCTGAATTTGACAGGAAATAAGTTAGTAACAATGGGGACTTGCCACAATCCTTGGGAATTCTGTCCTACTTGACAAATTTGGATCTTCATCGAAATATGTTTGCTGGAGAGTGGAGAGATTCCTGTTATAAATTTGTTTTTGCCACCCGCCCATCCCTATCCACAATAGTCTCTCATGCACATTCCCTCTATAGATAGATGCCAAGCTATAATGTACGGATACGGATATAGGTATCAGATATGATACGGGTATGATACGGAGATATGACTTTTATTAAAAAATTAAATAAACATTTAGCAAGTATTCAAATATCTTATATGGATATGAATACGTATCTAATGCAAGTACGATAAATATTATGAAGTACCCGTACTTTATAGATGTGAAGTGAATTTGCTTCCAAACAAAACAACCCATGATCAATCAACCTAGCACTACCACTGTTGATGAAAGACTGGAATATTCTCATTCCTCCAATCCGCTAATTCCTTGCTCAACTGAAGGTTCTCTTGCATCAGCCTCTCCTCATTCTCAATTTGATCATCTCCATTCTTGTGCAGCAGATAGCGTCTGTTGCTATCAGCTGACAGAATGAGGGATAGTGTGAATGAGGATTTGTTTTCAATGGTCCAGTCCCTGGAAGGTTCCTTGTGTTTGCAGCCGTTTATTATTAATAAAAATGAAATTTATGGCGCGCAACTTGACAAATAGATAATTCGGTAAATTGTTCTGGGTGCGTTGCAACATGCTGGACTCCATGCTTATGGAGCATATTTACATTTGATTTTAAACATATTCACATAAATGTTTTAAAAAATAACTCAAATCAATAGTTGAAATCTTACTGAAACATGTATTTATTACTTTCCATAACCTTACAATAATTTTTTGTTTAGGGATTGCGTTTATCTCAGTAATTAATATTGGACTGTATTGAGCAGTTGTCCTGAATTAAGTGGCATTAAATCTTGTAGTTCTATAGTAAATTCATATTCACTCCTTGTGTTGAAGTGTGGCCACCACAGAACTTCTCTGGATGCTAGGTACAATAAGTTTGGTTTCAATTGATAAAGAAAATCAACTGCTATTGCTCTTGTTGTCTTCTAAAAGCCAAAGCAATATTATTCTTGATGTGATAATGACCATTTAGTATTTTATTTATTGGTTTGTTCTACATTAGGGTTCATGACCGGTCGAATCCTATAATTCTATGCTCCATTCATAAGCATCCTAAATGGCTTTGAACTTCTCATTATTACACTGTCAGTGTATAAAAGTGTTTAAACTATTGAGGCCGAACTTTGACTGGTTGGAATTTGACTGAGGTTAGTATCACGGCCTATTGACGTTTAATCTTTTATTCATTTCAATTATCTTCTGTCTGTGTCAATGTTAACTTGATTCTAAACTTCGCCTACCCTGGTAATGTCTTAATTGCTGCCTTTATTTCTATGGAGTTGCAACCTTAACATTGTTGACCTGAGCAAACTAAATTAAACTTCTTGTGGATATAATTTTCCTTAAATAAAAACTAAGCCAATAGAAGATTTTCTTGTTTCATCTTACCTTAAAATTACCTCTGTTGTATTTGGCACTGATTGGAAGAACTGCTATTGTATATGTATGCCAGTGTAACTAATTGTGTATTTTTTATAGTAGGAAAAAGATATCAAGATTTAGAGTTCTCTCACATATGTAATTTGTTAGGTTTTATTGTACAAATTTATTTCATTATTTTCATTATTAAGACAGATTTATTTCCTTATTTATGTTATTATGACATATTTGATTCTTGTATTAAAACAAATTTATTTCTTGTAATTTAGCTATATTCTAGGCAACTAGTTATTGTCATAAGTCTATATAATGTAAATCGTATCTGTATAATTGTAATTCAAGCAATAACAATATTTAGAAATATTCTTTCAAGTTGGTATCAGAGCTCCTGATTTGGGAACCTATGATGTTTCTGTTGCAATCAGTCTCTATTGCTGACCAGACCAGCCTTCATCGCTGGGTTTAGAACTAGCCTTCATCGCTGGGTTTCAATCAACCTTCATCATTGCCGCTGCCCTCCATGCACGCTAGTGTTAGTGTTGCAGCCCTTTCCTTGTCCAGCATCCAGATCACCGGAGCAAGGACACTAGTCGTTGCCCAGATCCTAACCAACAACCTCTTGGAGCCGCGCCATCAGAAATCTTCTCACGCGCTTGCACGTGCACGCTCACCTATCAGCGCATATAAGCCACGCGCCACTTTCCAGGGCTCCGTTCACCTCGAAGGTGGTGCCATTTTGTTCGCCAGTGTCTTCTGGTACTGTTCACATGTCCCTGCCACTGCAATCTAAAGTTTTTCTCAGCGGGCTTGTTAATGACAACTAGTATGTTGGACGACGAGACTGCCAAAACCATCCCACAAATTAGCGTGGCACCGCCCCCACCTCTGAATCCTAATGATCTCTTAGTCTTGCACCCCACCTACTGCCTTAATAGAAAAAATTACTTGCAGTGGGCCCAAGTCATCTGCACTACACTTAAGAGTCATCAGAAGTTAAACCACATTGAAGGATAAGAACTGAATTCTAGTCATAAATGAAGATATGAGTACATTGAAAAAGAATAGAACATGAGAGATTATTGAGAGATCAGGTGACAAAAGGTCAGTGGGGTGCAGATGGATATATACATTGAAATATCGGTCTGATGGTACACTAGACCGGTATAAAGCAAGGTTGGTGACAAAAAGAATACATTTAGATTTATGGAATTGACTATGATGAGACATTTGCTCTAATAATCAAGATGAACACTATAAGAAACTTACTCTCCCTTACTGCCCACTTTGGGTGATAATTACATTAGTTTGATGTTAAAAATGTCTTTCTCCATGGAGACTTAGAGGAGGAAGTTTATATGGAAATTCCCCTTAGATATGATTCCACCAGTGGAAGGAATAAGGTGTGTAGGTTAAAGAAGGCTTTATACAGGTTGAAGCAGTCTCTCCGTGTTTGGTTTGGAAGATTTACAAAAATAATGGTGTCCCTAGGATATTACAGACAAAGTCAAGGTGATCATACTCTCTTTTTAAACATTCACAAGAAGGTAAACTCAGTTTTGTTTGTGTATGTTGATGACATCATTATATCAGGTGATGACCTAGTTGAGAAGCAATTCCTAAAGGAGAAATTAGCAATTAAATTTGAAATGAAAGATCTTGGAAGATTAAAGTACTTTCTTGGAAATAAAGTTGCCTACTCTCAGTAAGGTATCTTCATTTCTCAAAGAAAATATGTCCTAAATCTTCTCAAAGAAACTAGAAAGCTCGGGTGTAAGGTTACCGGTGTACCCATTGAGCAAAATCACAAAATGGGATGTGATGAAGAGAGTCTCAAGGTGGATAGAGCTCAATATCAGAGACTAGTAGGAAAATTAATATACATGGCACATACTAGACCAGACCTAGGGTATGCTATCAATATTGTTAGTCAATTCATGCATGATCAGCGGGAAAGACACGTGCAGGCTATGAATCGAATTCTACAATATCTTAAAACTACGTCTAGGAGATTATTACTATTTAGAAATGGAGAAACCTATCTGTGAAAGTGTACACAAATACTACTTAACTATGCAAGTTCAGTTACGTACTGATAGGAGGTCAACATCAAGTTATTGTATATTTCTAGGTGGAAATCTAGTAACATGAAAAAATAAGAAACAGGACATAGTGGCACGGTCAAGTGCAGAAGCTGAGTTTCGATCTATGACACAATGAGTTTGTTAATTGCTATAGATGAAGATCATATTAAATGACTTGAGACTAAAACATGAAGTTCTTATGAAACTGTTTTGCAACATCAAATCAATCATTAGCATTGCACATAATCTAATTCAACATGATAGGACGAAACACATTGAGATAGATCGACATTTTATCAAGGAGAAATTGGATAGTGAACTCATAACCATAGCATATGTTCTTTCAGGATATCATTTAACATATGCATTAACTAAGAGACTACCTATAGAGCGCTTTCAGAATTTTACTAGTAAGCTGTGAATAATATATATCAATTCACAAGCTTGAGGGGAAGCGTTGAGTTTTATTATACAAATTTATTTCCTTATTTCCGTTATTAGGAGAGATATTTATTTTTTTATTTTCGTTATTAGACAAATTTAATTATTGTATTAGACATATTTATTTCTTATAATTTAGATCTATTTTAAGTAAATAATTATTATTATAAACTTATATAATATAAATTATACATGCACAATTGTAATTCAAGTAATAACAAATTCAAAAATATTCTATCAGGTCAATCTATCGTTACATCATCTTCCTTATTTTCCCTCACCTGCAGAAATTGATATTGATAGGATTGGTATTATACTATGAAACTGTGGGAAAATTCAAGGAGCAGATGCTCCGATGACAGAGAAAACAGCAAGAGCAAATTGTAGATACAAGTATAGAGAGTGTAGAAAGATAGGAAAAAAATCAGAGAAGCAAGGTGCTTTCTCTGCCCTATGGCCCAAGCCACCAAAATCCTCCCAGTTCCAGCCTGACCCTCCTCTACGTAACCAACCCCTTCTTATTCACTCGGATTCTTCACACACAATAATCCGCATTTTTCCTCCCACTCTCCAATTTC
Organism: Ormosia semicastrata; assembly: GCA_029884595.1. Classification (NCBI taxonomy): domain Eukaryota; kingdom Viridiplantae; phylum Streptophyta; class Magnoliopsida; order Fabales; family Fabaceae; genus Ormosia; species Ormosia semicastrata. The sequence continues at coordinate 7,377,432 of JAQQTO010000041.1, forward strand.
CACGTGTCCCTTTCTGTTGTGCTTCCCTCTCTCCACCAACCGAACCCTCTTCTCTCTTTGTCCTTTCACGTTTCTTATTTCTTCTCTCATAGATTCTCATTAAGGTAGAGATACTGTCCCATTTTCTATTTTTTTTATCTTTTCATTTAAATTTTGATAAATATAAAATAAATTATATAAGAAAAAAACATATAATTAAATTTATAACACTTATTAAAATTTAAATAAAAAAATAAAAAATAAGACAAAAAATTGAGACAGAAAATGGAGAAAAGGTAATCTTCGTCCTTTTCATTATCTGTTCCCCTGCCCATTCAATAATGGTCCAACCTTGTCTCTCCTAGACCTTCATGCGTACACATGAGCTAGGAGCCTATCAAATATCATACAGAATCTCTGCACGTATTATTTTCTTCCAAGACTTAGACACCAGTCTTGAATATTCCGTTGATTAGAATAGATTGCAAGGGACTATACCCAAAAGTGGTATTTGCCAGAATCTATCCAATGTTATATTTGTAGGGAACAAAAATCTTTGTGGGAAAATTTTGGGCATAGATTGTCAGGTCAACAGCATTGATAAATCTGCATTGTATAATGCATGGCGACTTGCTGGAATTGCCATTACAATCATATTAATAACTCTAAGCACTACTTTTGTTCTACATAGATGGATTACCAGGAGGCAAGATGATACTGAGGAACTTGAGAAGCGCATTCTTGAGCTGTGGCCGATCAAAGGAACCTTTGAGTATGATTGTAGCCTTGTAGCAATGTTTGAGCAGTCTCTTTTGAAATTAACATTGCTCGATATCCTTGAAGCTACTGACAACTTCAGCAAGACAAATATAATTGGAGATGGAGGTTTTGGAGCAGTCTCTTTCACCTAATGGAAAAACAGTTGCATTGAAGAAGCTGAGTGAAGCTCAAATGCAGGGTCATCGTGAGTTCATGGCTGAAATGGAAACCTTGGGCAAGGTGAAGCATCAAAAACTTGTTGCTTTGCTTGGATATTGCTCCATGTACGAGGAGAAACTCCTTGTTTATAAATAAATGCTAAATGGGAGCCTAGATGTTTGGTTGAGATGAGAAATAAAACTGGGGCCCTTGAAATCCTTGCTTGGGACAAACGTTATAAAATTGCAACTGGTGTAGCTTTAGGATTAGCCTTCCTTCATCATGGCTTCATACGTACCCCACATCATTCACAGGGACATTAAAGCTAGCAACATTTTGCTCAATGTAGATTTTGAGCCAAAAGTTGCAGACTTCTGAATGGCAAGATTGATCAGTGCCTGCGAGACTCATGTCACCATTGACATTGCTGGAACTTTTGGTTATATACCACCAGAGTATGGACAAGTGGGAGGTCCACAACAAGAGGAGATGTCTGTAGTTTTGGTGTCATTTTACTTGAACTGGTGACTGGAAAAGAGCCAACTGGACCTGATTTTTGTTAGGAAATCAAGAGTTTGATTCATCCCAAGTGTCTCGAATAATTTATGAATATGAACGGAAGTGTATTCAGATTCATGAAGAAGAACTGAGAAAATTGTAAAGAATGTGAATAGTATTTTTGTAGTGAGATCCAATTGTCAGTATTATTTATATAAGAAAAATAAATCAACAATTGTATATTAAATTAACGTGAAAAACTCTCTTATAAAACTACGAGATAAATTCTAAAAAATATTTTATTATATTAAAAATAATTATAATATTTTATCTAAACTCATACAAAAAATATAAAATATACTATATTTTTAATGAAATTCTCTCCTACTATAATTTGTTATATTACAGAGATTATAAAATAAATTCAAAATTCTCTCTATATGTTCACAATACTACCCTCTTAGAATTTTCTTACACTCTCTATTTCTCACTCTCACTTGCAGAAGAAACAACTTCTGCTTCTTCTGCTTCTTGTGTTTTAGAATGGAGAGTTCATCTCTATTTATAGAGATTTCTCCATACCTTCCATTTAATGCAATAGGCCTTCCACCCCTCAACTACCCATCGATCCACCGAATTGCAAAAGTTTCTTCCTCCCCTTTTTGACTTTACTGCAAGCCACTCTAACAATTTTAAAGAGATTGAAGGTGGGAATTTGGTTGGATGGGTTGTTCAGAAGATCAGGAAAGGGGTGGGTTGCTGATGTTCTTGTTCCAACAGTTCTTGATGCAGATTCAAAGCAGAGATGATGCTTGAAATGCTGCGGATTGCTTGTGTATGCCTCTATGATAATCCTGCAAACACACCTACCATGCTTCAAGTTCAAAAGTTCCTGAAGAGGATTAAAGGAGAGTAGTTCAGGAATCTAATCGTATATGTAAACTGTAGTTCTTTATATAAAATCTCTTCATTGCAAAATAACGTATATCTTGACAGAGAGATGTTAACTGAAATCGTGCATATGTACACATCGTGCATATAAACCATTTAGGTTAAAAAGTGACATAACTTCAAACTAAACAGCTACATAGCTAGAGACTAGGGAGGCTACGTCCCCTCATGCCCTCCATATGAACACATCGAAACAATATAGTGGGCTAGGTAATTTACCAAACTATATCAGTGTGGATCCAGTGTACTATGTTGGGAAGGCAATCAAGAATCCTGTTTACTTCTCTGATGTGTGATTCAAACACACGTGGCTCAAGCTATAAATAATGATCAGGATACTCCTAAATTCAGTTGGAGTAAGGATGAGAGTTAAGGTTGATCCAAATGAGAGTTAGGGAACCTTTTTCGTACTAGAAAAGTAATACACCGAATGATCTAAATTTTGTTATAAAATATGGTAATACTTTATAAAGTGTGGATTTATATAAAACTATACTCATTTAATAAATACCTTATAACATAGGGGGCTGGAGTGTGTACTAGGGCTCCTTACGCGGTGTTGGTGTTAGATCCTGGAAATAAATTTTCTTATAGGGGGTATTTTGGTCATTTGACTTATAAGTGTAAAAAAAAAAGGGATCAAAGATTTAAAAGGCAGGAAGAACGAGAAACAGAGACGTTTCTCGTCCTCTGTTTCTCTTCTCTTCTCCTTTCTCCACCAAATTTTCATCTTTTCCCCATTTTAGCACCAAATCCTTGCATCCATTTGCACCAAGAGCTTGAGGTAAGTTTCTACTATTTTATTCTTGTTTGCTTTGTACCAAATCTCATTTTCCTCAAGCTTTGTTATCTCAAATAAAATAGTAGATGAGTGTATTTTGGGACTTTGAAGTAGAAATCTAAGAATGTGGAAGGTTGGTTTTAGTAAGTGGTAATGGGAAAGTCATATACTGATTTTTTTTTCATCTCTCATGAGATTTATGAAAAACCCTAAGCCCTAAAATTAGGGATTTTAACTAATCTCTTTACCCCTTTGTTAGTTTGACTAAATGAAGTTCTAGAGTTTTATCAATTGTAAATTTGTAATTATAGTGTAGTTATTTTATTTATTCATGGTATTTGTGTTCTAAATTCCTAAAAGCTAGTGGGTAACTTTACATTTATCTTGACTTGTCAAAATGCTTGTTTATGGTCGATTCGAGTGGGCACTACAGACCTTGCTCCTCCGAGTGTCGTAGGAACCGATTGAGTTGGTTACAGTGGATAATTTATCTTGTGATATATGTTGAAATTTAGACTTCTCGGCATGTATTTATATTTATTCTAATAGTTTTGGTTATAGCCTCAAACTTTATATTATGGGGAAACAAAACCTTTCGGTTAATCTTGGATAATTCATGAATCTTGGTTATATAAGTGTTGAGTGTTAAAATTCCGCTGTAGTGGCGAAGAGATATAACGGCATGTGTTCCACCCCGTGGCGAAGAGATATATAATGAGCGTGTGAGGAATTTGTGGCGAAGAGATATAACGACAAATGTTAAAACTTTGCTGCCGTGCGAAGAGATGTAACGGCTATTGTATATAAAATGAATGTAGAGATTTTGTTTTAAGATCTGAGAGGAGATTTGATAAGTATAGTTGAATTCCTTTACGATTGTAAATTTATTATTGGAAAGGAAAACATGTGATGAGATTTTATTTATCGGTCTCATTTATTTGATTTTTGTGTATTGAGTTATCTTCGAAGTTTAAATATTTTTGACTCTTACTTGCTTCCCTTTCTTATTCATTTTTTTTATGCCCTCACCGAGTCTATGTGACTCACCCATTTCTTTTTTTTAGATTTGCAGGTGTGGAGTAAGGGATTCTTGGGATTTACTATTACGCCAGGAGTTTTTTTTTGTATTTTGGTAGGCCTTCATTGTCGTTGATGGCTAGTGTTACTTGTTGACTCAAAGTAGACTATAGGAGATAATGTTTATTTCTTTCTTTTGATGTATATATATGTGAAAGTCTTGATATATTCCTTCTATATAAGGACTCATCTTGTTCTTAGGATTGATACTAGATGCTTATGTTAGTGATAGATATGGATATATATATATTGCTGACCAGGTCTAAATGAATTATGTGGTTTGTTAAATTTTTAGAGGAGACTCTGTCCGATTTTTTAATGGCCCTAATTTACATTACACATTATTTTTCTTTAATTGAGGTTGTATGGTTAGGCTTGCCAAGCTAGTTGAGTACTGAGTATCACTAGTTGTGCGCCGGTCATGGCCTAAGATGGGTCGTGACAAAGTTGGTATCAGAGCGTTGGGTTTGTAGGTCCTAATATTTTGCAAAATACGGGTAATTGTAGAATCTTGTTTGTAATCTGTGTACCGGGCACAAATTACATGCAAGGAGCTATGATCACCCACTTGTTAAACCGGAGTCTCTTATTCAAGTCAATTTTAGCCTTGTCTCTACGGGTTTCTATAATATGTTTGCCTTTTATCTAATTGTGATTTCTTGTCCTAGGTGAGGATGCCACCCAGACGAGAAGTTCGCGATGAGGCTTCTACTCAACCTCATGAATCACCCCGAGACGACGTGGACGTGGTCGCGGTCGCGGTCACGGTTGTGGTCGGGCGGACATGGAGGGGTTGATAGGGTGCCGATGTTGAGATTCCTAGGGCTAGACGTGGTAATCCCACCGTAGCTCAATTAGCTACCGAGATACAGGATATGAAAGCAGGCTAAAGTTGGTAGATGTTGTTGGTGGACGACAACAAACACAAGAGCCGGACTCATGTGGTAAAGACTAATCCGGATAAATTGGGTCGAGCGAGCGGCCAATCGTACCCCATGTAGGGGAGCCGAGGTTCCTCTTTTGCATTTATAAAGCTTAATCCTCTGTATTTAGTGGTTCGGATGGCAACGAGGACCCTCGACTTTTATTGAGGAAGTGACTTGGATATGTAGAGGCTGGGTTGTTCTCCGGCCGGGATGGTTGAGTTAGCGGCATTTCGACTACGTGACGTAGCTAGGGGATGGTATGAGACCATGCTCAATTAGGCCAGCGGAGTTCACCCCTTTGGTGGGATGAGTTTGTTCGGTTGTTCTTAGCTCATTTCTTACCACAGAGTGTCCGAGATGGAAGAGCCCGAGAGTTTGAGACCCTTGTACAAACAGAGCAGATGTCAGTAATGGATTATAGCATTCAGTTCATGCGACTCTCCAGGTATGCACCTCACTTGGTAGCCACGGAGGAGTTACGCGTACAGCGGTTTATTGAGGGCCTGAAAGGTTATTTATTCAGGGCAGTTGCAGGGTATGATGGTATGACTTATGACCGAGGCCTTGAATAGGGCTCGACGATTGAGCGTGGGAACAAAGACGGGGTGGGACTTCTCGTGACTCACGTAGAGGTCACGCTTTGATACATCGCGTGGTGGCCATCGTGGGGCCATGGTGGTGGAGGTTCTAGAGATGATGTTGTTCGGGCCGTCAAGGACAACAAAGGGGTCGACGGTCATTGAGTACTCAAGGTAGCCAGACGCCTAGCACGGCTCATAGCCGAGGTGTTTCACAACATCGAGGCAAGGTTCGGGGGTGTTATCATTGTGGTCGGATGGGGCACTTTGTGAGAAAGCGCCTATATTATATTCTCGGCCTTCTTCTAGTAGAGCTTCGGACCGGTGGCTCCAACGAGACAGTTTGGTAGTCCAGGGCTTCAAGGATCCGGTAGTGCTCGGGAGGTGGTAGAGGACCGGAGGCGAGAGGTCGGGGACAAAGTTAGTAGAGGACAGGGACAAAGTGGTAGAGGACGGGCTCGTGTGTTTGCCTTGACTCGTCAAGATGCTCGAGCATCTAATCTTTGTTCACGGAAGTGTATACTCTCGGTGTGCTCACGGGATGCACGTGTTCTATTTGACTGTGGAGCTACGCATTCCTTTGTATCACGTTTCTTTGCTTCTCATTTTAGGAGAGATCCTTCACCTCTAAGTGAGCCTTTGATAGTAGCTACACCTATGGGTGATTCTTTGTCACCTAATTTGGTGTATAGATATTGCGAGATTTTGGTGGGAGATAGGCTTTTGTTAGTAGATTTGATAATGCTTTGGATATGATAGATTTTGACGTAATACTAGGCATGGACTGGTTGGCTTCTTGTCATGCTACCTTAGATTGCCATAGTAAGGTAGTGAAGTTCAGTATGCCGAGGAATCAGTTTTCATATTTCAAGGCGATCGGAATTGGTCACCAAGTAACTTGATTTCGTCTATGGTGGCTCAAAGATTGTTGAGAAAAGGTTGTTGTGGTTACTTAGCAATGGTGAAAGACACTAATATGTCAAAAGCAAGCTTGGAGCAGGTTCCAGTGGTGTGTGAGTACCCTGATGTCTTTCCTGAAGAGTTACCAGGGTTACCGCCTGACAGGGAGATAGAGTTTTGTATAGATTTGCTTCCAAACACTCAACCAATATCTATACCCCCATATCGGATGGCTCCAACCGAGCTTAAGGAGTTAAGGGAGCAATTGGAGGATCTACTTGATAAGGGTTTTATCCGTCCTAGTTGTTCTCCATGGGGTGCACCAGTGTTGTTTGTAAAGAAGAAGGATGGTTCTCTTCGTTTGTGTATCGACTTACTGTGCAGTTGAATAAGGTGACGGTGAAGAATAAGTACCCTCTTCCTCGCATTGATGACCTATTTGATCAGCTTCAAGGAGCTCAATGTTTCTCAAAGATTGATTTGTGATCAGGATACCATCAACTGAAGATAAGAAGTGGGGATGTTCCTAAGACAGCTTTTCACACCCGTTATGGTCACTATGAATTTTTGGTTATGTCCTTTGGTCTTACCAATGCTCCTGCAGCTTTTATGGACTTGATGAATCGTGTCTTCAAGCCATTTTTGGACCACTTTGTGATAGTATTCATTGATGATATCCTAGTGTATTCCAAGAGCAAGGAGGAGCATGAGCAACACTGCGGCTTAACGTTACAAACATTGAGAGAGCATAAGCTATATGCCAAATTCTCTAAATGTGAGTTTTGGTTGGATAATGTGGCTTTCTTGGGACATGTGGTGTCTAAGGGTGGAATAAGCGTAGATCCAAAGAAGGTCGAAGCGGTTCAGAGTTGGCCAAGACCCACATCAGAATTGAGATCCGTAGTTTTCTTGGACTAGCTAGGGGTATTACCGTCGATTCGTCAAGAATTTCTCCAAACTTGCAGCCTCCTTTGAATAGGTTGACACAAAAGCAAGCTAAGTTTCAATGGACCGATGCATGTGAGCAGAGTTTTCGACATTTAAAGGATTAATCTTAGCATTACCTTCTAGTGGTAGTGGGTATGTAGTTTATTGTGATGCTTCTAGAGTTGGTCTTGGATGCGTGTTAATGCAACATGGGAGAGTTATTGCTTATGCTTCTAGGCAACTCAAGAAGCATGAGCAGAATTATCCTACACATGACTTGGAAATGGCTGCAGTGATATTTGCCCTTAAGATTTGGAGGCACTACTTATATGGTGAGACATGTGAGATCTACACTGATCATAAAAGTCTTAAGTATATCTTTCAGCAGAGGGATTTGAACCTAAGGCAAAGAAGGTGGATGGAGCTCCTAAAAGATTATGATTGTACGATTTTGTATCACCCAGGGAAAGCAAATGTAGTTGCTGATGCTTTGAGCGAGAAAATCTATGGGTAGTCTTGCACATATAGTTGACGTTAAAAGACCAATAGTGAAAGAGTTTCAAGATTTTATAGATAGTGGAGTGCAATTTGAGGTCAGGCTTGGAGTCATTACTAGCTCATTTTCAGGTTCGTTCTACTTTGGTGGATAGTATTAAGGCGACACAAAGTCAAGATCCTCATTTAAAGAAAATGATGGGAGAGGTTCGAGAAGGCAAGGCTTCTGAAATGGTGGTTGACTCTGAGGGTGTTTTACGTGTTGGCACTCGCTTATGCGTCCCTAATATAGAGGATTTGAGAAAGAAGATTTTAGAAGAAGCTCATCATTCCTCCTATACTATTCATCCAGGTTCCACAAAAATGTATCAAGATTTGAAAGAATTATACTGGTGGGAAGGGATGAAGAAGGATATAGCAGAATTTGTATCTAGATGCTTAGTATGTCAGCAGGTGAAAGCTGAGCATCAAAAGCCTGCAGGTTTGCTTCAACAGATTGATATTCCAGAGTGGAAATGGGAGAGGATCACTATGGATTTTGTGACGGGGTTGCCTAAAACCTCAAAGGGTTATGACTCAGCTTGGGTAATTGTGGATCGGTTGACAAAGTCTGCACACTTCTTGCCTGTAAAAACCACTTATACAGCAGCTCAGTATGCTAAGCTCTATTTAGAGAAGATAGTATCTCTGCATGGAGTACCATTGTCTATCATTTCTGATCGAGGCCCTCAGTTCACAGCTCAGTTTTGGAGATCTTTTCAAACTGCTTTGGGAACACGGTTGGACTTGAGCACTGCCTTTCACCCACAAACTGATGGTCAGTCTGAGAGGACTATTGATTTTGGAAGATATGCTTCGCGCTTGTGTGTTAGACTTTGGAGGGAGTTGGGATCACTACCTACCTTTGATGGAGTTTGCTTATAATAATAGTTATCAATCTAGTATTCAGATGGCACCTTTTGAGGCCTTATATGGGAGGCGTTGTAGGTCCCCCTGTTGGTTGGTTTGAGGTGGGAGAATCTAGACTTGTGGGTCCAGACTTAATTCTAGAAGATTGTTGAAAAGGTTCAATTAATTCGAGATCGCCTAGTAATGCTCGAGTAGGCAAAAGTCTTATTCGGATCGGAGGCGTCGACCTTTGGAGTTTGGTGTGGGAGAACATGTGTTTCTACGTGTTTCTCCTATGAAGGGTATTATGAGGTTTGGTAGAAAGGGTAAGTTAAGCCCGAGGTTCATAGGACCATTTGAGATTCTCGAGAGAGGTCAGCGGGTGGCTTATTGCTTAGCCATTCCCCCTAGTCTTTCAGGAGTTCACCCAGTTTTCCATGTTTCTATGCTTTGAAAATATGTTTATGATCCGTCTCATGTCATTCAACACCAGGCGGTTCAACTTGATGAAAATCTTTGTTATGTTGAGCAACCTGTGGCTATTATAGATAGACGAGTAAAACGCTTACGCTCCAAGGAAGTTGCTTCTGTCAAGGTTGTTTGGCGGGGACCATCTGGTGAAGAGATGACGTGGGAGCCTGAGATGGTTATGCGTGACACGTATCCGCACCTCTTTGATATACAAGGTTAGTTAAAAAAAAAAATTCGAGGACGAATTTCATTTAAGGGGGGAAGATTGTGACGATCTTTGGTGTTAGAGGAGGGATAAGGTTGGAAATAAATTTTCTTATAGGGAGTATTTTGGTCATTTGGCCTATAAGTGTAAAAAAAAAAAAAAGGGATCAAAGATTTAAAAGGCAGGAAGAACGAGAAACAGAGACGTTTCTTGTCCTCTGTTTCTCTTCTTTTCTCCTTTCTCCACCAAATTTTCATCTTTTCCCCATTTTAGCACCAAATCCTTGCATCCATTTGCACCAAGAGCTTGAGGTAAGTTTCTACTATTTTATTCTTGTTTGCTTTGTACCAAATCTCATTTCCCTCAAGCTTTGTTATCTCAAATAAAATAGTAGATGAGTGTATTTTGGGACTTTGAAGTAGAAATCTAAGAATGTGGAAGGTTGGTTTTAGTAAGTGGTAATGGGAAAGTCATATACTGATTTTTTTTTCGTCTCTCATGAGATTTATGAAAAACCCTAAGCCCTAAAATTAGGGATTTTAACTAATCTCTTTACCCCTTTGTTAGTTCGACTCTAAATGAAGTTCCTAGAGTTTTATCAATTGTAAATTTGTAATTATAGTGTAGTTATTTTATTTATTCATGGTATTTGTGTTCTAAATTCCTAAAAGCTAGTGGGTAACTTTACATTTATCTTGACTTGTCAAAATGCTTGTTTATGGTCATATTCAGTGGGCACTACAACTTGCTCCTCGAGTGTCGTAGGAACCGATTGAGTTGGTTCTTCATACCTGTGAGTGGATAATTTATATTGTGATATATGTTGAAATTTAGACTTCTCGGCATGTATTTATATTTATTCTAATAGTTTTGGTTATAGCCTCAAACTTTATATTATGGGGAAACAAAACCTTTCGTTAATCTTGGATAATTGTGAATCTTGGTTATATGGGTTAAGCTATAAGTGTTGAGTGTTAAAATTCCACCGTGGTGGCGAAGAGATATAACGGCATGTGTTCCGCTGCTTAGTGGCGAAGAGATATAACGGCGAATGTTCCACTGCCGTGGCGAAGAGATATAACGGCGTGTGTTCCACTAGTGGCGAAGAGATATAACGGCAAATGTTCCTTTGCCGTGGCGAAGAGATGTAACGGCTATTGTATATAAAATGAATGTAGAGATTTTGTTTTAAGATCTGAGAGGAGATTTGATAAGTATAGTTGAATTCCTTTACGATTGTAAATTTATTATTGGAAAGGAAAACAGGTGATGAGATTTTATTTATCGGTCTCATTTATTTGATTTTTTGTGTATTGAGTTATCTTGCGAAGTTTAAATATTTTTGACTCTTACTTGCTTCCCTTTCTTATTCATTTTTTTTTATGCCCTCACTGAGTCTATGTGACTCACCCATTTCTTTTTTTTTCCCCTTTCAAATTTGCAGGCTGTGGAGTAGGGGATTCTTGGGATTTACTATTCTGCCCAGAGTTTTTTTTTTTTTGTATTTTGGTAGGCCTTCATTGTCGTTGATGGCTAGTGTTACCTGTTGACTCAAGAGTATTTTGCGCTATAGGAGATAATGTTTATTTCTTTCTTTTGATGTATATATATGTAAACGAACAGTCTTGATATATTCCTTCTATATAACTGGCTCATCTTGTTCTTAGGATTAATACTAGATGCTTATGTTAGTGATAGATATGGATATATATATATTGTTGACCAGGTCTAAATGAATTATGTGGTTTGTTAAATTTTTAGAGGAGACTCTATCCGATTTTTTAATGGCCCTAATTTACATTACACATTATTTTTCTTTAATTGAGGTTGTATGGTTAGGCTTGCCAAGCTAATTGAGTACTGAGTATCACTAGTTTGTGCGCCGGTCATGGCCTAAGATGGGTCGTGACATTAAGCATCCTGGACTTTGTGATTTTTGGAACAATGATGCAAATATCATTCCAATCCAAAACAAGAAACCCAAGTGTTTCTCGCAGTCCTATTTTACTTTATTGTTAAAAGAAAGTTCTAAATAACATGAATTTTTTTTTTCGAAAGTTCATACGAATCTAACATGTCAGCAGTTATATTTAAATGTCTTTTATCTATAGAGAAATATTACCTAGACGAATAAATTTTGTACAGATTTTACGTAGATGGTGAGGTGCCAAACTTATGTCCACTAATCATATCATTTAATTTCTTTTCCCTCCTTGATGTTTTCCACCTCATTTTTTTTGAGGAATTTGTACAAAAATATTTGTGAGACAAACATTAGCCTTATCCATATCCATATCATCCATGTTTTGTCATTGGTGACCTCATTGGTCATCAAGCAAATATATATTGAGTTTTCATATAAAAATTTTCGTGTGAAATAGCATTACTCATTGTTGAAACTATCATCATCTAAGGACCATGCAACTCAGAAATTTGAAATGAAAAGGATAGGCTTTCTTTTGGTCAAAAGAGATTTTTTTTTAAAGGTAATGGTCATGCTTTGGAGCTGGCATTGGCAGGTATTAGGGATGGCAATGGGGCGGGGCGGGGGCGGATAGTGCTTCTTCCATCTCCGTCTCCGTCTCGTCACGGGTATCCATTTATGATCCTCACGGGTAGGTGGGAGTATCTGCGGGTATCCGCGAGTAGTTAATAATTTAAAATAAAATCTTAAAAATTATAAAAAAAATATAAAGAAAATAAATTTTAACACCATATACTACAACTTTGTTCAACAATCTAAGATTCTTACAAAATTAAAAGAATATTATAAATAACAAACTAAATTCAATTATATTTTGTAATAATCAATTTATATAAATAACTATTATATAAATAGTATATATATTTTTAACAAGTTTTATCATTATGGACTCATTCAATAAAAAAATCATTTCAAAATAATAAAAAGATATGTATTTTCATCTCATTTCAAAGTAAAAAAAAAAAAAAAATATATGATACATATTAGATGAAAAAGTATGTTTAACGGGTTTGCGAGTACCCGCGGGGCGGGCACTATAATCCCCGCCCCCACCCCCATTTATTAAACGGGTACCCATCCCCCGTCTCATCGCGGGTAATCCCCGCGGATCTCTGCGAGTACGGATAATTTTGTCATTCCTAACAGGTATATAGGAGCATTAGAACATTGGAGCTTCCATTCGGTATTAGCCAATCCACAATTGAGTCTCTCATGTATGCACATTCCCTTTATATGCATGTGCCAAGTGAATTTGCTTTGAAACAACCCAAGATCAATCAGCCTACCACTGTTGATGAAAGACTGGGATATTCTAATGTTTGCACTTGCTAGTTAAAATTTGCCTTCGTTTGTTTCTCATCAACAGATATGAGAGTCGAGACAGTTGAAATCCCGTTAGTCTAAGGCCTTGGATTCAAGAGCGCTCGAACAATCTTCTCTGTTCTACACATTGTAACTGGCATAAAAAAACAGTTGAAAACCACTATTAATTGGAGGAATCATTTGTGACAAACATTTGTTGTAATAGAAGTCCCACATTGGTGGGTTGTTAGCATTTGTGGAGGAGGTTCTCCTATAAATAAGGACCTCCTCCATTAGTTTTCATCATCCTAAAAATTCTCTCCTTCTTCTATGTAGCTTCCTTGTAATTACAAGAGAAGTTGTAATCTTTCTTCCATAGTAAAAATCTTCTAGTCTTGCCCGTGGTTTTTCCCTCATCATTAAAGGGGGTTTTCCATATTAAATACTGTGTGTCAGTTTCTATTTTCTCAACTCTATTTTAGTTGTGTGTTTCTATTTCCATAACTCTGGTACCCAACAGTGGTATCAGAGCCACAGGTTACTACGGTGTAGAGTTCGAAAGAAAATTCTTAATATGCTCTGTGGTTGCAGTATTGACTGATCTTCCACATCAGAAAAGAATTATTATTGTTGCTGAAAATAAAGTGTGGTAGTGTGGGAGTGCATGTCTAGAAGAGTTCTGGCTAGGAAAGACTTAGTATTTAAGCGTGTCCATTAGTGACCCACCTCTCTTTCCTGGGAACTTGCCTGGTACACTGCTCACGGTCTATGGTCACTATTCCAGTATACGACACTACTCCTGTATATGGTACTATTCACACTGTAGATACTATTCACGGTGACTATTCATACGTGTAGTTGTATACTTTTACAGTGATTGTTAACGCATGCTGGATTTGTTCTAGTATATGGTAATATGTACAATACTATTCACGTATACTGTACTATTCACAGTGAAATAGTGTAAGCCGGTCCAGTTGAGAAATAGATTGTTGTCAATATCATGGCAACGAAATATGAGATTGAGAGGTTCAATAGGAGTAATTTCTCCTTATGGAAACTGAAGATAAAGGCAATCTTGAGGAAGGACAATTGCTTGGCAGCAATTGAAAGCAGGCCCACTGGGATTCCTGATGACAAGTGGAAGGAGATGGATGACAATGCTATTGGCAACTTGCATCTAGCTTTGGCAGATTCAGTTTTGTCAAGTGTTGCAGAAAAGAAGACGGCGAAGGAGATTTGGGATGCACTCGAGGTCAAGTCACTTCACAACCGGATATTCTTAAAAAGGAGGCTTTATACTCTACGAATGAGTGAATCCACGACAGTAACGGATCACATCAACAATCTGAACACGCTATTTTCCCAACTAACCACATCAGATTACAACATGGTGGAAAATGAACGTGCAGAACTTCTACTTCAAAGTCTACCTGACTCTTATGATCAACTCATCATCAACATAACAAATAATAATATTGTTGATAGTCTTCAATTTGATGATGTTGCTGCTGCTATTCTTGAAGAAGAATCCAGGCGGAAGAACAAGGAAGACAGATTAGAAAGCTCAAAACAAGCAGAGGCTTTGTCGATGACGAGGGGAAGATCAACGGAACGTGGCTCTAGTGGGAGCCGAGATCAGAGTAGATCAAAGTCACGAAGAAGGAAGAACCTCAAATGCTACCATTGTGGCATGAGAGGGCACTTGAAGAAAGATTGTTAGTACAACAAGAAAAATGCAGGAAAAGCTCCTGAAGCAACAGCCTCTCAAGGATGTGTTGCGAGTACCTCTGATGATGGAGAAATCCTTTATAGCGAAGTAGCAATTGGTTCTAAAGGCGGAAAACAACTCACTGATGTTTGGATGATGGATTCAGGAGCAACATGGCACATGACTTCACAACGAGACTGGTTTAGCTCTTATGAACCTATCTCAGAAGGATCTGTGTTCATGGGAAATGATCATGCCTTGGAGATTACTGGAGTTGGTACTGTGAAAATAATATTACACGATGGTACTGTTCACACAATTCAAGGGGTACGACATGTGAAAGGCTTAAAGAAGAATTTATTGTCTATTGGGCAATTGGATGACCTCAGATGCAAGACCCATATTGAAGGTGGGATCTTGAAGGTGGTTAAAGGTGTTCTTGTGGTGATGAAAGCAGAAAAGATCACGGCAAATCTATACACGCTTCAGGGAGAGACATTGCAAAAGGCAGACGCATCAGTTGCATCAGCCGGCCAAGAAGAATCAACGACAATGTGGCATCGCAAATTAGGCCATATGTCAGAACGTGGTTTGAAGATTCTCACGGAACGTGATCTCCTTCCAGGGCTCAAATCAGTAAACTTACCTTTTTGTGAGCACTGTGTTACAAGCAAGCAACATAGGTTAAAGTTTGATAGATCAACTGCTAGAAGCAAGCGCATACTAAACTTGATTCATTCTGATGTGTGGGAGTCACCAGAAATATCCTTAGGAGGAGCAAAATACTTTGTATCACTGATTGATAATTACTCCAGGAGATTATGGGTGTACCCAATCAAGAAGAAGTCAAATGTGTTTCCAATTTTCAAGGACTTCAAAGCAAGAGTAGAATTTGAATCTGGAAAAAGGATCAAGTGCTTGAGGATAGACAATGGAGGAGAATATACAGATGACAATTTTCTCGCATTTTGCAAGCAATAGGGTATTCAAAGACAATTTACAGTTGCACACACACCTCAGCAGAATGGTGTAGCAAAGCGGATGATTAGAACTCTCCTAGAAAGAACAAGAGCTATGTTGCGAACTGCAGGACTAGCCAAGTCTTTTTGGGCAGAAGCAGCCAAAGCTGCCTGTTACGTGATAAACCGGTCACCATCAACTGCAATTGGTTTAAAGACACCAATGGAGATGTGGAATGGCAAGCCAGTAAATTATTCTTATCTTCATGTGTTCGGATGTCCTGCATATGTGATGTTCAATTCCCAAGAAAGAACGAAGCTGGATCCAAAATCCAAGAAATGCATATTCTTGGGTTATCGATGGTATTAAGGGTATCGCACTTTGTGGGATCCTACGCACCGCAAGGTTATTGTCAGCAGAGATGTGATATTTGCAGAAAATGAATTGCAAAGTAAACAAGAAAATGTTAGCATTTTGAAAGAGACTACTATGGTACAGATAGATGGAAAAGCTGGAGAAGAAGATTCCTCTAAAGCAGAACAAGAACTAGAGCACGAGGAACAAGAACCATATGAGGCCAATGATACAGAAGTTCGACGGTCAACTCGTCAAATAAGATAACCGTCATGGCACTCAGACTATGTTATGGCAAGCCACGATATATATTGTCTTCTAACAGAAGAAGGAGAGCCGTCAACCTTTCAAGAAGTTGTGAGCAGCTCAGATGCTTCTCTATGGATGGCAGTAATGCAAGAAGAAATGGAGGCCCTACATAGAAATAAGACATGGGAACTTGTTGAACTTCCAAAGGGACGGAAAGCCATTGGTAACAAATGGGTCTATAAGATCAAACGAGATAGCAACGATCAAGTTGAACGATATCGTGCAAGGCTGGTGGTCAAAGGGTATACTCAGAAAGAAGGAATTGATTTCAATGAGATATTCTCTCCAGTAGTCAGACTTACCACTATCAGGGTAGTCTTGGCTATGTGTACTGCATTTGATTTACATCTTGAACAATTAGATGTGAAAACAACTTTTCTTCATGGAGAGCTAGAAGAAGAGATATATATGCTCCAACCAGAAGGCTTTAAAGAACAAGGAAAAGAAAACTTAGTTTATAGGTTGACCAAATCTCTGTACGGTCTAAAGCAGGCACCTAGATGTTGGTACAAGAGATTTGATTCCTTCATTATTAGCCTTGGATACAACAGACTTAGTTCAGACCATTGTACGTACTACAAGAGGTTTGGTAATAATGATTTCATCATTTTATTGTTGTATGTGGACGACATGTTGGTGGTAGGCCCTAACAAAGATCGAGTCCAAGAATTGAAAGCAGAATTGGCTAGGGAGTTTGATATGAAGGACTTGGGGCCTGCAAACAAGATTTTAGAGATGCAAATTCACTGAAATAAAAAAGATAGGAAGATTTGACTTTCTTAAAAGAACTACCTGAAGAAAATCTTGCGGCGCTTCAATATGCAAGATTGTAAGCCAATTTCTACCCCACTTCCAGTCAATTATAAATTATCCTCAAGTATGAGTCCTAGCAATGAAGCGGAGAGGATGAAAATGTCTCGAGTATCGTATGCATCAGCAGTGGGAAGCCTTATGTATGTCATGATATGTACAAGACTAGACATTGCACAAGCAGTGGGAGCGGTCAGTCGTTTTATGGCAGATCCTGGTAAAGAGCATTGGAATATTGTTAAGAGGATCCTAAGATACATTATAGGGACCTCAAGTGCTGCATTATGTTTTGGAGGATTAGAGTTTGCTGTCAGGGGATATGTTGATTCAGATTTTGCAGGTGATCTTGATAAAAGAAAATCTACTACAAGCTATGTGTTTACACTTGCAGGAGGAGCGGTTAGCTAGTTATCGAAGTTACAGACCGTTGTAGCTCTGTCTACTATAGAAGCTGAATATATGGCAGCTACCCAAGCTTGCAAGGAAGCTATTTGGATTAAAAGGTTAATGGAAGAACTCGGGCACAAGCAACAAATAATTACTGTGTATTGTGACAGTCAGAGTGCTTTGCACATTGCAAAGAATCCAGCTTTTCATTCAAGGACAAAGCACATAGGTATCCAATATCACTTTGTTCGATAAGTAGTAGAAGAAGGGAGTGTGGTTATGCAGAAGATTCACACCAAAGATAACCTAGCAGATGTTATGACAAAGCCAATCAACATTGATAAGTTTATTTGGTGTCGATCTTCCTATGGCCTATCAAAAACGTAAGCAACATGGAATGACAAGATAGAAAGAGTGGTGTGAAGATATGATTGACTCAATCAAATCTTCAAGTGAGAGAATTGTTGTAATAGAAGTCCCACATTGGTGGGTTGTTAGCATTTGTGGAGGAGGTTCTCCTATAAATAAGGACCTCCTCCATTAGTTTTCATCATCCCAAAAATTCTCTCATTCTTCTATGTAGCTTCCTTGTAATTACAAGAGAAGTTGTAATCTTTCTTCCATAGTGAAAATCTTCTAATCTTGCCCGTGATTTTTCCCTCATCATTAAAGGGGTTTTTCACGTTAAATATTATGTGTCAGTTTCTCTTTTCTCAACTCTATTTTAGTTGTGTGTTTCTATTTTCATAACTCTGGTACCCAACAATGTTAACGAACTGAGTGTGAGAACGAATTGCACCCGAATGAATACAGTATCGTCCCAAAGTATTCAAGTACCACTAGAGAATCCCCAGGCTTCCACTCAATGAAAATTAACCATGCCTAGCTACTTTTTTCATGTTGGATGGGTCTGCTTATCAGTATAGATAAAAAATCTATAACAGTTAGTCAAGGCAAATTTTTTTCCAAGTCCATCAGCAAAGTGTAACAGTTCAATCTAACTCTGACTATACCTTAGCCTTTAGTTGTCATGACAGGATGTTTGCCTGCAACCAACACTTCATAAAACGATTGGCTCTTGTGCCACTGATTGTAGTTTCCACGAGAGCCACTAAAGACAAACTATGAAAGTTAACCGAGTCATGAATGAGGAGGGGGAAGGCTCTACACCACTAGCCCCCCTTGGCAATACAAGTGATAAAATTCATAAACAGTAAAAACAATGATCTCAAAATTATTCGTTAGCTAGCGATCCTTTGTGCTGAAAGTAGGATCCATGTCTTTAAAAACCAACGACTATTTTGCCATTTTAATGAGCCTTGTGCCGGAACTGAAATTAGTATGGTACTGTTAGCTAGCTCCTTGAGAAACCTCCCCCATAACAATGGCGTGCCTTTTTCCTCGTCCAAATCGTTATAGCTGTGAAACGAGAACCTGCATGCTGTTGAGACTAGTATTTTCCTTTTAAAAATTGTAGCTCTCCATGTTTTTCTTCCTCTTTGCGGGTGGTGTGAGCATATGTTGGAAAAGTGTGGTATAGTGGTATATCTGTAATGCGAACTACATCATATGAAATAATAAGTTAACTAATCAGTGCCTTTCATATATATTTCAATAATTAAGGATGAGATAGTAGATACCCTAGAAATTTATCATTTTTATGAGGTGTAATCCAACACCTAATGTACCATAGATAGAAGTCACCATTGAAAAAAAATTAATCTGCAGTAGGTGCACTATATTCAGGTAGCTTCTAAATTATATCTTTTACTATTTTTAGGTTATACATACCCTTTTTATTACGTATATATTCACGAAGATTCTTTTTTTGGAGGGTCAATTTTATGTCATTTTATAATGCACGAAATAATACAATCAAATATAATTAAAATAATATTTTTAATTATGTGTGAATCAAATTTTTAAAATAACATAAAATTAAATTTAAATTAATTGCGAGATATATTTTAAATATTCTAATAACTACGGCGAGGGCAAGCACCAAAAGTGTTCATCACTACCTCTGCTAATTTAGAATCTAAACCTACTTCAGTAATATCAGATCTTTCTCATCTAATGGCATGCTGCTATGCTTCAAGAATACCAGGCCCTCAGAAACAATCACACTTGCTATCTGGTTACATTACCCCTGGCATAACAACAATCGACTATAAATGGGCTTTCAAAGTAAAGAGAAACCCAGATGACAGTCACTGACGGATCTATAAAATTTAGATAGCGAGTATAATAGATGATTAAGGATAATACAGACACAAAAGTAAATATTTGTTAAATACTTATATTTATATATTAAAATACAATATAATAAGATAATGAATTCCATTTTAATTTATTATTAATGTTGTTTTTTTATATTATTATTTAATAATACTATAATTTTAAAATGAATTTAATTTCTAAAATAATTATATTAAATAAATAGTAAGGACAAAATATATATATAAAAGAATAACAAAATTATATATAAATTTTTTTAAAAAATATTATGGGACTATGGGTGCTTCTTTGGAAATGTAGGTCCGTCCCTAGTGGCAGTAATCAAAAACACAAAGCAAGTATGGTCGCTAAAGGATTTCACCTGTAAGCAAAGGGTTTTGATTTCTTTGAATTATTTAGCCCCAATGGTAAAGCCAACTAATTCTCGAATAGTTCTCACTTTGGCACTCTCTAGAAGTTGGTGAATAAGACAGATTGACATTAATAATGTCTTCCCCAATAGTGACTTGCAGGAAGTGGGGCCTAGTTTGTAGGTTGCACAAGGCTCTCTGTGTCCTGAAACAGGCCCACAAGGCTAGGTTTGAAAAATTACCTTAACCCTCACTTCGTTGGGATTTCAGTCAGCAAAGTGCAATACCTCACTATTATGTTGACTATATATTGCCAACAAGTGACTCCAGTCAAGCTATCTCAAACCTGATTAGTGTTATGCACACCACGTTTCGATCCACTCAAAGACCTTGGCAGTCTCAATTACTTTCTTGGTATAGAAGCTAAACCAGTGACTGGTGGGGGAATTCATCTCTCACAGACAAAGTATATCAAACATCTGCTTACAAAACACAATATGCTAACTGCAAAGTGTCTATTAAAACACCCATGATCTCTTGTCTAAAGCTCACTGCGGCAGGGGGTGAACCAGCATAGAATCCTACATTGTATAGGTCCATAGTTGGAGGGCTACAATATGTAACAATCACTAGCCCTGAGCTTGCTTACTCATTCAATAGAAAGTGTCAATATTTGCATAAAATGGCATCACACTGGCAAGCAATCAGAAGAATAGTGAGGTATCTATGTGGCACACTCATGGTCTTCTTCTCACCAAATCATCTTAGACATCACAGCTTTCTGTGATCCAAATAGGGGTTCAGACCTGGTGATAGAAGATTTACATTAGGCACCTTTGTGTTTCTTGACAACAATTTGATCTCCTGGTCCTCCAAAAAACAGCAAGTTGTGTCTCGAATACTCTTCTCATTCTTTCTCATTCATTCAAATATTAGTGAATTCATTCCCTTTCTTCACTCTCAATTTCTCTCTCGAATACTCTCTCTCTTGAGCTCAAAAAAATTTTAACACAAAATTTAAAAAGAAAATGACAAAATTGGCACCAACACCACGAAAATACTTATTATTTTTATTCTGAATCCACTTGCAACATGATTTTTGATATCAGAGAACTTCCTCCTAAATGATGAGGGATTCACAGTCAATCCAAAGATTTCTTTGCAGGTTCTCAAGAAACGGATTCCCTTGATGGAGAGCTTTCTGGATATTCATTCTAGTCTATTAAGCAAATGGTTCTTCTTTCTTAAAATATCTTGATACTTTTTGCAAATATCTATGTATAGTAATATATTCACCACTAAATTTTATAATAATATTATATATTTATAACTTTAAATTATTTATTAAATAATAAATATGCTGTTATGAATGAGGTTGATCATAAACCTAATTAACATAACTCCTTTTTCTTTGTCATGGGGTGGTGTGTGCATGTGTTAGAAAAGCGCAGTATACCAGTAATGCGGCTACATCATTTGAAATAACAAATGAACTAATCAGTGTCTTTCATATATATCTACAATAATTAAGGGTGAGATAGTAGATACACTACAAATTTATAAGAGGTATAATCAAACACCTAATGTACCATAGAAGCTACTATTGAAAAAATTCTATTTGCATTAGGTGCACTATATTTAGGAAGCTTCTAAATTATATCTTTTACTATTTTTAAGTTATACTATACTATTTTTTATCACGTACACATCGCCAATATTAACCTTTTTTTTTTAAAAATAAATAATTATGTCACTTTAAGAATGTATGGAGTACGTATCATGCAACTCGCCTTATATTTATACAACAGTTAAATATGTTGTCTTCAAAATTACACTCCTTACCTTTTAGCCCGTATTTTTTTTTTTTTTTAAATCATATGAGATCATCAAAACAGTAAAATTTAAGTTTTTTTTTAAAAAAAAAATTATGTCAACTTTATGTCATCAAATGAGTGCATGCGGGTATTATAAAAATTCACCGTTACATGTAATAATACATAAATAATTAAATTAACTTTGAAAAGCCATCTAGATCTTAGTGCTATCGAACCTTTTTTTTTTACTTACTAGTTACTAGTTATAGTTACTTGTAATTTTTTTTACGAGGGTAACTTTTAAAATATATTGTAATTCAACTTTTAAATAATGATAAGAAAAGCTACTAGTTAAAAAATATTTTAAACACAAAATAATAAAACTTCAGTAAACTAAGTATTAATTATTAATTAGTACAAAAATATTTATAAAAGATATTTACAAATAAGAATAGTCAATGCACAGGGACTTGTAAGAATTATTTGGTTCAACAATTGCAGCTGAGTGCGATAGATATTTTACACGCTATCTATTCCAAATTCTTCTAAAAGCTTGATAATTGATAGAGGGGAGGGGTGCAACGAAAAGAGTACCTTCCTTCTAGAGAAGCCTGTGATAATGGATGAAAACGATGGCTATATTTTATTCAAAAGATCTACTAGGAGACGGTGTCTTTTAAAAAGAAAAGAAGAAAAGTGCCTTCGTACTCTTTGGAAATTTTAAAATCCTATATAATAATAATCTTACGAAGCTTTGAGAAGCCCATAAAGTTTCACTTTTATCATGCTTCTGTGACCATAAAATCTACTGTTTTCTTACCTTCAATCATTGAACTTCCTTGCCCATATTTGGAAAAGTAGACCCTTTTTTTAATTTTTAATTATCACAAAAACTTGGATGGGGTTGGGGAAGAAGAGCCGCATGGATCCATTATCATTTGGATGGTATACAAATTTTTTTTTTCTTGTCACTTTTTTCTTCAACAACTTAAAACAAAATGAACTTAGTCTTTATTGCTATACATATAATCAAACCATAATTTTTTTTATCTATAATGAGTTATAATTTTTTTATCTGAATGAATTATAATTTTTAAACTTTAGGACGGAAGGGAAGAAAAATAAATGCTCAGTAGTGTAACTCACTAATTCGGTACTATATATTTTACTGTGGTTGCGTTTCCAAATTTGACAATATTGGGAAGACAAAAGAAGCGAATGGAATTTTTTTTTATAGTTTACCTCGCTTAGTCTTCTGTTCCGCAATAAAAAATTACACTTTGCACCCTTTTTTGCTTTCTGTCCGCCACTTTAATCTATTTTAATTTATATTTTGATAACTAGGATCTCCTGGGTTTTCTTTCTTTTTCCCTTCTTTTGCATTCATTCCATTTGCTTTTCGACTTAGTTTATTTTATTTCATCTCCATATCTGAATAAAGTTTATAAAACATATGATGAATCACTAATTATTACAATGAACATTTTTTTTCTTAAAAAAAATGTTCGCCCACATGAATATTGATGAAACATTCCAAAGGACTTTCTATACGTGCCCAAAACAAAAGAAATTGTCATTTCTAGCCATTCAAAATAAAAGAAAAAAGAGATAAATATAAACGGATTACTATACCCTACCATTACAATATATTCACATGATTATGAATCTTGAACTTTTCACCGGCAAGTAAAATAAAATATAGGACTAAATAAAATTCTCAACACTACTATCAAAGAGGCAGATCTACAGTCCAAGTCAAATTTAATGCCAGAAATATAAATTAAAAAAAAAAAGAGAGCAAAGTTAAAGGACGAGAGAGTATCATTTTCTTCTGAAAACAGAGAGAGAGAGAACGGACTTTTGTTCGTCCTCTGAGAAACTTCTAGGAATCGGTCCCTAAACGGTTAAACGACGGACGTGACCGATTCGTCACGTGCGTCTCCGCGTGCACACGGGACTCGAATTCTCTACGCCATGCCGTATCCAATCTAACATTTACCTTCGCTATCGCACCGCCACGTGTCAATTACAAACTCTCTGATTCGCCCTGTGGCACTGGTTCAGCCACGGCGTTTCCTGATTATTATTATCGCGATGGTTCTGGCAATCTAACGGCTCTGATTTCACGTCCGCATGACCCGGTTGATGCAGGCGCAACAGCGTATCCTCCTCCTCGGCTCCTCCTCCTCCTCCTCCTCCACCACCACCTCCTTCTCTCGCTCTCTTCGCTCCAATCGCCACACCAAACAGCTTCGGATTCATTTCCTCCACCGCCATAACCGTCGCCGCTTCCTCGCCGGAGCTTCGCTTCACCGGCATCAAATCAAGCGGCTTCGCCGCCGTCAAACTGGATTCTCTGCTTCTTTGCTCCGTTTGGTTGTTGTTGTTGTTAGTGTTCGCGTAATTCGACATCAAAGTGAATATATTGTTGCAAAGCGATCTCATCTCGGCGAGTTCCTTCGTCAGCTGAACGTTCTCTTTCCTCAGCCTCTCGTTCTCGTCGAGGAGCGACGGCGACGAGTTCGACGAAATCACCTGCTCCTCCCCTGAGTTTGAGGGCGATATGATCGGCATCGCCGTCGGTATCGCAGTCAACGGCATCGGCGAAGGCACCGCGACCGTTGCGGTTGCCACAACGGTTGCCGCCGCAGCCGCTGCCACCGTCGGCGACGGTATCGGCGAGGGGATCTTCCGCCGTTGGATTTCGCATAGTAGCCGTTTCTCACCTCTGCGGAAATACTCGTTGGAGAATTCCCAACGATCAGGTACAACCTTTCTGAATCCCTGCAAATCAAGCAAAAATGAAAACAAAAACTTAACCAAAAAAAATTCAAAGACGTCAAATCAGTGAAAATTTTATTGATTGTGAGAATTGAGTTTTACGTAAGTGTTGAGTTGGCGAACAAAGCTAGAGAAATTGTTGTGCTTGAAATATTTAGGGAGCAAATCTCTGGCGAAGACGGTGGGGTTCCAAACGATGAAGGTGGATCCGTCTTCGTTCCAGGAAATCACGTCGTCGATGGATTGGTCCTCGACGAGCTGATATGTTTTGGTGAGAAACGGCGTCGGAATAGATCTCTGAGATTCTGCTGCGGCGGTGGAATCGCCGTTGTGTTCCACCGGCGGCGGCGGGGCCATAGAGGAAGAGTTGAGGATCAATCGAGGTAGGTGCAGATTTGTCGCCGGCAAGTTTTTGGTTGAGAGAGAGGGATTGTTATAATGGTAGTTCTAGAAGGTTCTCAGGGGAATATAAGAATGAATAGGAGAGAGAGAGAGAGAGAGAGAGAGGGGATGAGAAGAAGGAAATAGAAAGGAAGGGGCGAGAAGGTACTGCGTTACGTCTTATTTCGAGAGAGTTCCGTGTGAAATGAGGAGGCGTTTAACATACCACAACTTGTCGTACTGATATGGATACAACAAGCATTTTTTACCTTCAAAAACCGGTTTTCCGGTTTTTTTTTATTTGGCTAGATATATGAGTAGCCCGAGATTATATAAATATTACAGTTAAACTATTTAGAGTTTTTTAGGTAATTATTTATAATAAAAAAAGAGTGATTTAATTGAAATTGTTTATAAATTTAAGTGTATGTAAATATTAATAATTAAAATATGTAAAATAAAATTATATATAATTAATTATAAAAAAATTAATCTAAATTTTTTATGTATAAATTTAAATATGTTTAAATATTATCAGTTAAAATTTATATATTTTTTATATATATAATAACAACAATAATTAAGTATTTTTTTATTAGGTGGGATCGATTATATGAATAAATACGATGTCATTGTGTTCAATCATAAACTAATTATTCAGAAATATCATTCAAATCTAAATCTTTTTAATCGTTTCACTTATAATATTTCCTTTACTTCTAACTATTGGACTATTTTTTACCTGATCTACTCTTTTTATAAGGACTTCTAAGGGTCTTCTCTTCATATGTCCAAACTACCTAAGACGATATTCTCCTATCTTTTTCACAATAAGTGCCATCCCTATTTTTTCTCTAATGCATTCATTCATAATCTTATCTTTTATCTTGTATGGTTATACATTAGTATGTAATATCTTTATTTTTGATTAATTTGATCTTATCTTTCTTATTAATTTTTTATCACCTAACATTTAATATCATACAACATCGTAGGTCTTATAATTGTGAGATAAAATTTATTCTTAAGTTTGAAAAGTACTTTTTTATCATAAATAATTCCTAAAACACTTCTTCATTTCTTTCACCCAACTTAAATTTTATGATTTACATTTTTTTTTTCTCTCCATCATTTTGTATAATAGATCCAAGATATATAAATTATGTGACTTGTAATATAATATAATTTTTAATTTTTATCTTTAAATTAACATTAATATGCCTCTTATTAAATTTATATTTCATATACTCTATTTTACTCTTCCTTGAACTTGGACGAAAGTCATATTTTTTTAAATTCTTCCATATAATCAATTTGCATCGTTGATCTATTGTTTTTGCAAAGATCAACGGTGCACACTGCTTATTGTATGGATACAACAACCAGTGGTTGTTGTATTGAAGACGGAGCCGTGAAATGAGGATTTGTTTAATGTTTACCGCATTCGTCTGTTGAATGATGATGCGAGTGTAACTCATTTTACGGCGTGGTAAGAATAGATAAGATGATAACTCACGACTCTCTGCAATCCAAGAAATTTCTAGACTCTTTTAGGAAGAAAAAAAGATGAAATTTTGACTAGTCTTTACCCCAAAAAAAAATTGTTTGATATTAAAAAAAAAGGTAACAAAGCTAAGTTGTTATTATTATTATTATTATTATTATAACAAGGGTGAGTTATTAAATATTATTTGGTATCATTGCATGCGTGATCAGTCCTCAAATATTTAAGTTCAATAGAATTTCAAATATTTCTCAGAATCTTGTTATATAATTAGAACTCAAAAGAAAATATTTTACAACTCACTTACCAATTGAAAAAACACGTAGCAGAGCAACTTCATTAACATATACGATTTCAAAGTTTAACTTTCTCCATTTTTTTTCAAAAGAATATATCATTCATTAACAAAATAATTTTTATCCATATTTAATGATGTGTTAAATTTTTTATGTGAGACTAATCATCTGTCAATGTGTTTAAGCTGCCTTTGCTTACAAGTATTTTATTGCAGGTTTAGTGTGTGTTTAGTTTGTAGTTGGACCCTCTGAATGGACGTTGTCTTCTTCTTCGAATGGCTCAAGATTCGTTTGACAATTCTCAACTTCGTTTGCTCCAACAGAACTCTCTCATCTAACCCACGTTAAGAGAAAAGCAAGATTTTCTTGCTTTTATGTTGAATTTTTGTCCGTTGAGAGAATTGAATGCAAAATTGAATGATTCCCAACTACCTTTTCCCATTTTTAACTTTTCCTCTTTTCTTCTTTAGAATGTTCAGTTCATCACGCTCAGTCGCTGTCTCTCATTTGGCCTCTGTCTCTCGTTTGTATTGCGTCGCTGGCTACTCCAAGTCTGACCTCGACAGTCACCGGCTCACTGTCGTTGCTCGTCAATCACCGGCTCATCGCCGCTACGCATCAGTGCCACTCGTCAATCCAGATGCGAGCTTGTTATTCTGAGCTTGTAATTTAGCATTCATAGTTGCATCTTATTTTGTTCCTGATTTGTCCCTCTTTCATTGCCAGATCTATGATCTGTTAGCTCTTTTTATCTATGGTCTTTCAATATTTATGCATTTTTAATCTTGTACATATTCCTACTATGATCTGTTAGGTATATGTGCTTGTTAATGGCTCTATTTTTTACTTTTTTTGCACATCATTTTTATGTGGAGTTAAATACTTTTCTGCAATGAAAACATCGAATGCTATCGTGAGGTTAGGATAGGTGATTACCTATGTATGATATCTGTTTAATTTAAGGTTAGAACACTATCTCTCACTACATAAACTAGATATTCTAAAGAGTGAAAAAGGACAGCTTTGACTTATTTGAAGTTGATACATGATGATTTTAGTGATTTTAGTGTCCATTTTCATTTTATTTTCTTATATGATTGCGATATTTGTCATAGGTTAAATTATCTGATTCTTTGGCTTCTCTTTATATTTGCTATAGCCAACAGCCTCTGTGTGAGTTTGGGTATTAGCACTTAGCAAACATGAAATAATTATCTCATCTACAGCTTTGATATTTTGATGACTTAGGAACATATTTTCTTGTAATTACAGGCTTAGATCCACTGTGCAAGCATGCTATGGATTTTACTTTCAATTTTTTTTTTGTCCAATTTTGGCTTTTGTTTTGTTTCTGTATTGGATTGGATTTGGACTCAGGTTTAGGTTGCAAATCACATCACAGAGATTTTCAGATTGTTTATTGTGTGATTGTTTGGGCAGATTTGCTTTTTTTCTCTCCTATAAATAATCATATTAGGAATTAGTCGTCCTTGGTTCACTGATGGTTTGCTTCTACATTGCCAAAGTATAGAGTAGAGTATAGGAAATATAATTTTGCTTTGTCTTTACCAAACAAGCAAAATAGGAGAGTAAGTAAAAGAATAAGAATAATTTCATGAAGGGTCTGTAACTAGAGTGACTATCAAGAATATCCGTAAACCTGAAATCTCCAATTCTCTTTCCTTTATTCTTTCTTATAAAGAAAATTATATTAGGCAACTGTCATCCTTGGTTCACCATGATAGTTTGATTCTTCATTGCTATAGTAAATAGTGGATTAGAAAAAAATAGAATTTGCTTTGTCATCTTTACAAAACGAATAAAATATTGGGAGTAACTGAGTAAGTAAAAGAACAGTAGTAATGGACGGTGACATATTAAAAAACTATGTAAAATGTAACACCCCTCGATTTAATAACCAATGCACAATCGTCATTATGTCACGGTCACTAAATGTCGGCGTGCTAACATTGTCAAACAACAAATTTACCATAAATATTAAACATTTCTTATATGAGGAAAATAGGAGCCACGAATGAGTAGTTACATATACAACCAGTTAAATTATGAATTACAGTATGTACTCAATTTACAACATTTAAGTCTGGATAATTGCCTTGAAGCATACATGTACTAAAAAATACACTTTATATAGGTAATGCAAAATAAAATATAAACTACCCATAATATATCTATGACTAAGGAGTTGGGCACTCCATCGTATCCCTAATGCGTGAGGCAATTAGGGCTCACCAAGGTGTAGTGAGAAATACAAGATAAGGTCTTCAATCGCCTTCCTCTTTATGGTCAAAGTCAGATCCCGACATGTCACATACGCTTGTCGGTCCAGTCGACTCTACAGGTCTTGGTATCAAAGCGAACACAATTCGAACAAACCCCAAAAAAGAGCTCCCTTTGCGACAGCATCACCGAATGCATTAGGTCAAACCAATAAAATCCAAAGGAATCCAACTTCGTTCCCACTTATAGTCTTTAACCAAAAATTAACATAGAGCAAGAAAAGTACAAGAAAGAAGTAAGACATCCTACCATCATTACCAGTCATAGCATCAAGAAACCAAACGGCGCAAGGCGCCCACATAGCATTTATGATAGCAATAATGGTAATAAACATTTAGTAGCAGTTATAATCAACCAGATAGTTTCAAGCAATCATATATATATATATGGATATATCAGGAATACAACAGTTCCAATTATAATAACAATGTATGCCAGATAATTCATGGACTCACTATGCACGTGTGCCCTCAATAATCAAGATCCTACTCCATGGAGCTAGACACAAAACAGTCGGAGAGAATGATCGAGGAGACATGTCGGATCTCGTCGACCATAAAAACAAGTGCTTTTCGAGAAAATAATCGGTCATTTTGCGCAACAAGGCTTTATACGGCGGCATTCTCACAAGATCTCGATATAGGGCGTGGCCGTTAGGATCGTCGGTGCGTGTGTATCGATCTGTCTCCACGGTCCCCGGAGGAGCTACCACGCCTCCTGCGAGACGCCGCGCCCGACGCCCTCAAGGTCATCTACGGGACCCCACGTATCTATTCGCACCCGCACTAAGGTGTGATTCAACTCCTAGGCAACTCGGCCTTAACAAAGTCCAACGGACATCCTCGTTCTTTTGTGCAATGCATGACTCTATCATGCTTCTCGTGACAACTCGGTCAATCATGCCTCAAATGCATGTCATATGATTTATCCACAATGCATACCGACTCTATGCATAATCATGTATGATCATCATTACATACTATTCCATCATACGTCACAATTTGCCCAAGTAAGAATTAACCCAATCAATGGTCACCCAAATGGACCCACAATAGCATGATATTGTTGTTAAATAAAGTAATACCTTTTAAAGCGTATTATGAATTCTTACTTAGGTTTAGCTTTACTTACAGAGTTTATCTCTAAAGGAATTCTCTTAGTTAACTTAAATCCTCTTAGGTAATTTATTCATATGTCCTTAGAAGGTTATTCTAAGATCTCAAAATCTCACACTCTCATGTTCTTCCCTGTTTATGCATCCCTAAGTAATTTCTAGTCATCCCATTTATTTATAATCAATATGCCTCTATTAGTCCCAAGGTTTTGGGTTCAGGAAAGTACACGGTCGGAATCACAAACTGAGTCACAGATTTCAATTACTAGGTGTTGGGTGATAGGTATACTTTTGAATTCGACAAGAACAATACGTTTTATGAATAATTGAAAGCTGCCATTCGACGGAAAATAGTGTAACAGGAGGAGGGAAGAATGGGAGAACATTTTTTATAATAGGATTGGCAAGAAGTAAATTTACGTCGGATGGGGTTCGTCGAACAAAGATCGGGACTGTCGAATCCTCCGGAAAGGTCGACAAAAGCCTCAATTCGACGGGTATGGGTGTCGACATTGGAGAAAATCTCCCAAGCGTTGAACCGACGAAACACTGGTCGAAATCTCTAATTTCGACGGGTCTGGAGAAATTCATCTACTCGACAGGCATTGTCTCTCAAACTCGACGATTATTGACTTTAGGGCAGTTTTTCCTAAGTGTCCAGGGACTCTATACGACGGGTTATGGTCGGGAGATTAATCTCGACGGGCATGATCGGGGTTCATACTCGACGGATTTTGACATTGTGTTTAGTGGTCAAAGATCTAAACTCGACGGGTTTTGACATTTGACGGAAATGGTCAGAAGTCTAAACTCGACGGATTTTAACATTTTACTAATTAATTAGGATATCAAATTCGA
The DNA here is from genome assembly GCA_029884595.1 of Ormosia semicastrata. Classification (NCBI taxonomy): domain Eukaryota; kingdom Viridiplantae; phylum Streptophyta; class Magnoliopsida; order Fabales; family Fabaceae; genus Ormosia; species Ormosia semicastrata. Next base: position 7,408,480 of record JAQQTO010000041.1, read on the forward strand.
CAGGTTTGCCAGAAGTCCATACTCGACGGATTTTAACATTTTACTAATTAATTAGGATATCAAATTCGACAGGTTTGCCAGAAGTCCATACTCGACGGATTTTAACATTTTACTAATTAATTAGGATATCAAATTCGACAGATTTGGCCATGAGTCCTTACTCGACGGATTTTAACATTTTACTAAGTGATTAGGTTATCAAATTTCGACAGGTTTGGCCATGAGTCCTTACTCGACGGATTTTAACATTTTACTAAGTGATTAGGTTATCACATTCGACAGGTTTCTGGGACAATAGGGAAGTTTCACTCATGCTGATCCGAAGGAATGCTAAGAGGGTCACAATTCCTAATTCGACGGATTTTGAATAATAGGGAAGATTCTCACTCATCGATCCGACGGAAATGCTAAGAGTCATAAATTTGAAGTCCACGAATTGTGTTATTGGAGAAGTTTCATTCATGTTCGACCAAAGGTGGTGCCAAAGGGTCACAAGTTCTAATCCAAGACGGATTTTGAGTCATAAATAAGTTTTCTCGCATGTCACACCGACGGAGGTGTTAAGGGTCACTAGCTCGACAATTTTTGACATTGAAAAGGGCCCCATGTGTCATTCGACGGAAGCATTAAAGGTTTAGAAGTTGGTTGTCAAAAGTTGGACAAGGTTCGGTGTCGAATAGTTGAATTCACGGCTTACAAAGATTGGATACCTAATTGATTTGAATTCCATTTATTATCCTAGTTCACCCGAATCCCGGATTCGGGCCTCAAACCATGGCCATCCCAGGGATGAATCGACATCATTTCCTTCCACTCTCATGCATTCGTCGAATATATATATTGACATGCAAAATCACCCAAGTACCATGTTTTCCAATTTTCAGTCGAACATGTGAACATACTAACATGCAGAATTGTCAAACCAAAACATCATGCATTCTACTCTGTCGAATATATTATCAAACTTAACAAATCATGCAAACAGCGTAAACAACTAAATACAAAGACACACAGAATCATAAAAACCAAGCAAGCAAAGGAGATCCTTAATGCTAGAAGAGGTTGAGGAGGAGTGTCTTCCTCTTACCTTGGAGAAGCAAAGAAAAAGGCTGCTCCTTTTTGGTCAGAAATCACGTTTTCAGCTCCCAAGAGATCCTTAAAGTTCCAACCTTTAAGCTTCAACCGTGGAGGAAAATGAAGATGAAGAAAATGTAGAACTTTGAAGATGATTCCTTCAGATATGGTGTTTCTCCAAACACAAAATAGTGCTAGGAGTGTGACGGTTTTGGAAGATAAAATGTGAATGTGGGTGGATGGTCTTCTTTGTAAGGAGAAATGGAAAGAGAGAAAGATGAGTGAATAGTGATCTGCTACGTACGAGGAGGAGGAAAATGTGTGGATGAAAAATGAATTGGATCCTTAATTCAAATGTGCGCAAAATAGGGAGAGAGAAATAATAAAATAATAGTTGGAAGAAGCTTCCTTGAGAAGCTTCGCACGCTCCTCGATAAAGTGTATGGTAAGCTAGTCTCCAAATTAAATACATCTGATAGATGATCAATTACGCTGTAGAATTATTTTCTCAGTGAATAAAATTACAAGTGATGAAAATAATATTTTATTATTCATCCGATAATTTTTATGATACCACGATTTTATCTAACAGATAAAACCTTGAAAAATGCAAACCTCGCGAACTGTGCCTGGCCTCGGGTTTAGTAAGATCCCCCGTTGACACGTTGACAGTCAAGGTTTACCGACCTCGGGAGAACATTTCGTTATCCGGCCTCGCTCAGTGCATACGCAAAACGAGGAATATATTAAAATATTCAACGCTTCGAGAAAATTTCACAAAAATCACCAAAAATCACAAATATTATAAAATAATTATTTATAATGAAATAAGTAATTTTCGGGATGTTACATAAAACAATTTTTTCGAAACTTATTTATTAAGAAAAAGTTTTACTAATATTAAGACAAGTTAAATATCTATTTATGGGTGAGTCACTACTGACTGGAATTGGACGTGCACATGGTAGATTCACTATCCACTTAGCTACATGCATCTCTACATTAAGTAAAATTTATATAGATTGCAAGCTAGTACATTAGATGTTGTAAGTGCAGCTGTGCTCGAGCACGTGTGAGAGAGAGAGAGAGAGAGCAAGAGAGAGAGAACCTGTGGGGGATTTATAATAGCACAAAATTTGTCCACACAAAACATTCCTAAGTTTGAAATACTGCATTAAGGCATTGTACAAGGCTCAGAATTATTGCTCTTGGCATAATAATTTTCTTTTAAAGAAATGCTGCATGACTACATATGTAGTAAATTCACCTAAAAGTCCCCCCTTGGAACTCATGTGGCATTAACTTGCCTGCACGTGCCTTTGCAGCTCGTTCCTTGGTCTGAACTACAAATAAACCATCAAAGTTGTTCAAGAAGAAAACAAGACAAGGGCCTTACTTTCCAATATTTTAATTTACTTAGAAAGACTCTAAATGACCAAAATTAACACAAACAGATGAGAAGTCCAAATAAAGTTGTAATACCCCCTTCCGGGAGACATTACATATTAGACCGACTCTTACATTTTAAAATTATTTGCTCAGTTATAAAAGTGAATAGTGTAAAATATGAGTTTCAAAAGCTTTGCTTTGTGGATAACATAAACTGGTCAAATTTTGGGAACACAAAACATAAGAACCATAGAATAAATAAAAGACTCAAGTTATAGGAACTAAAAAGGCTTTTCATAAAGTAAAGTTTACTACATCTTTAAATACATCATTTGCATATCCCAAAAACATTAAACTTAAGTACTCCAAAATAAACATACCTATACATATGATTACCAAATGAAAATTGAGCCTTGTCTAAGTCTAAACACCTGAAGAACGGGTTCCTGCATCTGATCTTTGTCCAAAACCACTTCGGGATCCCCAATAGACAAAGCCCCCAGTTGGGGCATGTCACTGCGGACAGGAGTCCGAGCAGTCGACTCCACAGAGCCCTCCATTTAGGAAGCTCTCCGATCATACCAAAGCTTCCCAAGAGGCATGTAGAACTCCAAGTGAACATCGGCGTCCATAGTAAAGGTAACCACATCATGTCGGGTCCTGCTCCAACTCAAAGTGACATTTCTGTCGTACCGGACGCATCCCGTGTCCCACTGGACACTCCATGCTCCGATGCCTCCATGGAACTGTAGCCTAGTGAAACCTCGCAGGTCTTGCCTTGTCGCCATCACAGACCTTTCCATCGTAAATACGAAACAAAAGTAGACAGAATAATATAATAGAAGAGGTGAGATGCCTATATCAATACCATCATGGCAGTAAGAAACAAAACGAAAGACAGTAATACCTTTCATACACAACAACATCAAATAATAGCAAACATAATCATGTCAATACAAGGATGTTATAGAACAACAATATAATCATGTCAATACATAATTATTATAGAGCAACAGCATAATCATGTTATTAACTGATAAGTAATTCAGCAGTATACATCAAGATATATATATGTCTGGATCATGTCACAATAATAGATATGTTGACTATGCATATGCATGATGTGTATGCTGACCATCCTTATACACAATGCAACCAAATCATACTCAATGGAGTTAAGGTTCAGAGATGAGCGTTCCAGAAGATCTGTCCCCCCTCAAAAGATAGTCTATGCTGGATCACGAAAAAGATAATGCTTGTCGGGTCCTCGTCGTGCATTGCAACAGTTTTCCACGGCCAGGGGTATACAATGTGACAGTGGTCACTAGATGGATCACCTTGCCTTGACGCCCCCTGAGATCCATTCGGGATCACACTTATCCAAATTCTTGCCCATTCCTAAGCATCACAAGTCGACAGTCTAATACTCAAGTGCATGCTCAAGAAATCAAACCACGGTTGTACCATTCCCAACAGTATTAAGGCAACCACCCATACGATTGTCCAATATCATTAGTATCAATGATATTATAGAGCCGCTGATCCACTCGGGTCCAACACTTCGGCCCAAAAGCACAAGGCTAAATTCATAATCTACTTGGGTCCAATACGTCGGCCCAAGGCACAATGTCAAATTCATAATCCACTTGGATCCAATACGTCGGCTCAAGGCACAATGTTAATGCATGCTATCACAAAAAATTTCAGTCGTGCAAATTCAAGAATCATTATTATCAAATCACATGGAGCATTTTCACAATTCCTCTAGTATATAGAAACATTAGGTCTTCTTTAGTCTTTAATTATCATACTCTCAAGAATGAAGATAGAATTTAATCCAAATCACCAGCTTCTTCTAACTAAGTTCCTCGAATGACCTATCCTCATATCATTTATGAAAACCTAAAAAAAAACACAATGTCATTACCTTACCATTCTTTTCCTTTTTCATCTAAGTCTTTCAAATTTTCTCTATTTCTTTCTCAAGCTTGTTTTTCCCCTCAAGACCGAAAATCACTCTTTTTCTTAAAGATCAAATTTATTCTTTTCCATTCTTATCTTATAAATTCTTAATTAATTTTCTCGATTGTCAAGTTACCTAGATTTACCACTAATAAATCATTTTCCATGATTTCGATTATCTCCAAATTTGTTTCCATTTGGTACATCCAAAAGTTATCACTCCTCAAATTATGACAGTATAAATATCTTCAATCTTACTCATAAATCCCTAAACCCTAATTTTGTCTTCCAAATCACTCAAACAATATTTCCTAACATTCTTTCTAAAACTTCCATTATTCAACTTCTAAATAAAATTCTTTCCATCCTAATTGCTTTTCCCCCTCATTATCAAATATTTTAGGTCTCCAATTCACTCTTACTTCTAATTATCTATTATCATGGCAAAAAATTAATTTCTTTTCAATGGTAGAATTTTATTTCCTCTCTCATTCAACTTGTAACCTTATAGATCACGTCTTTATTACCTAATCATCTAAGTCCTTGATAACTAAATATTTTTCTCGTGGATGTCTCTTCTTGGGCTAAAATGGCCGTGAGCCTCAAGGGCCAAAGGAAACCAAATAAATCATTCTTTGTATATGACAACAACATATAACCATACCAAATCAAGCAAACACAAATCAAAGTCACACAATCGAGTGGATGAATCCTCACGTGGACTCTCCACTCCCAACACAACCATTCGTTCCTCACCATCATAATATGGTCGATGAGGTTAATCTCCCTCTTACTGATAACTACATGGAATGTAGTTATTTGGACTCTATCATCTGTGTTAAAATGAATGCTATTTCCTTGTTTAATTGCATATTTGGAGGCTTTTGTACTTATGTTTATCATATTCTGATTCTAAGCCTTTCTGATGTGTTAATATGCAAAACTGTGCTTAAATGATTATGGATTAGGTAGATTTATATATGTTACTGATTTGGTGTATTCTCTATGATAGGAGGGGCTCCAAACAAGGTTAAATATGGAGCAATTGAGCTTAAAGAGGAAGAGAAGTCAAATTTGCCAATTCAGTGGGCAACGTCGCGGCGCAAGACAGAGAACGCCGCGGCGCAAAGAGGTTTTTCAGCAAGTCATACTTGGACTCGAGGCAAGAACGCCGCAGCGTGAGGAAGTGAACGTTGCGGCGGTACTTAACCGACCCATTGTGCGCCGCGGCGCGCATATGTGGCCGCCGCGGCGTAAAGGCGGCTGCTGAGCCTATAAATAGATTTTTACACGTTTTTCTCACACTCTCTCTCTCGTTTTCTCTGTTCTGGCCATTTGGCCATTTCTAGATTTTAGGTTTTTATAGTTTTTTAGTTAGTTTTAGGTTAGATAGCTTGGCTAGATCTCCATTCTTTGGTGGATTGGAGTCAAGGTTCAGAGGATTGAAGGAGGATTCAAGCCGAGAGACAAATCAATGAGCTTCTTTCTCTCTTTTCCCTTTCTCTCTTCTCTTCCTTATCTTTTGTATAGCTAAGCTATGTTTTAGGAGTATTTTGGATCCTTTGATATATATTAATGATGTGTTTTTCTCTAAGTTTGTGTGGATGTTTGATTATGGTTCAATCATTATCTGTGTTTAATGCTTGTTCTTGGTTGGCCTCAATTGCATGATCATAATATTGGCAAATGAACTAGACATAGGGATTTGTTAATATGGATATGGTGTGGTTGATACATGTTCGGCGAGTTCAATTGGCTTGGATGAGCTGATTCGTTAATAGGATAGAAATATACCTATTGGCCATGTATAGTGTGTGATTGAGAATAGATCGTTCATGAGTGGATGTTGTGTTAGCTCTCAAGGAAACTTAGTGAGTTGGGCAACTGAAACCAGGGTTGATTGACCTAGACATAAGCTTTTGACTAATGAAGATTCTCAAGCTAACCTAATCAATGCATTTATGTTTATGAGGGGAATTGCATATTGTTGATAGATGTAGAGGGTGAAGGAGGATTTCCTGAAACCTAACCGCTTTTATGTTTATAGCTTATATAGGTTAGATTAGTTTAGATTATTATTTTCCTATTTTTATGTCCTTGTCTAGAATTAATTAAGCTATTGGTTGGTAATCAGCTTTATAACAATATCCTCGTGGGAACGAACTTTTACTCTGTATCTGTATTACTTGTGCGATCTGTGCACTTGCGGTTAGCAAAAAGGGCAACACGTTTGCACCCTAACAAGTTTTTGGCGCCGTTGCCGGGGATATTTTGTTATAAATGGTTTGCCTGATTAGATTCTAGTCCTATCAACGCCTAACAAGTTTTTGGGTTGCCAGGGTTAGTTTTTATTATGTTAATATCAACAATGAGTTTGATTAGTTCTAATTCAAGTTGTATATAAGTTGTATATAAGTTGTATATAATCTATGTTGTGTTTATGTTTAGCTGTAGTTTTGAATAAGAAGCCAGGTGATTTTATTCATACGAGGCCCTTGAAGGAAGTTGCAAATTCCTGGAGAGGATAACCCTTGGATCAAGTTCTTGAAGACTACTCATCCTTAGCACTTCAATTTTGGTGACAAAGTCCTGCTGGGACTATAACTTAGGCCCTTCGTGGGAGGGTACCCCATGTTTATGTTTTATTCATGCTTTTACTTTATGTATAAATAGTTAGTATGTTATGTTTTGTATTTGTGTATTAATATGTTAATATGTTTATGTTAGTGTTAATATGTTTTGTTAATTTGTTTGTGTATATAAGTGTTAGTATGTTAGTTTAGTAGTTTATAGTTTTTGTTAGTTGTTATATGTTAGTTGTGTTAGTTCTTGTTTGTGTATGTTTTAACTATTGTTTGTGTTAGTTTGTAAATAGGTTACCATGTTAATTAGGTTAGTTTTATGTTTTTGATTAGTTTATAAGTTTTAAGTTTGTTTAACTTTTGTATATATGTTAATGTTTTGTTTTTGTGTTTTATTGCGTGTGTGTTGTACATTTCGTGATTTAGCTTTTGAACAAGTTTTGTTAAACTAGAGACCCATAAGAGCCCAATTCAAGAAGAAAATTGTGTTTTTCGCTAAATTTAACGGTTTGTGTATCAACGCCTTTTGGCGTAGGTATTACGCCCAGCCGGCGCAAAGGGCGTTTTTGCATAATTATGCAGCTTTTTTGTGGCGCGCGCGACCTAAGCATAGGTCATGCCGTGAAGCCCCTGTTTTTGTGTTTTTTGTTATTTATCCCCTGCTTTTGCTATTTTTGCTTTTATTTTTGTTATTTTCTATGTTTTTAAATATTTAGTAATGCTCAGTACTAGTCTCAGGTTCCCTATAGACCATGTTCTTTGATGATACATTTCATTTTAGGTTTGAGAGAATATCTTTACATGTTTAATTCATTTGTACTTAATGTTAACATGTATTGGTATTTTGAGTATGCAATGATTTTAGTCATCATATTTTCATGATTATATCCTGTTATGACTATCACTAATGTGCTGATGACCTGATTTTCAATTTTCACATTATGCAAATGATGTTGTGTATGTTTGAACTTAGAAGTGAATCCATTTGAATGCATGACATGTTGCAAGAATGCTGATGTTGTTTTTGGTTGTTCATGATTTGAAAGGTTGCTATTTGCCCCCTTTTCAGTGAAACCTTATGTGATCTTGATGCATGTGAAACAATTTAGTTACTTTTGATGCATGATTTACATCTCACTTATATGCAAGTGTAACTTTGAAAATGATAAGAGTGCATGTTTTGAGAATGTTTATGGATGTATATGTAGAGTTTTGATTATCCTAGAAATTATTTTTGAACTCTCTTGAGGCGAAATCCTAGATTGTGCATGTTTGAGGAAATGATTAGGGCATTGTTTGGACCGATTGAGCCTTAAAAAGCTTACCCTGATATGATGATATCCTTAGGTCCCTTTTTGAAGCCTTAAACTGTTTGGCTTTCTTTGTTTTTCATAACCATTGTGTTCGTTAACCTGTTAGCCATTCTAATGCATGTTAAAGCATGTCATTTTCTTCTTACCCTTATTGTTTATTGAGTATATGATATATTATTTCTTGAAATGAGTCTGATAATTAGGGGTATGAATATTCAATTCAAAATGAGCCTGAAGGAACCAGATGCAAATCAAAGAAAAGAAAAAGCATTGCTTTACAAAAATAGAAGATAAAAGAAAGAGAAAATCAAAAGAAAAATGAAAATGAAAAGAAAATCAAAAGCTTAAGAAAAGTAAAGTTCGAAAAGCATCGAAAATGGTTCTGGCAAGTTTTCTGGATTCACTTTTGACTACCCTGCTAGTGTCAGTTTTTGACTCATGTCTTGAAATAGTATGTTATGTGTCTCAATGTTTGTATGTATCTTTCCCGTTCATTTCTTTCGCCCATACCATTGGCCTTACATTATAAGCTGATAAAGTCCCTTTTGATCCTCAATCTTGTGTGATTTACATTAGTGGAGAGAGAGTTGATTTACAATTTTGTGGATTCTGTGAATCATATGCATGTATGTTTGTAAACTTATCTGAATGTGTATGACTTGATTAGGAGAAGTTTATCTTGCATGTTTGTGATAAATGTGAATTGCATGGAGAGTTTTCTGACTTGTTAGCATGTTTAGGGTTATATATGTGTGGAACTGTTTATGGGGCATTTGTACTTTTTGAGGATTGATGCAGTCATTACCCACTAGTATTTGTTTTTAAATGAGATAAGAAGATTGAAATATATTTGCTGAATGAAGAATTGATTTGAATGTTTCAGTGATTTACTTAGTTCTATTTTGTTTTGCTCGAGGACTAGCAAAATGTAGGTTTGGGGGTGTGATAACTACATGGAATGTAGTTATTTGGACTCTATCATCTGTGTTAAAATGAATGCTATTTCCTTGTTTAATTGCATATTTGGAGGCTTTTGTACTTATGTTTGTCATATTCTGATTCTAAACCTTTCTGATGTGTTAATATGCAAAACTGTGCTTAAATGATTATGGATTAGGTAGATTTATATATGTTACTGATTTGGTGTATTCTCTATGATAGGAGGGGCTCCAAACAAGGTTAAATATGGAGCAATTGAGCTTAAAGAGGAAGAGAAGCCAAATTTGCCAATTCAGTGGGCAACGTCTCGACGCAAGACAGAGAACGCCGCGGCGCAAAGAGGTTTTTCAGCAAGTCATACTTGGACCAGGGGCAAGAGCGCCGTGGCGTGAGGAAGTGAACGTTGCGGTGGTACTTAACCGACCCATTGTGCGCCGCGGCGCGCATATGTGGCCGCCGCGGCGTAAAGGCGGCTGCTGAGCCTATAAATAGATTTTTACACGTTTTTCTCACACACACTCTCTCGTTTTCTCTGTTCTGGCCGTTTGGCCATTTCTAGATTTTAGGTTTCTATAGTTTTTTAGTTAGTTTTAGGTTAGATAGCTTGGCTAGATCTCCATTGCTGGTGGATTGGAGTCAAGGTTCAGAGGATTGAAGGAGGATTCAAGCTTCAGAGACAAATCAATGAGCTTCTTTCTCTTTTTTCCCTTTCTCTCTTCTCTTCCTTATCTTTTGTATAGCTAAGCTATGTTTTAGGAGTATTTTGGATCCTTTGATATATATTAATGATGTGTTTTTCTCTAAGTTTGTGTGGATGTTTGATTATGGTTCAATCATTATCTGTGTTTAATGCTTGTTCTTGGTTGGCCTCAATTGCATGATCATAATATTGGCAAATGAACTAGACATAGGGATTTGTTAATATGGATATGGTGTGGTTGATACATGTTCGGCGAGTTCAATTGGCTTGGATGAGCTGATTCGTTAATAGGATAGAAATATACCTATTGGCCATGTATAGTGTGTGATTGAGAATAGATCGTTCATGAGTGGATGTTGTGTTAGCTCTCAAAGAAACTTAGTGAGTTCAAAATGAAACCAGGGTTGATTGACCTAGACATAGGCTTTTGACTAATGAAGATTCTCAAGCTAACCTAATCAATGCATTTATGTTTATGAGGGGAATTACATGTTGTTGATAGATGTAGAGGGTGAAGGAGGATTTCCTGAAACCTAACCGCTTTTATGTTTATAGCTTATGTAGGTTAGATTAGTTTAGATTATTATTTTCCTATTTTTATGTCCTTGTCTAGAATTAATTAAGCTATTGGTTGGTAATCAGCTTTATAACAATATCCTCGTGGGAACGAACTTTTACTCTATATCTGTATTACTTGTGCGATCCGTACACTTGCGGTTAGCAAAAAGGGCAACACGTTTGCACCCTAACACTTACCTTAAGTGTAGCCTCCTAACTCCTGTAAATCCTTGTTTAGCAAACTTTTTCCACCAAGAGATTCTTAGAATCAAAGCAAACACACAAGAATTAGTACCTAGGGCTTGAACAAGATCACCATAGGTCAAAGTATGGCTTTACACTCTTTAAAAATGAAGCAAGAGAGAATATTCAAGAACTTTACCTTAAGATTCTTGAACTTGAGATTTGAAGCAAAGCTTAGAGAAATACTTGAAGATGGATGAACTAGAGATTGATTTCCACACAAAAGTGTCTTAGAATGATGTAGAGACTCAAGATCCAAGGTTATCTTGAATTATTGAAGATTTGGTGGTTTATTTTGGAAGTTGGCCTTGAGCTTCAAATGGGAAAAGTGAGAGTTTTGTGTTTAGCCTTGGGTTGGTTGGATGAAAGGATGAATAAAAGTGATGAACTAAGTGTAGGGTGGTCCTCCAAAAATGGTCTTAGCCGTGGAGATGTAGAGAAAATGAGAGGAGGAAATAGAAATCAAAGTCTCACCTTAAGAGCTTCAAGTTAGGGTTTTTGAAAGAAGATGTTGAAGATGAGAGAACTAGATGATGATCTTAACATATAAAATTATCCATAGAGTGTGTAGATTCTAGAAATGTGATTGAATGGAGGAAACAAAAATGGAAAATACAAATGGAGTGTGGTGGCCGTGAGGTTGAGAAAAAATGGAAAAGAGAAAATAATGAGAGAAAATGAGATAGAAGTTTTAGGGTAGAGAGAGAAAGTAATAAAAATTTTAGAAGATGAAAAGATGGTAGCTTTTGGTGAAAAAATGACATATTGTCATCTTTTCCTCCTCCTCCAAAACCGTGTACACCTTGGGAGAAGTAGCAAGACTTCCTTTGCAAGCTTCTTTGAGAAGTTTCGCACGTTTCCCAAAAAGGTCAAATCATGTTGTCATGTGGTGATGTGGCGATGTCACTTAGATGATATCATAAAAGTGACTAGATAGAAATAATCTACTAAATTTTTACTGCAAGTTATTACCCAGTGGATAAAAGTTACAGTTAACAATGCTGGTATCTATTGTCCAATAGACAATAGGGCGCACCCAAATTTTATCCGTCAGATAAAATTTTGAAAAATGAAAATTTTGTAAATTGTGTCCGGTCTCAGGTTTAGTAAGATCCCCCGTCACCGTTTCCACAGTCCAAGGTTTTTTGGCCTAGGAAAAAATATTTTATTTTCTCGGCTCTACTCAGTGTGCACGTAAATTGAGAAATATATTAAAATAATCAAACAATTCAAATAATTTCAGAAAAATTCACAAAAATCACAAATATTATAAAATGAATATATATTATGTAACCAGTAAATTTTTGAGGTGTTACAAAAGTCATTAACCAGAAACCTACTTAAATGACTTTAAATTACTTAAAGTCATTTTTGTTTGTTTTATTATACTGATTTTTCATACCTGGAAATTTGGAGGATTACGTAATTTAGAATGCAAAGGAATACTCACTAGAATCCTCCCGGCACTTGTCTTTTTTGGAAGGAGGGACTTTATCTGTTTGTGGATCTCTATCATTTGATTGAAATTTTATCTGTTTCTTGTCATTTATTGATTTTTCTATTGGTATGGATTGTCTTTTCCTTTGATGGATTTGTGCAAGAGCTTAGAAATTTAAGGCTAAATAATTCCAATGATCGTCAAGTAATGGTCAACAAGATTGATTGTATATGTCATGTGCAATGAAGCCTTCAATAGAAAAAATAACACATTTGTTCTTTATTTTGTAATAGATCAATGAGTAACAACAAGAGAAAAGGCATTGTAGAAACCCCTTCAATAGACAATGAAACTTATAAGCCAAAGATTACATGGAATCCAAAGATAACTGAACATTTTATCAAAGCATGCTTGGACCAAGTCTATAAGGGAAAACGCAATACAACCACCCTTACAAAGAAAGGGTGTAAAGCTGTTGTGTCCCAATTTAATGAGAGAAGTGGAAAGCAATATGACAAGATATAGTTAAGACACAAGTGGGATAACCTTAAGAAAGAGTGGGGACTATGGTACAAGTTGTTTGCCAAAGAGATAGGTTTAGGATGGGACAACGCAAAGAATACTGTAGATGTACTAGACGAGTGGTGGGAGAGAAAAAATGGTATGTAGTAAATAGATATCAAGTTATATGTTTTAGATTTATTTTATGTAATGTGTTGTGTTGATAAGTTGTATATATGCAGGAAAATCGTGATTATGGAAAATTCAGGTACAAAGGGCTTCCTTTTACCCGTGAATTAACCATATTGTTCAAGGATGTGATGGCTACTAGAAAATTTGCTTGGGCACCCACATCTGAGATATTACCTGATGTGGCAAATGAAGATGATGATGGGTACTGTCCATGCTTTGAGAGTGGTGTCAATCTAGAGGAAGGTTCGGGGAGTAATGAAGAATCTTTTGGTGCAGGTGCTAGTGTTCGAACTAGTGTTAGACTCAATGCTAAATTCCAACATATGAATTTAAGCACTTCCTAAGGAAACAATAGCCAAAACAAAAATAGGAAGAGGAATATGGTTGGGCCTAGTGAAATAAGTGAAAGGAAAAGAAAGGTCAAAGTTCCAGTCTCAAGAGTGATAGCTGATGCAATAAGTAGAATTACATCCGCATCTGAGTCACGCTCAGCTGCTGTAAACGCACTAGTAGTACCTGGTTCATCTATTAGTGAAGTGATGATTGAGCTTCAAAACATAGAGGCTATTACAAGTGATGCTGATTGGCATTCTCGATGCTGTCAATTCATGATGTTCAGGCCTACAAGGGAAATGTTTGTCTCCTTGAAAGGATTTCAGGAGAGATTGTTGGATTGGCTTAAGCATGCAACTTATAACCCATTGTCATTCATGCAAAATTAGTTAGAAGACTGTGTAGTCCTAATTGACTTTAGATTATGTATGTTGGATGTATTTAAGTGACTTATGTATGCCTATGTATTTAAGTGATTCATTATGACTTTGTACTACTTATATTTTTACCTATATGTACAATTTGCTGCTTATGTACTGCCTATTAAATGTTTAGATATAATGAATCATACTCTGAATTCATACTTTGAATGCACAAGAAAGCTTACATTTATGCATTATATTCATATCCAAGACCCATGTGCATTTATGTCCTGCTCAATTTCATTTTGCATTATACAGGTTTAAAAATCAATGGAGGATTGGAATGCAAAGGATTGAGATGAAGAATCTAAAATATTTTCTATTATAGATGATGATATGAAGGAAGATGAAGATGTGAGTGCATTAATTAGTGAGTATGTGATAAAATATTTATGTAAAGATCATGTAGAACTAGTGAGCAAACAAGTCATTCATGGGTGTTACCAAGTGACCTCAATACTCAAGAGAGGGGTGAAATGAGTTTATAAAATAAGTTTACAAATCTTTCACAAAATACTTGAATTCTTATTTTTGTTGAAGCTATTGTTTGTTAGAGATGAATGGATAGAGGAGATATAAAATTTTCACTCTTAAATGAATTAACCAAGAGAGATAGAATTCAGATAAAGTAATAAAACAGTGCTCAAAGTAAAGAGTAGAGTTTAGAAAAAAAACAAATACCAAACTTTATCTTGGTTCAGCCACCAATCTACTTGTGACTTACGTCTAGTTCTCAAGTAAACACTTGAGATTTTTCACTAAATTCCAAGCTTGAATCAGGTGCTTGTAACATTTACAAATTGGAGCACTCAACATGACCTTGGGATACCTCATCCTTTGTAGCTTGAGCCTCTTCAAACAAGTGATGCCTCACTCTTTACAATTTGGAGGGATACCTCACCCTCTTTATAGATTGAACAAGATATAGAAGAAATGAAACTCTCTCTCTAGAGTGGATAATACAAATTGAAGCTTATGAGTATTGAAGATTCACACGTTTAAAGCTCAAAAACAAAGTATGATTGAAAGGATATTAAAATCAAGTATTCAATACTTAGAAATGATTTTCAAATTGTTTCTTTAACCTTTTATAAATGCCCAACACTTTAAATTTATAGCCAAAAGTAATTAAGAGCCGTTGGGGGCAGTTGAAAGCATTAAATGCTCTTAATAAAGCCGTTAAGCATAATTTCTGGTTGCCCAGATAATTGATCAGGACATTTCTCCTAATCGGTTTTGACTCCAAATTCATCTCTTAACCGATTAATAGAAGTTGATAATCAGTTAGGGTCTTTAAGTTTTGGCTTCTGACATTTAGAATAACCGATTAAATGGACTTTCTAATCGGTTATGAGTTTAGAATTTTGACTCCTAACATTTACACTAACCAATTAGAGAGAGTAATCGGTTAGGAACTCTATATTTTGGCTTCTGTGATTCTCAATAACCGATTAGATGGAGCTTGTAATCGGTTAGGAGCTTAGAATTTTGGCTTTTGAGAAGCATAATAACCAATTAGAAGGAGTTTCTAATCGGTTAGGAACTTAGAATTTTGGCTCCTGTGAATGGTTTTTCAAGAAAGATTACAAAGTGATTTTCAAGAACATTTTGCTTAAACTTAAATACCATCTTAACAAATATAAATCCTTATTTTGCAAAACATTTTTAAGTTGAGTAAGAAATTAATTTATGAGCTTAGTGTGAATCCATCAACTACCTTTACACAATATCTAAAACTTATATTTTAGACTTGAAACTCTTTGAGATTTGTTCTTTGCATTTTGCTTCCTTTTTTTGTTTGTTATTATAAAAAAAAACATTGCTTGAGTCAATGTCAATCACAATGGGTGCAAGAAGTTTTGCGAGAGTATCCTATTCGTTGTTACGACATTTATGTAATGTATTCAACTATGCATATAATTTAATGTTTTGTTATAAATTTTTATTTATAATTTAACTCTACCATTAAAAGTAAAAAAAAAAAAGACAACATTTTATATAATTTGTTCATGCACACTTAAAAATAACAAAATAAAATAAAAGATAATATTAATATTGTAATATAAACTCATACTCTTTTTAATAATTACATATTTAAAAGTGATTTTAATTATTTACATCCAAATAATATTCATTTTATCAAACTCACTTTTGAGACAAATGTTCATAAACATAAATCATGTTACTGCAAACTCACTTTTAACCAAATTAAAATTTACAAACATACTTTCAACTAAACTTAAGTTTACCAACTGTAAACGAAACATACACTTAAACTCTTGTAAAAGTCCTTTAATTACTTAACTCAAACATACTTTTTTTATTATTATAATTTTAACTCAAACTTACTTATTAGTTGAGTCATAATAGATTTGGATTATAATAAAATTTGACCAGGTGTCAATATCTTGATTATAACCAAATCCAATAATTATTAGTAATTTAGCATAGTAAAGTGAGAACTAAGGATTAATATTTAATTTGCTTTACTATATAAAAATATTTCTATTAGTGAATTTTTACAAGCCTTTTAAATTATAATTCTGGATTTTATAAATTTAAAAGCATCAATTATTAATTATTTTAATCTTTTAAAACTAAGTCTGGTGGTTTTTAAAATAAATTTTTGGAATAAAATAATTGTGTAAAAGTGTAAAATGTAAACTACTTAAATACGATGATAATTCATCTATAAAGTAATTGTGCCATAACTTGTCTTAGGGTAAATACGATCATAATTCATCTATAAAGTAATTGTGCCATAACTTGTCTTAGGGTGTGTTTAGTTCAATTGTGAAAATATTAATTATTTTAATAATCAATTATAATAGAATTAGTTTTATGTTTGAATATATTAGTTGAAAAATAATTTTAAAATAATATGTTTCATTTGAATAGTATAAAAAAATTATTTTTATGCATTAAATTATCAAAAGATGTATAGAATGATTAAAAAAAATTTTGATTGAGAATAAAATGATATTTGTATTTCAAAACTTTTGGAATAACCTATAATCTAAAATCATAAATTTCAAGTTTCAAATTTATGAAAAAAAATGTTATGATACATTGAATTTTATACAAAAGTTGAAGCAGAATTATCTAAACATGCATAAATAGTAAGAAAAAAACTTTTGAGCCAAAAAAAAGCTATGCTACTTTTTTTGGAAATAAATAGTTTAGAAAATAATCACAACCAAATATGCACTTAATTTACTGTAATGAAGTAGTCATGTTATTCTTCGGCATTAAAAAAATATTATGTAGGTTGGTTAAATTCATTCTATTTTTTAAGATGACAATCTAAACTTTGTTTCTTCTTTTTTTATTAACCTTTAAAAAAAAGAGTTGAGCCGATCACAAACTCATAACATGGATGAGCATGGCCTGTTCTGATATCTCAACTTTCTTTGAGCAAGGAGCGAAATGGTATGGTACTCTTCTCAAAGAGTTTTATTCAGGGATCAAACACATATCTTTCCCAATAGACGCAGTTCGCTTTTAATGTGCCACCCTATAGGGGTATACTCTTTTACATTTTAAAGTGCATATAATAATTAATTTTTGACAAAACAGGTGCTTTGGTTTTTTATCTTTATTTTTTTTATTTTAATTTGGTTCTTTATATTTTATTTTTGTCAATTTAATCCTTTATCTTGTGTATCATCATTTAATATGGTCTTCCGTCATAACGAAGAACCGCATTGAATGACAATTGTAAAATAAAAGACCAAATTGACAAAAATAAAAAATAAAAACTAAGTTAAAAAAATAATGATGAGAAAGTAAAATATCTATTTTACCTTAAATTTTTTAATACAATGACAAAATTAAAATTTATCCTTATGTAATCTTACAAGTTACTCAAATCTATGATTTTTTTTATAGAGTATCATTCCATTAGATAAGTGAGAAATTAATCTTTCGGAATATAATCAGGCATCTAAGGGCTTATTTAAGAAAGTTAAAAATTATAGATTATGTTGATAATCGATTATTGTTATAATCGATTATTGTTATAATTGAATATAATCGATTCATTTTTATATTTGGATGCATTAGCTATAAAGTGATTTTAAGTTAATATGATTCGTTTGGATGATATAAAAAAGAATTACTTTTATGCATTAAATTATTAAAATAGGTAGAGAATGATTAAAAAAATTATTTGATTGAGGACAAAATAGTATTTACATATCAAAGTGTAAGAAATAATCTATAAGCTAAAATCATAAGCTTCAATCTTTAACTTATGATTATTAGCTGAAATTTTTTTTTTATTTTGTATTGAATTTCATGTAAAAGTTTTTTTAGAAAATAATCTTTTTACTCAAACATAATAATTATTTCACAAAACAGCTTAATCCTCCAAAAACAGCTGAATAGGAAAGATTTAATCTTTCCCAAACATACTCTAAGTGGAGATTCTTCAAACGATATTTTTTTTAGATACATAAATTCTAAAATAAAACTCAGTACCACATACTTAATAAACTAAAACTTTTTTACTCATACCAACACCTGATATTACTCAAATCTATCATTACTACCCAACTTTGGTGGCTTTATGATAATTGTTCTGGACCAAGTTACGAGCTCAAAGAGCTAGAACAATCTAACTTGCCAGGTTAGCATCCGATCGTGCAATGTGCATGAAATAACCTTAATGTTAGGTGTAATGTCAGGAATAAATCATGATCGTATCTCGTACAAGCAGACGAATAAGGATAAAGGAATAACAGTCTTTACAACCTTGTCCCTACGATCATGTTTTCCACAATTGTGCCACCACAATTTCAGGTAATAGTATTCGACATATATTGAATGGTCAGACACTATATACCCTAAAATGCTCATATAAATATAATAAGTAAGAGAAAATAAAACATGAACTAAATTCCAAAATCTCATTATGCTCTCTTTACATACCTATTAATTTAAATATCAAAATATCTTTCATAGGTATCTGTTCTCTCACTCGTTATTGTTATAATTACGTTACAAAAGAATTTGTTGTTTCATACTTAATACAAATAACTCTCAAAATCTAATTTTGAACAATAATTAAACTTAAAGCCACAATCTGAACTCATTCTCCGTTACTGCATGAGTCACGAGCTAGCGGCTGATCTCCTTGTTTTCTTCTTGTTTGGCGTAATGTCAGAAGCAGTGCCAGCCAGTTAGCTCATCTGATCAAAAAGTTCTTTAAGTATATAAGATATTTTGATTCGACAATAAAATCTGCAAGTACAAAGTCCAGAATTATCCAAGAGTTATTAAAATGATGCAAAGATTTTTCATCTGCATTTCTACTTTTAAAGTAAGTTGCAGATCTTAATTTCTTAAAATGAAAAAATAAAAAAATAAAAACCACAAACCCACGTACTCTTCCTAAGCAACAATGGTACTTCACTTCTCCTCTCAAAGGCAATGACGGGGGGGATAGAGACGGTTAAGAATTTTTTTTAAAAAAATTGTTGGTACTAGATTCTATTTAGGGTCTAGAGAAGGCCCTAGTACTATTACGGGAGCACTACTAAGGGGTTTGGGAGAAAGAAAGAGAGGGAGAAAGAAGAGCATATATTCCGTAGGACTAGGAGGTGTTGAATTTCTCATCAAGTAAATATACCAAATCAGTCAGGGTCCCAAGAAGACGGTTTTAGGTTATTATTATTATTGTTAATATTTGATCAGGCACATTCATAGTTATAGGCATTGTGACTACAGCAGCTTAAAATAGGCCGGTTCGGTTTATTTGGATCAGTATGTTAGTTTGGTCTATTTGGGTAGGCCCAATTCGAGTTAAGTTATTTTTGAATTGATCTAGATTGGGTTATGTAAATTTTGACCTAACATTTTGTTAGTTCAATCTACTTCTTTTTAATGTAAACGGATCGAGATAACCCATCACATTGTAGATTGACTCATTTAAATAAGTTCATTCAGATTATTTTTAATTTTAATTTAGCATTTTACTAACCTAACACATTTATTTTATCAAACTATTCGCGCCAACTTATCGGATTTGACCCATTTTAACGACTCTAATTGTGACGAGGAAGAATTATTGCATACACGTATGTATCTTACATATATTTATATAGGATGAGCCTCATTATAAAGTGAAGTCTACTTCAAGTATATATAAGATATATAGATATATACATATATATGAATAATTTTTTAAGTATTGTTATAATTAAAAGATTCTTTTAATAATTACTTTTTTTCAACATTTAAATTTTGATCATCCATTCAGGAGTATGGTTCACTTACGCTTCCTGCAACCCTTTTTAATAGATGGTTAAGTTACTATTGATTCCACTCATGAAACTCTAAACTATCTATTTTTGGTATAGAATTTGATTGCCTGTAGTTTTCCTTTATCTACAAATATATTTCCCTGACAATTGATAATTTATTTGTTATGAGTTCTAACAAAAATTTAAGAGTAGGGTACGTAGCTGTACAAACTTAAGGGTATATTTGGTTCAATTTATTTTTAAAAATAATTATTTATTTTTTAAAAAAATTAGAGAATTTTTTATTATAAATTATTTTAAACATAAAATAAACTTAATTTACAAAATATATATAAAATAAGTTAATTCAAATACATACTTAATAATTAATTTTATTAATTTATTATAAGTATTCTAAGAATAATTGTTAATAAATAAAAAATAATAGGTATTAAATAAAAGTAATTTTTTTTAAATCTCAATATATTATATGTTTTACTTTTTACTTAATATATTTTTTAATTGACCAATGCGCTTACGACCTAGGAGGCGCATATATAAATACTGAACACAAATATAATATATCACAAATATGCTTATACGATAAAAATTTAAAAAATAATTAAATATATATATATATATATAATATTTAAATGTATTAAAGTATCTAATATAATATCAGTATTATGATTATTTTAAAATATTAGTGTTACATAGTTTATGACATTAATTAGCAAAAAGAACCCTTTTATATTTTTGAAGAATTACTAAAATAATATTTTGAGATTTATTAACTTTTTTAATGATATAAAATGTATAATTATCGTTTTTTGAAACTTAATTTATATACTATAAACTATTAGGTGATGTGATGTAAACCAGCTTTTCTTGAAAGTTGATAATTAATTCCTAGTTATGTTATTTATCTAAGAATAACATTACTAGTAATGTCATTCCTCAGAATTTAACTATCTACATTGAAACAAACACCCCCTAACACATGTCAAAAATGGTAAATGGAGTTGCCGATGGAGCCATACGTATTTTATAACTATATTATTCTATATAAGTAGCATTGATGAAAAATATGGTAGAAAGGAAAGAAATGAGAGACTGGAGAGAGAATAAGAAAAGTAAAATTTATTAAATGTGTGAAAGTGTATAAAAAAGTTACAATAGTGTGATTTGTTAAAAGAGAGAAAAAGTGAAAGACATAAAAAAATTATGTGTTTTAATTACATAATAGAGATTGAATATATATTTAATAAATAATAAATAATTATATAATTTACATAATGTGAGACTAATAATTATACAACTAATTACACCTAATTACATATAGTTTTTAACACTCTTCCTCAAGTTGAAGCATATAAGTTATATGCACCAAGCTTGTTACAAATATAGTTTACTCGAGGACCTCTCAAAAACTTAGTGAAAACATCTGCCAGTTGATCATTTGAATTGACAAAGCTAGTGGTGATGTCTCCAGACAAGATCTTCTTTCTAATAAAGTGACAGTCTATCTCAATGTGTTTGGTCTTCTCATGAAAAACTAGATTGGAAGCGATATGCAGTGCAACTTGATTATCACAAATAAGAGTTATTTGCATCATGTTTCCAAACTGAAGCTCTTTAAGAAGCTATTTTAACCAAATGAGCTCACAAGTGGCTGAGGCCATGGCTCGATATTTTGCTTCGACACTTGATCTTGCAACCATATTTTGTTTCTTACTCTTCCAGGATATCAGATTATCCCCAATGGATACACAATAACCAGAAGTGGATCTCCTATCAGTAGGAGAACTTGCCTAATCAGTATCTGAGTATCCAACAATCAGAGTGTGTCCTTTGTCTTCATAGACAAGACCTTTTCCTAGAGCTCCCTTTATATATCTAAGAATATGAGTCACTGCATCCCAATGTCCTTTACAAGGTGAGTTTAGAAATTGGCTTACTACACTCACCACAAAGGAGATATCTGGACGGGTAACAGTAAGATATTTAAGTTTTCCAACCAATCGTCTATATCTTCCTGGGTTTGAAAGTGGCTCCCCATGATCTAGTAAAAGTTTAACATTGGGATCCATAGGAGTGTCAACTGACTTTGCATTCAATAGTCCCGTTTCTTCAAGAATATCCATAGCATACTTCCTTTGTGAGATAACTATGCCATCCTTAGACTGTGCTACTTTAATTCCTAAGAAATAACGAAGTTTGCCAAGATCTTTAGTCTGAAAATGATGATAGAGATGTTGTCTTATCTGAGTTATACATTAGTGATCGCTGCCTGTGATAACAATGTCGTCCACATACACAATCAAATAGATACAGCCTCAAATTGTATGGCGATAGAAGACAGAGTGGTCAGTCTCACTGCGAGTCATACCAAACTGCTAAACAACAGTACTGAATCTCTCAAACCAAGCCCGAGGAGATTGTTTGAGACCATACAAAGACTTGTGTAGACGACAAACGAGGCCAGAAGACTCCCCCTGAGCAACAAACCCTGGAGGTTGCTCCATGTAGACTTCTTCTTCTAGATCACCATGGAGAAAAGCATTCTTGATATCCAGCTAATGAAGGGGCCAATGGCGAATAGCGGCCATAGACAGAAAAAGCTGAACAAAAGCCATCTTTGCCACTGGTGAGAAAGTGTCCCCATAATCCAAACCAAATATCTAGGTATACCCTTTTGCCACCAGACGAGCCTTTAGACGATCAAGAGTACGATCAGGGCCAACCTTGACCGTATAAATCTACCTGTAACCTACAATAGACTTCTTACGAGGAAGAGGAGCAAGTTCCCAGTAACCACTGCTCTGAAGTGCACACATTTCATCAATCATTACCTATCGCCACCCAGGATGGGATAAAGCTTCACCTAGAGATTTAGGAATAGACACAGAAGACAAGGTGGAAAGACAAGCATAATGTAATGAAGAGAGACGATGGTAACTTAGAGTAACATAGTGAGGAGAAGGGTTATGAGTGAATTGTATACTTTTTCGAAGAGCAATGGGAAGGTCAGGTGCGGGAGGCAGTTTTGGAGCTGGTAAAGGAGGTGGAGCAGGAAGAAAGCCCACAGGGGTCTCAGTAACCTCTACAACCTCTGATGGTGGTGGCTGTGGCTAGTGATGATAGACCTGGATAGGGCGAGTAGTAGGAACCAGGGCACCAACAGGAGAAGGTGATGATGGAGCAGGGTCAACTGGGACAAGAGGAGGAAAAGTAGGGAAGACCTCAGTAATGAGTGTAAGTGGTAGGTCAGGAGACTCAAAGAAAGGAACAGATTTGAAGAATGTGACATCGGTAGAGACTAGATAATGCTTAAGAGTGGGTGATAACCCTATTAAGACCGATGGTAACTGAGAAAAACACATTTTATGGAGCGAGCAGACAGTTTGTCAAGACCGGGAGTGACATCATGGGCAAAACATGTCGACTCGAAGACATGAGGTGAAAGAGATTAGAGGGGTTGGTGAGGGAACAAAACAGAATGAGGTACCCGGTTATCAAGCACGGAAGAGAGCATACGGTTAATCAAATAGCAGGCAGTGAGAACCGCATCGCCCCAAAAACAGAAGGGAACACGACCATGATGCAATAGGGTCTGAGTGGTTTCAATAAGATGTCTAATTTTGCGCTCAATAACCCCATTTTGTTTTGGGGTATAGGCACAAGATGTTTGATGAAGAATTC
This sequence comes from Ormosia semicastrata, assembly GCA_029884595.1. Lineage (NCBI taxonomy): Eukaryota > Viridiplantae > Streptophyta > Magnoliopsida > Fabales > Fabaceae > Ormosia > Ormosia semicastrata. The sequence goes on from JAQQTO010000041.1 coordinate 7,432,070, forward strand.
TGTTAGATGCTATAAAAATTTGAAAATTATGAGATAAAAATTCACAGGCATTGTCACTATGCAAAATACGAAATTGGAACACCAAACTGAGTTTTTATTTCATGATAAAAGGTCTAAAAAATTGAAAATAACTCTGATATGTTTTTCATTAAAAATAACCAAGTACACTGAGAATAGTCATCATTAAAAATAACAAAGTATTTAGACCTAAAAGTAGACTCAACACGACTAGGACTCCAAATATCAGAATGCACTAAAGTAAAAGGAGACGCAGCTCGACGACACACCCTATTGGAAAATGGACTATGAGTGTGTTTCCCAAGTTGACACGACTCACAAGATAAACTAGATAACTTAGAAAAATTTGGCACCATTTGCTGTAGTTTGGCAAAGCTAGGATGACCCACCTTAGCATGGATGGTGAGAGAAGAATCTGTAATAGAGCATACACGAGAGGTGGCAGAGAGCTGGTAAAGGTCATTAGACTCACATCTGACGCCAATCATCTGTCCCGAACTCCAGTCCTGCAAAATGACATAGTCTTTAGTGCAACTAATGCGACAATCTAAAGAACGTGTCAAACGATTAATGGACAGTAAATTAAAAGGACATCTAGGGACATAAAGAATATAATCAATAGACAGAGAAGGGAGGGAATGGATAGTTCCAATCCCTTAGGGCTGTGTTTGGGGACCATTTGCTAAAGTAATCATAGGTAAATAGTCAGAGTTAGAAAGTTTGGAGAAAAGACGCTTATTACCAGATATATAGTCAGATGCATCAGAGTCAAGGACCTAAGGACCTAAGAAAGGTGATTGAGAGAGACAAGCAAATGCATTACCAGTGTACTCAACAGATGCAGTAAAGTTAGAAGCCTGTTGTTGCTCAAACCATTTCAGAAAATCTGCATAGGCAGTCGGAGATGGGGTTAATGGTGCAGAAGGCTCAGGTAAATCAGGTATAACAACCTGGGCAACATTGGCAGCCCGTGGAGGACAGTCATGTTTAGTCCAACATCTATCCTCTGTATGACCCAACCTATTACAGAATGTACACTTTGGACGAGGCCTACCCGAGGTATCAGTGTGAGAACGACCACGATTGGCACCTTGGGAGACAAGGGCAAAAGTATTAACCGGAGCCGAGGCTAGGACAGAATCAGAAGGGTGCTTAGCCGGGACCCGGAGCAAAGTAGACCAAGCAGATGACAGAGTAGGGATAGCAGGCGAACCTAAAATATGATCACGGTTGGCAGAATATTCCGAAGGCAAACCATACAAGGCCATGAGCATGAAGAAGATGCTGCGTTGCTCAAGTTCTTTTGCTGGGGTAGCAACAGGAGGTAGCAACTCATTGAGATCATGGAGAGCAGCATGAACCTTTCCCAATTAAGTAGACATAGGGCATCAAACTGTCGAGGAGTAATAGCACTCATGAGATTGTGACAAACCCATATAGCCACTGAGTGTCGTTAGTGTAAAGAACCTTGGCCTGCTCCCAAACAGAAGCATAAATGGTCTGAGCACGGAAGATCTGCTTGAGGGACGAGTGAATGGTGGACTTGATGACAATGCACAACTGTTTATCAATCTTGTTCCACCTGAGTTGTTCTTCCGCAGACACAGAGGCAAGGTTTGTGGTGAGTTGGTCTTCATATCCTTGACCCTCAAGCCACAACTTGACATCTAAGGCCCAAGTATCATAGTTGCTACCATATAATTTATTAGCAGAGAAAGGAGCATTGAGGTAACTCATGAACACAAGAGGCTCAACCTTTAGGTTGTCTTTAGATCCATCTGGGGAGGTAGAACTAGTCATGGGTCAGACTACAAAGTGTTAAAAAGTGAAACGACAACGTATCTGAGAGTCCAAACGCAAGTGAATAAGAGGACAAAGATGTCTGATGGAGGATCCGAGGGTAGATTGGCGTAGAGGAGACGGAGACGAGTCAGGTGAGAGAAGCGGCGGCTGGACGCGCTGTCACGCTCCACAAAAAGGGTCGTGCGATGACTGTTTGGCTGCGGCGACTGGCGGCGCATGGGGGCGCGTCTCGGCGGCGTTGGGGCTGGGCTTCTGGGGGTCAGCCAATCGACGGGAGACGATCCCGGTGGTGTGGTCGCCGACCGGAAAGGAGACGGTGGACGGCGGCGGTCGATGGAGACAGCGGCGGAGAAAGGAAAAAAAGGGCAGGAAAGAAGTCACGGCAAGGGAGAAAGGCCGGCAAACCGGAATGGAAACACGGTTGGCCGGAAAAAATTTCACCAAAGAGTAGTGGGCTCACCGGACGTGCACGGTTCTAGGATTGCCTCTCTTTAGGCTCTTGATATCATGTTGAAAGAGAGAAAAAGTGAGAGACATATGAGAAAACTGTGTGTTTCAACTATACAACGGAGTCTGAATATATACTCAATAAGTAATAAATAATTACACAATTTACATAATGTGAGACTAACAATTGTACAACTAATTACACCTAATTACATACAGTTTCCAACATGATTTATATACAATAACAGAGTGTAACTAACTAGTAACTTATTTGCTAACTCAATTTACTCTTCTAACAAACTTCTAACTAACATCAATCACACACAAATCATACTCTAACCATGCTAATAAGCATTTTTCATGGAAAAGAAATTCAACTCAAATTTTCAATTAATCATATGCTGATATTTCACTTGATTTTAGATTTTTATAACCAAAATCTCTTTTAGCATATTTTTCTTTTAAAAAAATTATCACTTTTATTATAATTAATTTTAATAGCACTCATATGGCACCTAATATGCCACCAGATCAAGGTTAAGTAAGTTAAACTAAAGTGTATCAATTGTAAACTAAATCAAACCAAAGAGAAAGATTAACTAGTTTCATGACTAAACTAAACCAAACCGCAAGGATGAAAATTTCACGCACCAAAACTTGAAGTTTCATGTTTTCTTTCTTTTATTTTTTAAAATATTTTTGTTTGCGTAGGATGGAAAAAGATGCCTAATAATACCTAAAAAAAGACAAAAAAATTTGGAGCTCAGTGTCCGTACTTCTTATATCTTAATTTGTGCTTCCCCCAAAATGTTACTGATATATAGATTGAAGACAAACACATACAAAGATACAGATAACACAAAGACATCCACAGACAGTTTCTCTCCATCAGACCAAAGCCAGCCTCTAATATGCCATCGTTTTCTTAGAATTCTTCCAGAAACTGCGAAATCTTTCCCAACATCCAAACGCGTGGGATCCTTCCTAAGCCAAACTCTGCTCCTTGGTCCCCTACTTTGCATTATACAAAGTTGCTGCATCCACCAATTTAGCCACTGCTTTTATCTGCTTATCCTAATTTTGGAAAAATGATATGCTAACACTAACAGTGAATAATTATCCAACAAAGGAAAGTGACTTCTGCTGTTGTGTCTTTCAATTCTCCTTTGGTGAGATGTCACTTTAAGAAATAACAAATGATCAAGACAACGAAAAAGGAAAAACAAATATGTTGATTTTTCTTGGGGGCGACTTATAGTGTGAATGTTTGAATTTCAGATGCTTTGAATTGGATGTTTTTACCAAATAACTCACTTTAAGTAAGATTCACTTATACTAAATTAAAACTTAGAATAAAGCTATGTCTCAAAGGTTGTTGTACTAGAATAAGCCAGTAGGAGTGAGTTAGTGGTGAGTGATTTAAGTAGTTTGTATGAGATTTTAGGTTCAAACATCAGTATCATTATTGTAAAAAAAGAAAAGAGTTTTATTATAAAGCAATTTTTTTTTAAAAAAATTAGGTTAGATTTTTTAATGTTAATTAGTGATGTGATTACTGGAATATAAGATTTTTAAATTAACTATATATATTGCACATAATTATTCGATTTTCCAAGTTCGACAAAATCTTTTCAAATTTGATTGGTAATATGAAATATTAATTTGAATTGCTAGATACTTGAAACAAAAATCTTCATAAATGTCTTGATATGTATAACATATTAATGAAGAAATTATGATGTTACTAAATATGAAGTCGGATGGTTTGCAGATGATTTGTATATCACGAGAAAGAAAATCCAGATTTATCACTCAAAAGTCATAATAAACTAGCAAGTTTACCAATAAAAACTACAAATCCAGGTTCGTGAGAATTATATATATATATATATAAGACATATTTAATGAGAGGAGTTTTTATTGTGAGAGAGTGAGATGAATAAATATTAACTATATAATCATATATAAATGATCAAGATTAAAAGTTACTTGAAAGTCATGTGATCACTTAAAAAAGTCACAAACATTTATATTCTAATATTAACCATTCATGAAAGATCTAATAGTTAAAATTCACTCCTCTCACCTCTCATAATAAACACTCTTCTCGCCTAAATAAGATCTTCTCTATATATATAAAATTTCTATAAAACATTAATAGGGCTTGTCTAACATTATTGCTTGGGTACTTAATATTAGATATAAAATTATGAGCCACTATCTAATAGTTTAAACTTGTAAGGAAGTTAATTCTTGACATGATGTCAGAGTCCCACCAAACAATTAAGAATTAGATCCTCACTTCTTCTAAATAAAAATTTATATTTCAATACAAGATAGAATAGACTTACTATGTCATTGTCTATATTTCAGGCCTAAAGGATTTTTGGGTGAATGCATGCCCTTATTAAATATAAAACCAATCATGATAGACAAGTGCCATTCTCATTTCAAACAATATATAGGAAGCTCTGGTGTTCCATATATACAATCAATTCAAAGAAGAAACTAATAACTATATATCACAAAAAAATTTCGATCAAAATGGGAGCCAGAGTCACAGAGATTATTGGTGGCCTGGAGCAAATCAAAAGAGCATTGCTGATATAGTATTAGTATATGTTTGGTTTATTCCAAGGTAGTCACAAAATAGTGCCAATGTTTGGATTTTATGAGGTGAATACAGAAATAGCCGCTTTGGATCCAAAATCTGAAAAATGAGAAGTATTGTTATTCACCTCGTTGCCTTGCTTGTTTTGCATGTCCCGATAAATGATGATAACATCAACAAGATAAATAATAAAAATGAAAATAGAATCTGGTGTACAAGAGTAAATTATGCCAAGATTAATTATGCTACCTAACTACATATTCTTGAAACATATTGCTAATAGTAAACAGCGTCAATAGATGATAAGTACTGTGATTTTTTAAAGTGATAATATGATATTTGATTGATTTTTAATTTTAATCATTTATATATGATTTAAACGTTAAGATTTGTTTTTTTCACCATTTATGATAAACTATTTCTCTCATTAGATATTTCTATATATATTTCTTTGTAAGCTACTAAATAACAATGACGAGTGACGACAACCTTGTCTGAATGGTTCGAATAATTCTGCACATACCTTTAAAAAAATATGTGAAGATATCATTATGGGTATAAAAATTGGACTAGTGGACCGGATGAGTATTAGGAAGTGTGATAGAAACGTGCGAACGCAAGAGCCCCAATTCACACACTGTCACACACACTAAAGTATAAAACTGCTCGCATATTCAACAAATAAAAAAGTAAATAAATAAAAAATAGAATTGCTCACATAATACATTTGAGAAATATAACAAGAATTAGAAACAAGCATCTCAAATAAAAAAAAAACACATAATATGTCAGAACATGAAAATGATCACTGTCACAAATCCCACCACACTGCTTTGCCATAACCAACGTTCCAGCCCAACATAAAGGTAGTTCCTCTTCCAGAAACTGACTTCGACATAAAGGGAACTAATTCCGAAAGGTGTAACGATTCTGGTCCATCTTGCTTGCCATATAAAAAAGAAGTCAATCAACTATCTATATATAGACACCCCACCCCATCTTGCGTACACTCCTATGGCACCAGTCAACCACAATATCAAGACTGCACAAATTACCAGCCGTTTAGATTTTCCCTACTGTCTACGCACACATGCTCTAGGAAATCAAATACTAATTCTAAACAAACGCATTTAAGAAACAAAATTAATTATTCAGTGATAAGTAAATGCGGCAAGTGTGAGTGATGTCTCAAAAAAGAGGGAAAAAGAGAAATCTTTACAATCCAATATGAAATAAATATGTGAATCTAGATATGGTATGGCATTAAACAGAACACCATAAACTTGCACACAGCATTATTTTGTGAGGTACCACCACATATATGGGTTCAACAACCCAGGCAGTTACTATTAAAATTATCTTGAATGGGTCATATCAGATGGCCCAACATGCTTAAGCTCAAACGATTTGTAAGAAGTTATTGAACGGCTTATGGATTTTTCACAGCAATCAAGTGTCCCAGGAAATCATAATTAGAAATGGCTGAAAATAGTTTTCTAATGCCTTGATTTCACATGCAAGCATAAATTTTGCAGACCATACGACCACCACAAGTGAAGACAGCCTCTCAAACTAAATTCTAAATAAGTTGATTTCAGGATTTCACTGGTCCTCATTAAATAAGACAACAGTACGTAGTATGTCATTTACATTTTTGTAATGTGTACTTACTACATAGTTATTCCTGAAAAGTACATGTCATACCAAGTGCATGAACATATGATTAATCTACTAACTAATTATGCATACACAAAAGAATCAACTGGTATCTTTCTTAGCTCTTGAAAGACTCAATCGCAACGGGAGCTAATATTTTATTTCCAAAATTTGATGCTCATTGCTCGTACTTCATCATAGGTGTTATGGAGGGAGGGAAAAAAGAAAGCATTCATGATGTAGCTCCCTCTGATATGTCTGACATAGTTTAAAGACTTAACGCATTAAGCTAATATTGAGGCAGAAAAAAACTATAGGGCTGTCCATCCAAGTTATTATTCTAGTCGGAGACTCAGCACAAATCAATTAAAAATAAAAAAACATATTGCAAAGTTAAAACCTGACAAAGGTTTACTTGAAGGATGAATGAACATATTAGTACTCCATTTATATGTTAGGAATTTTCTATGGCAGAGCTTGATGGGTCAATTAATTTACACTAAGACATAATGTTCATTTATTTATTTAGTGTGAACATAATTATAGCTGACCCCCCTAATGGGATAAGGCCTGATTTTTGTTTAAACACAAGTTTAAAACAATAATATTATGTCACAAACTTTACATATTCATGTTATTCCTAAATGCACCATAACTGATCTTCTACCTTATTACGCATACACCAAATTAAAACTAGCACCAATTATAGATCTTGAAACACTCATCATGAAGGGGTTCTAGTCTAGAAGATGACACTCATACTTTATTTCATTTTCGTACACTGTTGTTATGGAGGGAAAGAAAGAAGAAAGCACCTGATGGTGCAGACAACCCTTTTAGCTTCCCCTCTGATATGTCTGAGTCTGATTCACATGGTCAGCAGATGTAATAATGCTATTATTGGAGGAAAAACAGCTAAAGGAATTTATTTATAAAAGACGGGTCAGAGAAAAAAAAAAATAAAAAGAACACAAAGGGATGAAGAACAAATTAACATGACAAAGTTTACTCAAAGGAAAAGTGCACAAGATGGCGTCGGTAATCTGTAGTATGCTTGACTTTCCTATTATATGACATTACGGATCAATAAGATGTTCTGGCCATATATATACCTCTTATTTTCAAACAGCTCTGAAATAACATTTTTGATAGGAATTAGAATGTTGAAATGACATTTTTTATTTACAAACCACAACAGATGCACAAAAAAACTTGAACCCCAAGTCAACCAAGTTAAGTTTGCCTCATATTTTGAATTGAAAGTGCAATACCATAGAACTTTGGCCTTTCTATAGTCTGTTTATAAGATATGATTCCCGTGTCCAATAACTTAAACTGAAAAACACAATGATCAGTTATATATGGAAAGTTTGAGGTTACAAATCATAATGCATTAAATAACCTGCAAAATTTCTACTATAAGTTCAACACTCTTCTCTCAGAATTCTATGAATAAACTTACAATGAAGGCTCATTGAAAGGCCCAAAAAAATTCCCTCAAAAAAATAAAGGCTCAACCGCTCAAGAAACACATAAAATACAAAGGTGTAGTATAAGGATCAATGTAGAGAACATTGCCCATAGAAGGCTACCCACCAAGGCCATAAACAAAGCAATTTCCTTGAAGAAAGCAGAGCAAGGCAGTAGATTACATACCAATGAAAGTTTTTAGAAGGAATGGCCATCAAGTTGAGATATGCCGAGAAATAGATGTACCATTACAGGAGGTACAAGAAATTGCAAGGCCACAAGACACAAGTAGTGATTATGCAGAAAAACCTTTAATTGCCCTACTGTAGTCCAAGTCAGGAGCCCTGCTAGCATGAAAGTCTCTAGTACCATGATAACACAGTTTCATTCAGATACATTTGCAGGTTCAGGAGCAATGCCACAATCTGCAACAAACTTCACCTTGACACTAACAAACACCAGCGCCTGAAGTTACTAATATAAGATGGCAGAAGCCCCATATTTCCCTCCAATTTCTCTGCATTGCCAAATTTACTCATATAATTTACTCCTTTCCTATTATTGTAGTTTGTGTTTACTAAAGTTTCAGCTAATGGGTTAATCCACAGGACCACAGCAATGCTACAAATATAACCAATACATGATTTGCAAACAAGATCATGCTGGTAAACCATCCACAAGTGATCATGGACAAATTGCAACGAAGCTGATCAGGGAGGAAGATAACTCCTCCCAGAATTGGAACCAAGTTCTGTCATAAATAGAAAACATGCAACACATCCCATCAATGCAGCAATAAAAGCCTTCCAAAACGCAACAATTGAAACAATATCTAAGTCCAAAATCAGGGAAGCACCCTCAGGGAAAAACAAAAGCTAATCCTGGATTGTCATAAGTGTGAAACAACTTACACAAACACAAACACACACACACACATACAATATAAGAGGATAGGACCAGACCCTTCATTAACTAACCCTTCATCATACAATGTGTTGAAGAATAATTACTTAGTAAACCCCAAGCAATTACAGCAAGCACACACAATGCGGAAATGGGAAAGTAGTGTAGAAACCAATACCAAGAATGCACAAAAACAAAATAGAGAAGAGTAGAGAAGAGCAACACACTTGATTGGTCCCTGGTTCAGCCAATGTAGCCTACATCCAGCATTTAGAGATCCTCCACTAAGATTAGAACAAGATTACAAATGATTTGGGAACAAGCTCTCCAATAGGAACACCCTCCTATCAAGCTTTCTCATACTCTCACTCTCTTGTCCTCCTTCCCCTTAGCAATCTCTTGTCTCTCTTGTATTTTTCCTCTCAAGATATCCCTAATTTGTTGCCTCTCGTATTTTTCTCTCAGTGCCAACCCTAGGAGCTAACCGGATATATATCCGGAAGAGGGTAAAAAACAAACAATGAGAAAAAAATTAAGCGGGTGCGTGTCAAGGCCATACCAGCTAGCTTATTGGCATCGCGGCGCCCTGCTTTCCCCGCACTCCCCTGGTTGCTTCTCCACTCTTTGCTATACCACTTCCCTCATGGTGTCCAAGACTTGTCCAACATCTCAGGGCAACAATGAGACATCCTCACAAATCTCCACCTTGGCTCATAGTTGACAAAGCAAAATATAGATAGGGATACCTGAAAGTCACCATATCACCACCTTGTCATGTAGAAAAGGTAGTGACATTGATCAAGTCCAAGAAATGCTTGAACTTGGCATTTGTCACCGGTAATTCATCATCATGTCCGCCGGGTTCTCATCCGTGTGAATCTTCTCCACTAACATGTACCTTGGGAGACCACCTCTCGGATGAAATGAAGTTTGATGTCTATGTGCTTCGTCCTCTCATGGAACATTTGATTCCTGGTCAAATGAATTGAGCTTTGATTGTCACAAAACACCTCCACCTTGTCATGCACACATCCAAACTCACCAACCAGCCCCTTTAACCAAAGAGCCTCCTTTACTCCTTCCGTGATTGCAATGTATTCGGCCTCTGTAGTAGACAATGCAACAACTGGTTGCAATTGAGCTTTCCAACTTACGGTGCACCCAAACAAAGTAAAGACATATCTCGATAAGGACCTCCTATTGTCCAAATCTCCTGCATAATCGGCATCAACATACCCCACAAGTTTAGCCCCATCAACTTCCATTCTTTTATACAGTAATCCATTGTCAGAAGCGCCTTTGACATACCGAAGTACCCATTTTACCGCTTCCCAATGATCCTTCCCCGGGTTTCCCATGAACCTACTCACAAGACTTGCAGAATATGCTAAGTCTGGCCTAGTGCAGACCATCGCATACATGAGACTACCCACTGCACTAGCATAAGGAATCTGCTCCACCTTCTTCATTTCCTCCTCAGTCTTGGGAGACATTTCGATGGAGAGCTTGAAATGGCTTGCTACCAGTGTAGACACCGCCTTGCACTCTGACATACCAAACCTGGCCAACACCTTCTTAAGGTAACCACATTGAGAAAGAAACAATGTACCTCGTCTTCTATCTCGAATGATTTCCATACCCAGAATTTTCTTCGCTGGCCCCATGTCCTTCATTTCAAAGTCATTCCCTAGTTGCCGCTTGAGTTTCCGGATTTCCTCCTTGTCCTTTGAAGCAATCAACATGTCATCAACATACAAAAGGAGAAATACCCCCAAGCCTTCCTTGACCCACTTGACATACACACAACTATCATAGTTGCTCCTCACAAACTTGTTTTTCTACATGAATTCATCAAACCTAAGGTACCATTGTCTTGGGGATTGTTTTAAGCCATAAAGAGACTTATTAAGCAAGCATACCTTTCCTTCATCACCTTTCTTGATAAAACCTTCTGGTTGAGCCATAAAGATTCTCTCCTCAAGGTTGCTATGAAGAAATGCCGTCTTCACATCCATTTGTTCTAGCTCTAAGTCATATTGAGTGACAAAGGCTAGCAACACCCTAATAGATCTATGCTTCACTACCGATGAGTAGATCTCATTGTAGTCCACTCCTTCCCTTTGCGTAAAGCCTTTTGCCACAAGCCTTGCTTTGTACCTTGGCTTCTCCACCCCCTCAATGCCCTCTTTTCGCTTGAAAATCCACTTGCACCCAACAATCTTTTGATCTTTAGGCTTGTGCACAAGTTCCCATGTATGGTTCTTGTTAAGCGATTCCATCTCATCTTCCATTGCTTGAGTCCATAGGTTCTTCTCTTTGCTTTCCATTGCTTTCTTGTAACACTTAAGACTCATCTAGATCTTCCGAAGCTAGCAATGCATAAGAAACTAAATCTGCATATCGTACCTTACCGGTGCTCATGGGTTCTCCTTGTCCGGCCCTTGCCAATTGGTATCTCTCAAGGTCGTCACCTTGATCTTCTACCTCCAAGTTCCCCTCCTGATTATCCGTGTCTTCATCCCTTGTATTACTATCTTCTCCCAAAGGCTCCACCTCAATTTGAGTTCGGTCTTTGACATGATTTTGCTCCATATCACCTTCCCCAACTCCCTTTTGAGTCTCTTTAGGCCAATAGTACTCGGACTCTCTAAAGACCACGTCTTTACTAATGATGCACTTTGAAGATCCACTGTCTTCATACCAAAGCTTGTAACCCTTCACCCCTTCCGGATACCCTACGAACATGCACTTCTTTGCTCTCGCATCAAGTTTTCCTTGCTTTTGGTGTGCATAAGCTACATACCCAAATACCCGAAAGTTCTCAAAATTTGGCGGATGACCGGTCCACACTTCTTCCGGAGTTTTGAATCCCAATGCCGTTGAAGGACACCTATTCACAAGATAGGCCGCCGTGTTAACGGCTTCTCCCCAAAATCTTTTAGGTGCCCCGCCTTCAATCATCATGCATTTCACAATTTCCAAGAGTGTTCTATTCATCCTCTTCGCCACCCCATTTTGTTGTGGAGTATAGGGGACGGTCTTGTGCCTTACCACCCCTTCATCTTTGCAAAATTGGTCAAATTCTTGGTTTAGAAATTCCAACCCATTGTCGGTCCTCAATTTCTTCACCTTCCTCTCGGTTTGGATTTCGACCATCTTCTTCCATTCCTTGAACTTTCCGAGTGCATCGCTCTTGTTCCTTAGAATGTATACCCAAACCTTCCGAGAACAATCATCCACAATCGACAAGAAGTATTTCCCTCCACCTAGAGACTCACTTTGTGATGGCCCCCACAAATCTGAATGGACATAGCTAAGTGTCTCCCTTGTAACATGAGACGACTTACTAAACTTCACCCGTGTTGCCTTGCCATAGATGCAATGTTCACAAAATTCCAACTCTCCAAGTTTCTCACTTCCCATCAATCCTTGTTTATCTAATTCTTGCAACCCTCTCTCGCTTACGTGACCAAGCCGTTTATGCCATAGGCTTGCCAAAGAGCTCTCCTTAGGTTCCATTACCGCCGCCGCCGTACCAACTACGGTACTCCCTTGAAACATGTAAAAACTTCTCTCTTTTACTCCTTTCATTACCACTAGCGACCCTTTTGTAACCTTCAAGACACCCTTCTCACCTTTCCAAGCAAAACCATGATCATCAAGCATTCCTAGAGAGATTAGATTTCTCTTTAGCTCGGGAGCATGCCTCACTTCCAATAGAACTTTTTCAATCCCATCATGAGTCTTTAACCTCACTGAACCAATACCGACCACCTTGCAAACAATACATGACCTCCGTCGATTTCCGTGTAGTCTTCAAACCACTCACCGTTTGGAGTCATATGGAACGAACATCCCGAATCCATGATCCAATGTCCGCCTTGAGTGCTAGAAGAGGCTACTAGCACATCGGCGTCTTCTTCACTGTCATCTTTTTGCACAATGGCAGCTTGAACTTCACCTTGAGGCTTTTTGTCCTTTCTCCTTTTCGGACAATCTCTTTTGAAATGTCCCTTCTCATGGCATGCAAAGCACTTGTCATCTTTCTCGCCACCCCAGGATTTGGACCTTGTCTTTTCTTTTCCCTTTGTATCTTTCTTGATTGGTCTTCCTCTAACTATCAAACCTTCCCCCATGTGCTCGCCTTGGTCGTTCTTCCGTTTCTGTTCTTTGGCCTTGATAGCCCCTATTGCAACACCCCAAATTTCCTATATCTTAAATGATAATTTTGTGGATTAATGAAATTTTCTTGTTTAGTAAATTGAAAGCGCTGTAAAATTATTTTGAATATCCCATCAGCGTATTTAATCGTTTTTTTGAGTGATTTACTCGTGTCAGGAAAATAATAATTTTGAGTAGGAAAATCTTTCGTATTTATTTCTCTTGATTGTTAATTATTTTTAACAATCTGACTTGATTTTCATATGTTTTCTAATTTTGTGATTTTATGTGTGATTTTAAATTTCTTTCTATTTGTGGGCCCCATTTTAGGGGTATGTGGGCCCAAGTGGCCATACACGTGGGCCCAGGTGGGTCTCAAGAAAGTGAAAAATTTTTCTACGTATAGAAAAATTTGTACTTGTTTAGACGGAGACAGGGGATCTTACTAAACCCGAATCCGGAAACAAGTTTAGAAATTTGTTTTATCGTATTTATTTATCGGAAGATAAAAATATAGATTAAATATATTCTTTTCGTGGGATTTTTAGTAGATAACAATAGAAATTATATTGTTAAGTCAACATTAGTGGTTTAGATATCCACCATTAATTTAATTAATAGTTAAGAAATAAATTTAATAAAGAAGTATAAAATAATCACCATTAATTTAATTAATGGTGTTAGAATAAAATTAGGCAGAGTTTCAATATCAATCGTAGATTTAATCAATGGTGTAAAATTGATGATATAAGGTGACCATTTACAACCATTAGATTTAGACTAAATCAAAGGTGGAGATTTAGTCTTAAAAAGTGAAGAGACCATTTATGACCGTTGGATGAAGAATTAATCAAGGGTGAAGATTTGGTCTTAAAAAGTAGCAAAGACTAATTATGACCATTGGATTAAAAGTAAGAAGAAGCAATCTTGACCCTTAATTTTGGAGATACATCTTATGGTTAGAATTTCAAGTAGGAAGATCTAAACTAGATTTAATCTTCTAAAATAAAAAAAAAAATCTACCTAAAATCCTAACCATTGAATTAATCAATGGCTAGAATGCTTCACATAATTGCATGGAAAAAGATGACCATATTATTGCATGCATAATGGGGGACGGTTGGAGCATGCTTGGACAAGGAGGAGACAAAGCTAACATAGCCTTTTTAGGCCAAAGAAAAGTTGAAGACCATTATTTGCCTATCTTGGTCAATTTTCATCATTCATTATTTTTCCAAAAGAAAAATGTATTTTCTTCTTTTCTCCATGCAAGGCTACGGTTTCCACTCCAAAATGCAGCATCCTTCTTTTCATTTTATCACACTTAACTCATTTTCTCTCTTCTCTCTCTTCCAATTTGTCAAGAACACCAAGAACACCAAGAACAACACCATTTTCTTTCCTTCCTTGAACCATTCGGTCACCACCCATGGAACCATTTCTAATCTACCATAATTTTATCTAGCTACATATCTTGAATCCTCTCATCAATCCAAAACACTTTCATGTTGGGGATTTTCTCTAAATCATTCATCTTCATCACTTAACCAAGCCAAGAACACAAAACAACCATTTTCTTCCTTTTCTCTCCATAGATTCGGTCAAGCAGCCCAAAAATACCATCCATCACTTTTAATTTCATCCAACTTGATTTTCTAAACCTAAACACCATTCTAAGAACATCTCTAGTTATGAGTTTTTCCAAAATCATTCATCTTGAGCTTCAAATTCAAGCTTCAAGTTTCTATCAAAAATCAAAAATTCAACCTTTGTGCTACAAGAGAAACTATTCGGTCAACCTACCAAAAACCACTCTCCAATCTCTTTTAATTTCATCCAACCATAGATCTTGAATCTACATGATATTCTAAACAACTTTCATGTTGGAGATTTTCTCTAAATCCTCCATCTTCATGGATTTTCTTCAAGGTCAAAGTTCTTGGGTATTTATGGTGAAGTTTACTAATCTTCACTTTTCTTTTGATTTTCAAAGTTTTAAACCATGTTTGATCCATGATTCCTCTTAATCAAACTTAGTATACTAATTTCTATGTATTTTGTTTTGAATTTGAGAAGTCTTTGGTGTTGAAGGACTTGGAAAAAGAAGCAAAATCAAGAAGCTTTGAGGATCTTCAAGAGGTAAGAGGGAGATCCATCTCACCAACCAATTATGGTGGTGGGAGATGGTCTTATATTCGATGGATTGTGAATTCATGTGAGAATTCCAATCCATGGTCATGTAATAATTAATTGTATGTTTTGTGAGCTTTGATTATTTTCCTATGCCTTGATTATTTTTGTCTATGCTTAATATGCTTTGCATGATTTTATGATCTTGATGATATGCTTATATTATGCATGATGAGTATATGGCATGTTTGTGATATTCAAGATGAAATATATATATGTATGCCATGATATGTGGATGGAAAGGAAATTAATCTTGGTTCCAATGGCCAAGGAAGGATTCGGTTTTGATTACCCTTGATTAGGGTTAATGTTGAAATTTTTCAAGAACAAGGAAATTGAATTTTGATCCCTAGAACAATGAGAATTTTGATCAAGACACCTCAAAATAGGTGTTTACAAATTAATATTCTTATGAAGAATAAAATTGGATGGATTTGAGAAGTATGGAAAATAAACTAAAGGTTTATTTTTTTTAAGAAAACATAAACACAAATTTTAGAATGAATTTTTATTGATTCATTTTGTGTAGAAACAAGAAATAGAATTTATTTAAGTTAAAAGAAAAATATTTCATGGTTCCAATGACCATCTATAAGGTTTTGATAAATTAGAAAAATATTTTACGTATCTTTAAATTAATATGAAGAATGAAAATGAATTGAAGAGTATAGAAAAATAAATAAAGGGTTTGTTTTTCAAGAAAAATAAGAATACGGTCTTTGAGGAATTTTATTAATTTATTTTGTAAAAAAAAAAAAAAAAAGAAAGATCCTAAGTGTTTTACTAAACATGAGTTTTAAATGAAAATGACAATGTTGATTTCAAGGACTTGCAAAGAAAGTGAAAAATAAAAATGGGCAAATGATTTGATTTGAAGACTATAAGTCTTAAGTTTTGTAAAGGATTTTTAATGATTTTGTTTGTGTAAAACCATATCAATTTAGAAGGAAAAATGTTTTGATGGTTTCAATAGTCATGTCACGTTTTTGAAGGCTTGTAATGCCTTGATTTTTATGAACAAAGTGATTCTCCAAGTGAAAATATAATTAATTTAATATAAGAAAATTGAAAAGGGAATCAGAGTATTTTAAGACTTGAGAAATGAATTTTTATGTAAATAGAAAAGAGAGGTTGCAAGTGAGCCTCAATTTGTTTTAAAAGAATTTATTAAATCCCGTTAGATTTTTGGAAAGCATTAGTAATTTTTAAAGTTAGAAACATTGATTTAATTCAATGGAATTGTGAATTTGTGAAATATACTATGAAAAAGGATTTCTTGAAATTAAGATTGATTTATTTAAGTCTAAAATAATGTTTGGAATATTGAGGAATTTGGAAATGGAATTAGAGCATTTATCACTTGAAAAATTAAGTTTTTGTAAACTTAAAATATTTTTGAACTTCAATTTATTTTGAAGAAGGTTGTGTTTGGAAATGATTTGAGAAAAATGAAGAATATAGTAGTATTATGAAAATCTACTAACGATAACTTATTTTTGAGTTTTGAAAGACGTTAGAAAATGCTAAGTTTTGAAACGTTGATTTATATCAATGAAAAAGTGAATTTGTGAATTATATTTTGGAAAAGGATTTCTTGAGTAAAGAAAGGTGGAAAAACATTTTCTTGAGTAAAGAAAATGTGTTAAATAAAGTATAAAGTTATATTATTTTGAGAAAAGTGAAATGGAATTTTTGAAGAAATGAGAAACATTTTCTAAAATGGAATTGTGGTGAAAAATAATTATTTACGTATCTTAAAAATGTAATTTTTAAAGTACGTGATTTGAAATATAGTAAAATATTTCCAAGTGTTTGGAAATACAGTAAAATATTTTTATGCGATTTGAAATATGATAAAATATTACTACGCGATTGGAGATGCGTTGAAACATTTTAAGTGATTTGAATTACGTTTAAATATTTCACGTAATTTGAACTATTGTTGAAAAATCACTATGTCATTTAAAAATGATAGAATATTTTTACGGTATTGTGAAAATATAAGAAATGTTTTTAATTTTGAAAACGTAATGAAGTATTACGATATTTTGAAAATGTAAATGAAACATTTTGGAATTGTGAAAACATAATGAAAATGTTCGCAATCTTGTGAAAATACTGGCGAAAGTGTTTTATAACTATGAAAACATGATAACATGATTTTGTATTGAAAATACAAGATAATTCTTGTTTAACCAAAGGTATGGACCTTTGTATGAGAAAGTGACTTGTTTTGCCTATGATTGGTATTTGGTGCATTTTATATGCATTGGAAAAAGATGCCCGTATTTGAATTTGGTGCATTATTCATGCATTGAAAAGATTTGGCCCGTTGGGGTTGGACTTGCACCGATATACTTGTGCATTGTACAAATGAAATTGAAAAGATTTGGCCGTTGGGGTTGGACTTGACCGATATACTTGTGCATTGTACAAATGAAATTGAAAAGATTTGGTCGTTGGGGTTGAACTTGCACCGATAAATTGCGTGCATTGTATAAAAGATAGCTAATAGCTATTATGGCCCCTTGTGGTTGAAAGAGGGAATGAGAATTGATAGTGAGGTCTATGATGGATCTTGGGGCGAGTAGCGGTCGTCGACCGGTGGGCAGGTTAGCGAGTACTTGTGCCACTTGGCGATGCGATCCGTTGCAACGCATTGACGATACCCGATAAGAACACGATTCTTTTCTACTACTACCGGGAGATTGTCTTGGAATAATTTGAATTGACCACAAAGATTCTTCTCGAAATTTGGAAAACCTCCATGGAGTTGTTTTTGAAAAATTGAGTCTTTATGCACATGCATAATCTGAACATTTATATCTGTGTGATATATTAATTGAGGAATATTGGTTATGACGATTGTTATGAATACTTGGATGATGATGATAATAATGGTGAGAGCATTGTTCATGATTATTGTTGATGATGATTGAACTGATAAATGATTAGATAATGATAGTTGATTAATGCTGATAGCATGAATATGATATGATCTATCTGTATGATATTATTGGCTGTATGTTATCTCTGTGCTGCCATATTGGTATTGGTGTAGGTGATCTCACCTCTTTGTTATGTTGTCTTGCTGTGTATGTATTGTTAAAATTATACAGTAGAAGGAATGAGTTGTCTTAGACATGAGCGATAGATACACTGAGATTGGTGACAACAATAAAGAGTGAACATTCATGACTTGAAGGTGTGCAGTGTTGACAAAGGAACAGATGTCTGATGCATCAAGATGGACAGAAAAAGGAATAAGTATGTTAAAGTTTCTCGTTAGTGTTGTACCGTGCTATTAAGTAGGACCCGTCATGGGGTTTTTGCTTGTAAAAAAAAAAAGTCTTTTAATTTTATATTTCTCTTTAAATTGTGAAATTTCAAATTATAAATCAAGTCGTATTGTATATTAAGCTCTTTAAATATATTGTTTGCAGTATGACCTATAAATTTTAGTAAGTTTATATTTCCGCGAAAAGAAATTTTGAAACCCATATTTTTTTATAACTCAAACTTTGTGCAAACTTATTTTCAGATTATGAGTCGGAAGTCAGAAATGTGATGCCTTAACTAGGGTGTTACATTAGTTGGTAATCAGAGCTAGGGTGTTACACCTATAACATCACTCAAACTTATAGTTTCTCTCCCATGTTGTAGAATTTCCATAAAGGTGTCATAAGACCTTGGTAGAGAATGAAGCAACACTAAAGCCTTATCCTCATCATCATACGTGATTCCAATATTCTCCAAGTCCATGATTAACTTGTTGAAATCATTGATGTGAGCTTGAATTTCTTTTCCCTCCACCATCTTCCATGTAAAGAACCTTGCCTTGAGATATAACTGGCTAGACAAACTCTTGGTCATGTATAAAGATTCAAGTTTCAACCACACCTCCGCCGCACTCTTGCACTTCATTATTTCTCGTAGCACATTGTCACCAAGGCAAAGAATCAAAGTGTTGTATGCCCTATCGAGCGCCTCCTCCTTCTTCTCCGCTTCCATGGTCTCCGGGAGCTTTCCCTCAAGTGCCTTAATGAGTCCAAGATTGCCTAGGTGAGCTCTCATCTTCATCTTCCATAAGCCAAAATCATTTGTCCCATCAAACTTCTCAATATCCACCTTAGAACTTGAGCTTGCCATCTCACAGGAATTTCTTCAAATACTTGGTGAGCAGAAATTTCTAACCTTTGTTCTAACCACAGAAACAACCCAACTTGACCACCTTGAACCTTAGCTCTTGATACCAATTTGTTGAAGAATAATTACTTAGTAAACCCCAAGCAATCACAGCAAGCACACACAATGCGGAATGGGAAAGTAGTGTAGAAACCAATACCAAGAATGCACAAAAACAAAATAGAGAAGAGTAGAGAAGAGCAACACACTTGAGTTCACCAATGTAGCCTACATCCAACATTTAGAGATCCTCCACTAAGATTAGAACAAGATTACAAATGATTTGGGAACAAGCTCTCCAATAGGAACACCCTCCTATCAAGCTTTCTCACACTCTCACTCTCTTGTCCTCCTTCCCCTTAGCAATCTCTTGTCTCTCTTGTGTTTTTCCTCTCAAGATATCCCTAATTTGTTGCCTCGTATTTTCTCTCTCGTGCCAACCCTAGAGCTAACAGATATATATCCGGAAGAGGTAAAATAAAACAAAAAATGAGAAAAAACTAACTGTGCGTGTCCTGGGCCGCGGCTCGCTTATTGGCACGCGCGGCAGTGCTTTTTCCCGCACCTGGTTGCTTCTCCATCTGCTGCTATACCACTTCCCCTCATGGTATCCAAGACTTGTCCAACATCTCAGGACAACAATGAGACATCCTCACACAATGCAATGGGCCTTACACACGATCTAGTACACTAACGTTATGGGACTAAAGCAATAGAGGGGCCAGCAGGTTCGCTGCCCCCATAATTTTTTTCCCCTTAATAATTACATGTAGATTTTTATGTTTAATATATAGTTTCTTGCACTAATTTGTAATTGGCCTCTACTATACTTAAAAAACTAAAATAACCATTAGGTTATTAAGTCTATATTTTATAGACATGTGGTCCACCAAATAAACAAATAAATAAAACATGTTTTTATTGAAAAAGACACATACAAAATTAAGAGTATTGTTCTCAACTTTGATAAATGTATGATACATTTAATTTTTAAACTATAAAACTTTTATTTCAATATTTTAACTTTTAGAATAAACATATATTTTGATCCCCAAATATATACTAGGCGTCACATTAATCTTCTATTTATTAGAGGCACTAAAATGACCCTTCAATATCAATGAAGACCATCACAATAGTCCTTGAAGTTCTAATGAACTGATCTTTC
Source organism: Ormosia semicastrata (assembly GCA_029884595.1). NCBI lineage: Eukaryota > Viridiplantae > Streptophyta > Magnoliopsida > Fabales > Fabaceae > Ormosia > Ormosia semicastrata. Next base: position 7,452,682 of record JAQQTO010000041.1, read on the forward strand.
AGTGGATGAAATTGATGACATAATCACATAAACATGATTTTTTAGTCAATTTGATCATAATATAATAATATAAATTCTTTAAAATATCAAGTTAACATTCAACCAATTTGATCAAGCATAAGAATCAATTAATGGAATCACAACTACGGAAAAAATCCTAACATAAGTCTTTTCTGTAAAGAAGACAAGAAGAGGGCCCAGTTTTCTTATCTCCTCTCAAGTTGTTAGTTGAACGTCCTTTCATGACAATATAAATGTTTTGATTTCAATATTTTTTATGCATTCTATATCAAATAGGTGTATGTTTGAAATAAGTTCATGAAATATGTGCTTACATAATAGAGTAACGTTCTATAATACATTTTTATAATAATCTCGTATTATTTTCTTTTGTATCAATTTTTTTTTAATTATGCAAAGTTTGAGTCATTGCTTGATATAATTTTTTTTATATATTATCATATAATCATGTATTCTCACATCATTTAAAAAATATATTCCTCATGTAAGTATTATTATAGTTAAACTATTTTTTTTACAAATAATTAAATCTTTTTTAATAATTTAACAACACATTAATAAATAAATAATAGTGTACAATTAATATTCTATTCATATATATATATATATTGCTTTGCAAAGAGAGTGAAATCATATATTACGAACTTTGTAACGAATACATTTAAAATAAATGCTAACGTATTACTTTAGGATTATTTAACAATATATAAACTTTTTTATACTATATATTAGGTAAGGGAGTTGATGTGGCACTCTGGGCTTGATATTAATTGTCAAGTATTTATTAAATGTTAATTTTACAATAAATATTTATAATTATATTAAATATATTCAACAACTAATGAAAAACTTAATAATTCATCTTAATTACTACACTTAAGAAAAAATGATAAATACAGTAACATTTCCCCATTACTTCATTAGGGAAGAGGGATAAGATCATGAGAAAAAAACTATGCAAGTGGTTCAAACATATGGTGCTGCGAAAACGCACCCTGTAATTAGGACTTCGACCTCCTGACATATAACTAGCTATATATGTTAATATAGTTTGTGATACATGTCGTCTTTATATGTTAAGAATTTTGTTTATAAAAAGTAAACCCTTGTAAACGATGGAGACTTGAACGTAAAGGTTACTTAATATTTTCTTCATTTAATAAATAAGATAATTATTGAAAAGATTGGTTAGAAAAATTCGTTCTTTTGCTAAAAACAACCACTGAATCACACATATACGATATATATACATTGAGATTCATAATGATTGAGGTATGTTATTTACATGTTTCTTTTTACAAACCATTTCTACACTTGCATACAAAGCAACATCTTAGTTACACTAAACTTATCAAAACGTTAACTGAATTTATTTAGTATACAACACATATTTTACACATTACTTAATGTGCACCAAATATCATAAAAGAAATGTTATTTGAAAAAAATATTGTTAGGATCCCTCCACCACTTTTCAACTTCATCGACTACTTTCATATAATTGCAACAATACAACCAATCAACACACAAAGATCATCAGCAAAATACAAAGAACAGAAACTCATCCAATGTACGAAACGGGCTTCACATCAGGAGTAGTCATGCAAAGTTGACGATGAGATGGAATTTTACTAAATGAAGAAAAGAGTATACACTGTGGATCACGGAATTTGGATTTGAAAACATTAACCAACCAACCACCACCTCTATCATGTTCATACAGATAAGGCTGAAAACTACTCTCCTGTCCCTCTCTCTCCTCCACTCTATTCCACTTAGTACCACAATATACCATTCACAAGCCCTCTATCTATTAATTAATAGGAAGATCATATCATATCATATACGCAGCCATGAAAATATCAGAAACGTTAACTTCATTTATTCTTTCTATTATTCTATCCATCCTACTAGCAAATAATCTTATAGTATGATCTTACCTAGAACTTTCATAAAATATCTCCTATAATTTATCCCTAAACCTTGCTTTCTTTTACCAATATGAGAAGTGCAGAAGACGAAAGTAACACTGTAATGCAAAGAAATAAAAAATATCAAGCACAACTTGGCAAGTTGGTGTAGTAGGAGTGGCATCAAGGGCAGCCTACACATACATTTTCTTAATATCTTCTGATCTGTAAAACCAAAACAACTATAAACATAATAAACACCCACTTAAAAAAGAATAAGCATAATAATCAACAAAATGTTTAACGTATAATTAAATACTTATAATTTTTATTCACCATATTTTTATGTAAAAAATATTAAATTAAACTGTATAGTTATAATATTTTTACCAAATATAATATAAATTGGTAAGTAAAGTAAAAAACAATTAAAATATTTTTTATGGACGAATATCGGGAGCGTAATAAACAAGTAGTTCAATGCTTATCACTTATATATAGAGAAAAATACTAACATTTAAATGACAAGAATTAAAGGGAAAAAAAAGACCGAATATTACTAGAGAGAGTGATAGACAAACTTTGACAAGAAAATAAATACAAGGGGGAAAGAATTGTTAAAATAAACTACCAAAGAGAGAAAAAAAAAAGGAAAAAAATTAAAAGAAACAAAGAAACTCAGGATCTTTCTTTGATGGAAGGTGGGAAAAGGCCAAACTAGACATTAATTGAATTCTCTGCTTTTACCATCGTCACCATTACAAGCCGCACCTTCTCTTTCGTTTTCTACTTGTGGGACCACCTGTGGAGACACATGGAGATCACCCATTAGTCCCTTTTCTGATCTATATATTTATCTCCTCGACAAGCACCAAAATATCATGAGTTAATTAATAATTCAATGAATGCATAAATCAAGATAAAGGAAAAATCGTGAAGATAAACCTTGTATTTTATATCAATAAAATAATAAAATAATAAATAAGCCTTGTACCTTAAAAACTCCCCACATTCTAAAACATGTACAATCAATAAAGCTTATTAGTAATGCAGGACACGATAGAGCCCTTTTCCATCCCTTTGATCATGCATGATCCAACGGTTGGACACACATGCAAGGTTCTTCCATCTTCACAAATCAAAACACACATACACAAACACAAACACAAACACACCTGGTCCTGTGATGAATTGCACAGCTGAGACGATCTCCTCCTTGTTCTTCTGGCTGTTGGACCTATTGAATCTGTCACATGAAACAACCCAAAAATAAGAGAAAGAAAAAGAAAAAGAAAAAGAAAAACACTGGTCAAAAAATTGAACCCTCTTAAAATAAAATAGACAGAGACCCAACTGAAGTTGAGGAACGTGAAATCATTTTCATGAAAAATACATTACAAAAGAAAAAGAAAAAATAATTTATTTTATTTTTATAAACCAATATTATATTATATTATTTTATTTTAATATATCTAATAATTTTTAACTTCAGGATATACAAACCCTTTGCCTTTATCCCGGACCCAAAGGAAAGCCAAAAAAAAAAAAAAGTTATTATATACAAAATATCTAAGAGGCATATTCGATGTTTTTCAGGGTCCCTTTACGTGCTGTTTGGTTTAGGTGGGTAGTCAAAACCAGGTTGCGCCACCTTCCACTCGAGTCAAACACTTCACAGCCACCAACTACCACTTCCAGCTAAACGCATTAATTAAAACAGAATGTGCACCCAAACACTGTCTTATCAACATCCTCAACTGACACCTTCCTACACTTTGGTACTCAAAACCAACCCAAATAAACGTTGATGAACGGTAGCGACAATGGGCGGTGGTTGCTAAAATGCGCCGAGGGTGGAGGAGGCGGCTAGGGTTGGAAAAAGTTAAGATCACGTACCTGAGGGTGTATGGTGTTTTCTGGTGCGGCGGCGGCGGTGGTTGCGGTGATGATGGGGTTTCAAATCCAAGGTGGATTCGGAGCTGTCGGGGAGGTAGCGGTCGAGGCGGAGGAGGTGGTGACGGCGGCTCTCGAGCATTGTGCGGACGAAGGAGGCTTCCATGGTGTTGAGGAAGTGCACGTGCTTCTCCTCCGTCCAAAACGGCGCCGTTTCACTCGCCGGCACTTGCAACGAAGAGTCCATTATCTCTGCAGAAAGGGGAGCGGAGGAATCGAAGTGGTGATGGCTTTTAATGAGAATCAGAACTCAGGAAGAGGATAGCTTTGGTGTTAAGGAGAGTGGTAATTATAAAAAGTGTCAAACTGAAAAAAAAGAAAAAAAGAAAAAGTGAGAATTGAGACTGTGGGAGGAGAGTATGCAACTGGTGTACTCGCTTTCTCATCTCGACACCTGTTTGTTTGCCTGCAATGTCCTAGTTATATTCTTTACAAATTAGTACAACCTCCAAAAATTAACATATAATTGTTGAGCACGTTTTATATCATTAAAAGATTTAATTGGTGACAATCTTGAAATGAATAATGTAATAATAGATTAATTTTTAAAAAAATCAATATAAGAGTTTATTCCATTTTTTGTGTGCATGAAATAAATCTTTTGAGACTATTATTACTAAAGACATATATGATCTTCCTTCTATTTAGAACTTACTTATCTTATTAATTCTATATTTTTCATACAATTAATAATATTTGTACACATTTTTTCCCGTAAACTTCTTACATGCATTCATTGAGTTGAAAACACTTTAGACAATGTCAGAAGTTTATGAGAATAAAATGTCTGTTAAGTATCATTTCTGTGTTCACATAAAAAAAATTGCTCTTAGGCAGTATTTAAGAAGCATTTGTTGTATTAAAAAGAAAGTATTTAATATTCTTAATTAATAATATTATTTCATATACAAATATTTTTAATTATTTAAAAATTAATATATTAAATATATTTTACATTTTTAATATATTAAAAATTGTATATTTAATAATTTCTATTTAAATTTCTTAACTAATATCCTAAAACAACTCGTTAACAAATATATTTTTTGGCTTTCATGATGAATGTTTGAATTTATTAATATTAAAATAAATGAACAAAGTAATATATTAAATATATTTTATATTCTTAACATATTAAATTATTCTATTTTGTATTTAATAATTTCTATTTAAATTTCTTAGTTAATATCCTAAAAGTACTCGTAAACAAATATGTTGTTTTGGCTTTCATGATGAATGTTTGAAATTTATTAATATTAAAATCAATAAACTCTTAACAATTAATTAAGGAACTAGAGTACTTTAAAAAAAAAAGGTATCACAATAATCACCGTTGCAATGTTATTTGTGCTCTTAATTGCCTATTATCGCTTTTCACAAATTACTTAGTTGTAATTTTTTAAATTAAATTGATAAAATAAGGATATAAAAGTAGGAATATAATTAAGTAAAATCGAAATTAAGTAAAAACAATAGTAATTGTGAAATTTTAAATTATTAAAAATAATAGGACAAAATTATAAATAGATAATTAGAATTGTCAATAGGAGTGAAAATGAGTCAAGTCAGACTAGACATTGCTTTAAATGGATCTGATATGTTTCTCAAATATAAGGTCTGAGTTTAACCTATTTACTTGACATAAGACATTTTTTTTAAGGTCTGACCTGACTTAAAAGTACATTTAAAAGCTTACTTTGTAATAAAATTTTTAAATAAATCAATAAACTTACATCTAAATAAGTTAACGAGATAAATTAATGAGTTTATGACTTTATATAGGTTAATGACCTAAACTTAAAAAAATTATATTATTTATTAAATTAATTATATTAAATAAATATTAAAATTTCATAATACATATAAAATAATAATATATATAATTAAATAATTTGATCTATTAAGCCTAAAAACCTTTTTTCAAATACCTGAAGCTTGACTTATTTAATTAAATATATTTTTTAAAAAATTTTGACTTGACATTTTTATTAAACGAGTCAAGTTATGTTAGGTCTTAAATAGGTCAGGTCATAGGCTTTTAACTAGTTCGTCTAATCTATTTTCACCTCTAATTATTAATAATCTCATTCCAAAAATATTATTTAACCTTTTGTTTTTCTAATTGTTTTAAGAAAAATTTAATTTTTTTTATAAAAAATTAGCTTAATGATTTTTTAATTACTTAAAAAGCAAAATAATAAATACTTTATGAATTTTTAAGAAATTAAATGTTTCCCTATTTTATTTTCTTAAATAATTAATTGAATATTAACGTAATTAGAAGAACATTAAAATAGTTTAAAATATTTTTTAATCTATCAAATACTATCAAATGGAGTAACTAATTTTTATTTCAGGAATTTTTTAATTCACTTTTAATAAGTTCTGAATAATTTTTTTTTATTTGAAGGTCTGAATAAAATTTAATTTCGTTCCACACAAAAAAATTATCTTGTTTGAAATCTTAAATTTTGTTTTCCATTCAAGAAATATAACAAACATCATTTAATATAAGAATTCATAGACAATGACAAATTAAGGGTTTGGTTAACGTGTGCCTATGTTAAGGAATAAAAAAAATAAAAAGTATACGTATTTATTATCTTGAAAATAAAAAAATATTTAATATTTTTTTAAACAATTAATAACGAGTACTAAATTTTATTTTTAATCCTTAATATGTACCCTTAAGACACATGCTAACAAACCCTTCAATTAATAGCATTATAAAAAACACATTTAATAGCATGCATCATTTAATAACACCCATAATTATTAAGAGTTTTATTAAATCATCTTAAAATATCTTCTTAATAATTTTTTAAAACTTAATAAAAAAATATTAAATAAAAGAGTAAATATATTCAATGTATTAGAAACATAAAAAATATATAATATTTTCTTAATTTAGTAGTTAAGATGATTAATAGGATAATTAGTTAAGAAGATTTAGAATTATTTAATTATTAATAATCTAATATAAGTTGGATAAATAATTTCGTTACTCTATCATTATTAAAGAGTAATGTTATATCCTCCTACAAATTTTTTTAATAATTTTTCTAATACTAAATAAATAAAATATTAAATAAAAAAATAAATGTATCTAATATATTGGGAACATAAAAAATATTTAATATTTTCTTTATTTAGTAATTAAGAAGATTAATAAAAAGATTAGGTAGGATGATAAAACATTTCTCATTACTAAATAATAGTTGTTTAAGATTTAAGTACATTAATTAAACAACTCATTAAATGACCTAATATTAGGAAGAAAAACTAATATTTGACAAATTACACTTAGAGATATATTTTATCATCCTATTCAATTTTTTACTAATTTTTATAATTATTAAATAAAAAAAATATTAAATATTTTTTATATTATTAAGATATTAGATACATTTATTTTTTATTTAATATTTTATTCTTTTAGTATTAAGAAAATTATTACTAAAAACTTGTAAGAGGATATAACATTACTCTTATAATTAAGTTTCTCTTAACAAAAAAATTTAATGTGTTAGTAGTGATAACAATTAATAAGGGTAGAATTGAAAATAAACAATAAATATTTTATTAATTTTTTAAAAATGACAAATAATTTGAAACAAAATAAATTTAAAAAAATGATAATTAAAAAGAAATGGAGAGAGTAATTAACTAAACATATATATTTCTTAGTTTAATTTTAATCTACTGTAAAAAATTTAACATTATCATTTAATGATATATCATCATAATATTTAATGAATTTGATATTTTATATAAATTTTAATTCATTAAATAATATATTATCATATAGATGAATTTGTAAATTAATTTTTTTATTGGAAATGACAATCTAATACTTTTTATTGACATTGCGTCAATTTAATTTTTTTGTGGAAGTGTTGATCACATAAATTTATTTGAATTTTACTCCCATTAATTGATGAATGATGAATGATGAATTGGTGATTACAAGCAGGAGGGCGAGTAGGCAAAGAATATGCTAGTCGAGGGAGTCGGGGTGATTGAGCATGAGGTACAAAATATCTTTGAGGTTTAGAGAGAGAGAGAGAGATATTTTGGGAATTAACGAGAAAAAGAAAAGAAAAATTAGAAAATATTTAGGATTTTTTTTAAAAAATCCTCTGATCTAAGCTGAAATGCTGGCCGGTGACCGTTATCCACTTCAGCGTGAGATTTTTGAAATTTATTTTTATATAAATTTAGAGTACTTACGTTAAGTATATTAATTTAATTATATTATTAACTATTAATTATAATTGACTATAATATTTATTTATGGAATAATGAATTATAATGAATTAGTTATTAATTTTGTATAATGAATTATAATAATGAATTATATTATTAGTTTGAAGTTTTATATAATAATTAGAGATATTATTAAATAATTTTAAATATAAAAAATATAACTTTTTTTTTGAAAATTTTAAAAGTCAATTAAATATGCATTATGTGTAGTTATAAGTTATCGATTTAATTAATATAATAAATCATAAAGTTAAAGTTAAAAAAATTAATTAATACTCTTTTAATATTCTGAAATAACATATAAATTGAGACTAAATAAATTTAAAAAATATATTTATAATAAGATAAAGAGAGTAGTTACTTATTAATTAAATATATAATTAATCAAATACACTCAACTAATTACATGCTCAAATTTTATATAAAAATTTCTCTCTTCAAATTTCGAAACCAACCCACATACTTTCTCAAAGGAGATTGTTATGGTATCTAAACTATGTGGATATCAATAAATAAAATAATAACATATGAATAATGGTTTTTTTTTAAATTTAATTACAAATAAATATTTCTTAAAAATGAAATTACAAAATAGTGGTTTTTGATTCTATTTCTTATATATTATAGTGCTTTTTGGTTTTGTTTTTCAAATGGAGACATGAGTTTTCATTTTTTTCAACAATTCAACGAATTGAGTGAACACGAAGAGCTAATAGTGTTCTTTTTAAAAAAAAAAAAACTTTTTTTTTATTTTAACTATCCCAATTGTGATTATGGGACTCAAAATAGCTTTTTATAATACTGCACAACCTTTTTTTTTCCTTTATCTCTTTAAAAAAAGTTTGACTTGGTTCTCATTGTGTATAAAGTATTCATTTAGCTTTTTAAGATATATGGAAAAAACGAAACGATTTGATTGAAATAGTTCGCATTTTAAATTTGTATCTTCTTGTCCACGCTGCTATCAACTTATAGCGAAAGCGTTTTCTTGAGCTTAATCTTTGCTTGAGGAAAAATTATAATAATGATTCATGATGATGATTATTTGAAAGATTCTTTTTACTTTAAAAAAATATCAGGGTTCATCTCTTAAAAATTTAGTTTTGAAAGAATTATTTTATAAAATTAATTATTAAAAAAAAGGAGAAAAATTACAATAATGATTCATGATCATGATTTATTTGAAAGATTCTTTTTACTTTAAAAAAAATCAGGGTTCATCTCTTAAAAAATTAATCTTTTTAAGAATTATTTTATAAAATTAATCATTAAAGAAAAGAAACTTTACATGACATTATCATTATTCCATAAGATTATTTCTTTTTAGTCCATGTATGCATGAGTATAAGTTTGGGTTTCATAAAATTTCCTATTATACTTTATACGAAAAAAATGTTTTTTTTTATATTATTTATTTCGTGACATTTTAATTATAATATTAAAATATAATTAAAATAAGAGATAATAACAACTTATTTAATTAGTATAATACATAATAAATAATAAGAGTAATAAATTTTTTATTTTTTATTTGAGAGCATCTAAATTTTTTTATTTTATACTTCTCTTCCCTTAGTTCTTTGGTGGTCCACTTTTCAATTTTAGTCTCACTTTGTCTCCACTCTCTTAATTTAAATTCGCAAAAACTATTATTTTTATTATTCTCTTTGTTCATTTTTATTAATTTTTTAATGTTATTTTATAAGAGTTAAGGGAGTTTTTTTTAACAAAAATTAAGAAAGTCATTAAATAACTTCCATAATAAGTAAAAATAATTATAATATTTGACTAAATCACCCTTTACTAAAATACTTAAAATATTGTTATCACTAATCAACTAATCTTTTTTTTCACTTATTAATTAATTTCAAGAGTAAAATTAAAAAAAAACTAATGATTCATTAATTTTTAAAAACAACAGATAAAATAAGAAATTTTTTTTCTAAAATGAATAATAAAAGGGGACGGACAGACACACGAAGATTTTAATTTATGATCTAATATTTAAATTCTTCTACAGTAGTCCATTTGCATTTAGTGACTAAGAAAATATAGCTTTTTTTCATTAATATTTTATTTAATGAAAAATATTTAAAAAATGAGAAAAAAATTTGTAGTATTGAAAACTTTGTTATTGTATTTAGGATCTATTGGTATAATTGTTAGGGTATTGAGTATTGCTATACGTCACAACTCACAAATCTATTTTCGAGAAATGGATTACGAAACAAAAGCTAACCAATCACAATATATGCAAGAAGATGTGAAACCATCAATTACTACGCACCACAAATCGTGGGTAGTTGGCTTTGTAACACACCACAATGAAACCAAATAATTCATAGACTATTTTGTAGAAGTAACCTTCGCAATAGTTAACATTTCTCTAATTGTTATAGTTTAGAGACTCATTAGGATGATTTTGAAGTCTAAGATAGCAGTTTGTAAAGGATCAGATCCTCTCATTTTTGGGAGGAACATAACACTGTCATATTTGAAACATCTTGAACCTAAATTTTTATTAAAAGATCATCTTTGGTGTAGATTGGTACACATAATCTTTTCACACAACTCACCATTTAATTAATATTCTTTTTTTTTTTTCTTTTCTCTTCTCCCTTTCTAATTCTTGTAAGTTGATTAGAGTTGCCATAGCCGCACAGCTCGCGGTGGTAAGTTGAAATCCAACATCTCATATTCTTGTATGAATTTCAAGCAAAGATTAACTGAAACTTTGCCCCGTAAGCCAATAGTAGCTGTTCAAGTCTTCCATGAAGAGTCAGAGATAGCTATACCATGCACAAGGCTTCAAGTGAGGCAAGGAGGAATGCCCAAGTCCTAACGGAGTGCGAATGATGGCTTTGTGCAATTTCTCTTTGATGCCTAAAAGGCTGCTCAACGCATGGACTAAAGTTATGTAGGCTAATATGGCCCAATAGAGTTTCAAAAAATAATGATTTAACTTATTTTCATGGCCAAACTATACTACTGTGCAATTTTAGTGTAGTGAATATAATTAGTTGATTGTACATTAAGAAAAATTCTCCATGGTGCAGTGATGAGAGAGCTTTTTTCGATGTGTCGAAGGGCTTTTTTTTCATTTAGATACTTCAATTTATTATGAATGGAAAGCATATATTAAAAGAGATAGGAATGTGAGAAGTTGGGTTTCAACACTAGCCCTCTCATAAAGACCCAAACTTAATTTAGACAGTGGTGAATATTTGCTTGCAGTAGAGGTTGCTAACTTGCTATCATCAGAGTTGCGGCTGCTATGGCAACACTGTTTTTGTGGGCTTAGAGAAACGACCATGGCAACTTTGATTTTAGAGCCTTAGAAGAGCAACACAAAAATAGAACATTAGTGAAGTGGTGAGTTGTGTGGAGAGATGATATGTGTTCCTATAGATAAGCTTTTAATAAAAATATAAGGTCACGATTTTGCAAACATGACAATGTCATGTTTTTTCTTAAAATTATTATTTGTAAATGAGCCAAAATTTAAGAGGTTCGTATACCCTCTATTTAAAAAAGAATAGTCAATTATACATATCTACATTCAAGTTTATGTGAAGAGATGAGCTCATCTCATGGACAAGTAAGGGGAAAATTACATTATTCAAGGAGATTGGCTCAACTGGTCACTTTGCTGATACAGAGTAAAGCTTATCAACTTTGTGGATTTAGTCTCTTAGTTTTTTCTTGTTTTGTTTTTAGAAAATCAATGAGCTTTTATAATAGAAACTACAAATCTTTTCACAAAATTTAACTGTTTTATGAAGTTTAGTTTAGGGAATTCCTTCATTAAGGAATTTGTTTTGGTTACACAGGAAGAAGCCATACGCAGGTCATTTGTTTCTTTAACGGCAAGAGACGAATGAGCTGTGATTTCTGGACATTGATATTCACTTCCAAAATTATTTTAGAGGGATCAACAAAATCCTTTGGTATGATCAATTTTGAAGGCTTGGATGAACATGGGATGGGGCAAGAGAAAGATCACACCACATCCATACACAAACACTTCGATCGTCTGATTAGTAATAGATTGGTATACGTTCATTTGGAATGAATGCTGTGTGAGTCGTATAAATGTCATTTATTATTGTAGATTAATGTTCATTCTTTATTATAAAGAGTGTTCTTCAAGCCTGAAAGTTGAGAATTGCCTGTGTGTCGTGTTAATGTGTGAATTGTACTGAATTTTGACTTGTAAGCATTCTCTCTAGATGATTGCATGCGTGTAGACTTTAAGAAAATTTCTTGTCCAATTTAATAGTAATTAAGTGGTATTCTTATTCAACTAGTATAACAAAAGAGCCAAATTTATGATGCAATCGATTTATTAATTGAAAATTTTTTTGGTTACACACAGACGTAATATGTTATTTTTACACACATTTACATAAAAATGGGATCCACTCACAACCCATAAAAAAAAAATATTCATTAGAACTCATTTCTTACACACCAATTATATTAGTGTGAGTAAAGATAACATATTATATCTATGTACAATAAAAAATTCTTCTATTGATTAAACAATTGGTGCCATTTTTTTTTACTGTTTTAAATTGGAAATGAATTCAAAACAACATATTTTATTAGAAACAGCCACACCAACAATACAATACAGTTACAGCTCATCAATAATAATAATAATAATAATAATAATAATAATAATAATAATAATATTTTAGAGGGATCAACATTATCCTTTGGTATGATCAATTTTGAAGGCTTGGATGAACATGGGATGGGGCAAGAGGAAGATCACACCACATCCATACACAGGCACTTCGATCGTCTGATTAGTAATAGATTGGTATACGTTCATTTGGAATGAATGCTGTGTGAGTAGTATAAATGTCATTTATTATTGTAGATTAATGTTCATTCTTTATTATGAAGAGTGTTCTTCAAGCCTGAAAGTTGAGAATTGCTTGTGTGTCATGTTAATGTGTGAATTGTACTGAATTTTGACTTGTAAGCATTCTCTCTAGATGATTGCATGCGTGTAGACTTTAAGAAAATTTATTGTCAAATTTAATAGTAATTAAGTGGTATTCATATTCAACTAGTATAACAAAAGAGCCAAATTTATGATGCAATCGATTTATTAATTGAACTATTAGGTGCCATTTTTTTACTGTTTTAAATTGGAAATGAATTCAAAACAACATATTTTATTAGAAACAGCCACACCAATAATAAAATACAGTTACAGCTCAATAATAATAATAATAATACAATACAATACAACTAACTTGCACCATACTTAAAACAGCCATAAGAATGTCCTCTAGCAAGATTTGTGATGAAGATTGTGATGAACAGCTTGATATCATTACATTATACTAGGAAAGCACTCTTGGCCATAAATTATTCTGATAATGCATCACTGCTACGGAGCCTATCCCTTATTTGCTTTTTCTTGTGTCTTCTGCTACGGAGTCTGTCCCTTAATTTTCTTTTGTCTTTATTTTAATTTTCTTTTGTCTTTATTTTGTTCTGTCATAAATCACTTCTTATGTGGGGATGCCATTGCCACAAGAGGAAATTTTCTGTGAATGGTTAACCCAGTAGTTTCAGACATGTCCAAGTCCTCCCCTGCAACTCCACCAGGCAATGTCCAATCAAATTGGTAGAGAAGGTTTGCTAGGATCATCTCATTTGCAGCCATGGCAAACATTATACCTGGGCAACCCCTCCTTCCTGCTCCAAATGGGATCACTTGGAAATCATGTCCTTTGATATCTACTGAGCTATTCAAGAATCTCTCTGGTTGAAATTCTTGAGGTTGGTCCCAATAGGAAGGATCTCTTGCAATTGCCCAAGCATTAACTATTACCTGCGTGCCAGCTGCAATGTCATAGCCCATCACTTTGATATCTTGCATGGATTCCCTTGGAAGTAATAAGGGATTTGGGGGGTGTAAGCGAAGAGTTTCTTTAACCACTGCCTTCAAGTAATGCATGCCACTCAAGTCCTCCTCAGTTATGTGACTTCTATCACCAATCACATTCCTCACCTCACCTTGCAGTTTCTGCATCACAATTGGGTGCCTCAAGAGTTCTGTCATTGCCCACTCTAGGAAAGAATAGCTAGTGTCAGTACCTGCAACAAAAATATCCTGAAAGAAACACACATCAACTGCCAATGTCATTGCCTACATTGACTTCCAAGAAAGAGAATAAACTCAGCATGTGTGAGGATCCTAGCACAGGACCTTACTATTATGTAGGAATGTGGTGCAAAAGCATTGTGTATGAAAAATTAATAAACAAATATAATTTTGGTACACGAATTGTGCCAATGCTAGAGATAGAAAATTAATATCACAGGTACACATCTTACCAAGGTCAAAGCCTTTATGATTGTTCTATCAATCGGGAAGCCTATGGAGTTTGTCTTTTGGATCCAAAGCAAAATATCCACAAAGTCATTATGGCTTTCATTATCAACATCAACAAGCTCATCACTGCCTCTCTTCAACCAACGATTAACATGTTCTTCAACCACTTCATCCAAAAATTCATCAAGTTGTTTAGCCACTCTGTATGCTCTAGCTAGCATATAGGCCGTTCACTTGGTTCAACCAATCAAGCCAAGGTATGTAGTCCCCTAACACTAATGCACCCAATAGTTCTACAAACTCTGTCAATGGCTCCCCAAGCTTTCTCCCTCCTTCTCCTCTGTATCTCCTTCCCAGAGCCGCTCTACACACAATGTCATTGGTGACTCCAGAGAATAAATCAGTTAAGTTCACAGGTAAGAAAGAAGAAGAACATTGCTTGATTTTTTCCATCATTATGGCAGTTTCTTCTTCTCTCACTGCACGAAAAGAACGAACTTTGTTGGCACTCAAAAGATGCAAGACATAGATGCTCCTTATCTGCCTCCAGTAGTGGCCATATGGAGCAGCTGCAACATCATTGGAACCATACAAGAGGATATCAAACATCTTACAGTGTGGCCTGTTGGAGAAAACGAGGTCATGGGTTTTCATAACCTCACGAGCAGCGTCAGCAGTTGAGGCCACAAGGACTGGCACCTTTCCAAAGTGAAGCAACATCAAGGGGCCATAGCTTTGAGCTAAAGATTGGAGTGTCCGGTGAGGGAACATGCCAAGTTGATGGATATTTCCTAAGATTGGGAGTTTTGGAGGAGATGGGGGTGAGTTTTTGCTTGTTGAAGAATTGGAATTCCATTTGGATACAAGATTGGGGATGGTACGTAGAACAATGAGAATCAAAGCAACCATAGGTAGGAAGAACCAGTATGGGGAGCTTTCATGCGGAAAAGTTGACATTGGCTTTTGATTGTAGATGATGACTCTCAGGCTGTATGTGTTTTTTCTCTGCTGGTTAATCATCAATTCAGATTCATGTATTTATATGCGTTAGAACTCATCACTAGCTACTTTGTTTGTGGAGAATACGTTCACGTTGCATGATTTTAGGAATACGAAAAGTGTGCGATTTTAAAATTTTGTAATAATGCTAAATATAATAAAGTGGCTTGAAGATATTTACATCTATTGTTAATTTTCTCTACCACTCTAAGTATATAAGTGTAAGTATGCGTAATATTACAACGAGCTGGAAGATCATGTGATGTGAAAACGAGAAAGAAAGAAAGACGAAAGAAACTGCTGCCAAAAACGACAGTCTGTTACTTTATGACCCGTCTGAGCAAACTCTCACCACATGTTGCTGCACTCTCCTTTGTCTGCATAATAACTACTGCTGGGATTGATAAATTGTTATCAGCCCACTTCAGCTTTCGAAAATCCTACTTTTCCTATGTTAGTGGAAAATTCTGTAGTCAAAGGACCATTGCGGGGTATGGTATGGAATTAGACCTCATCCTAGATGTTAAGCACTCCCACCAACAAAACAAAACAAATTGCTAACTAAGCTGTTCCTGCCATACCTAGCTAGCAATTTGTTTTATTTGTGCTTAACTTGTTGGATGAGTTCTTATCCCATACCATACACCCCGCAATGGTTCTTTGACTACAGAATTTTCCACTAAAATAGGAAAAGTATAGGAGATTTTTCAAACCTGAAGTGGGCTAATCAGAAACAAAAATAAAAAGACAAATACTAATAAATTTATGTATATTTCTGAATGAATATATACTGGAGGGTTAGTCTTTATTTATACAATAAGACTATTGTACATAACAAGAAAATAATAAAGTATAATTATATACTAAATCAATTATAATCATTTCTAAAATTAATCGTGATCAATCATAATCTCAATCATAATCAATCACACTAACATTCCCCATCAAACTCAAATAGGTATAGAAGAGACCAACTTAAATTTGAAAATCAGAGTGCGGAACCATCCAGGAAGATGAGCTTTGGTGAACAGATTGGCTAGCTGGTTAAGAGTGCCAATGAAAATGAGACGAAGAGCACAACGAATAATGTGTTGATGAATGAAGTGGCAATTGATCTCAATATGCTTAGTGCACTCATGAAAAATATCATTGTGAACAATCTGAATAACACTCTTATTATCACAGTAAAGAGCAGTTGAAGAGGACTGAGAGACACTCAAGTCTTGAAGAAGTCAATGTAACCAAAATGTTTCAGATGTGGTGTCAGCAAGTGCTTGATACTCTGCTTCAGTACTTGAGCGTGCAGTTAAAATTTGTTTCTTGCTTTACAATGAAATGAGTGCATCACCAAGATAGATATAGTAGCCAGTGGTGGAATGACGATCAGTGAGATCTCCACCCCAATCAGCATAAGAATAAGTCTGAAGGACCAATGAGGAGTTAACTGAGAAATGAAGCCCATGAAATAGAGTTCTTTTTATATACCGAATAATACAAAGAACAACAACATAAGGAGTAGTAGACGGAGCTGACATAAACTGACTGACTAAATGAACATCATATGAAATGTCTGGACGAGTAACAATAAGATAAATCAAGCTACCAACCAATTCATCAAATACAGTACCATCCGGAGGTGTAAACCTGACATTAGGTTTTAGAGGAGTGGACTTAGTGCGACTGTCTGAGAGACTAGCTAGTTCAAGAAATAAGATCTAAACTTGGGACAAGTAAATACCATCAATAGAGGAAAGAACCTCAAGATCCAACAAATAACTGAGAGGGCCAAGATCCTTTATCTCAAAATTGTGGCTCAAAGATGCTTTAAGATTAGTAATACTAGAAGTATCATCACCTGTAATAATCATGTCATCAATATAACGAAGCAGTAACACAATGTCACTATCAGTCCTATGGATGAAGAGAGCTGAATCATAAGAACTAGAGCAAAATTTAAGTTGACTGATGGTGGAATTGAACTTAGCAAACTAGGCTCAAGGAGCTTGTTTAAGACTATACAAGGCTTTGCAAAGAAGACAGATTTTGTTAGGTGGACAAGAATAAATAGGTGGTGGTCGCATATAGACTTATTCTTCTAAGTCACCATTACGAAAGACATTCTTCACATTCATCTTATTAAGAGTCCAAATACGGGTGGCAGCAATAGCAAAAAAAGTACGAACTAAAGTGAGACGAGCAACTGGAGCAAAGATTTCTTCATAATCAATCCCATATTCCTGAACCTTTAGCCACCAAGCAGGCCTTATAACGATTAATAGACCTATCAGATCAAGTTTTAATCTTATAAACTCATTTACATCCGATAAGAGCCTTATAAGAAAGAAGATCAATCATTTCCCAAGTACCATTATTCTCCAAAGTCTGTAATTCTTCGTTCATAGCTTGTTGCCAACCAGAGTTAGTGGAAGCTTCTGAGTTTGTTTATAGTTCATGAAGATGAAGTATGGTAGAAAAACAATGATAATCACGAAGACAGATAAGAAGGTTTCTTACCTGGGAAGGACGAATGACAGTATCAGATGCAGAATCAACGGTCGGGATAATGTCAGTAGGATGAGTCAAAACTTCAGACAATGATGAGAGTTCACTAAGAGAATCGGAAGAGGAATCTAGAGTTGGAGAACCTGTCTCAGACATATCTGAAGATTCTATATCAAAATCATGTGGAAAAAAATCAATAGATGGTGTAGTGGACAAAGGGGTAGTAAGTGGAAGGAATGGACTTAAATTGAGACAATGTGGAGAAGAAAAGTATCCTCCCAAAAGACAATATGACCAGAAATACGAATACCCTGAGAGATTGGATCCCAACAGCGATAGCCTTTGTGTTCAGTAGCATAACCAAGGAAGCAACAGAGACGGACGCAAGATTCAAGCTTAGTGTGCTCATAGGGTTGAAGAAGAATAAAATAGGTACAACCAAAAACTTTGAGAGAACTGTAGTTTAGAGGTTTCTAGTGAAGACATTCATAAGGAGATATATTACCAAGAATAGAGGAAGGAAGACAATTGATAACATAGACAGTTGTAAGAGCAGCTTCACCCCACATACGTTCAAGACAATATGAGGAAATGAGCATAACTCGAATGGAGTTAAGAATATGTTGATATTTCTTTTCAGCACGACCATTTTACTGAGATATACTAGGACATGAAAACTTAGAAAAAGGTTCCCTGTTTAATAAGAAAAGTGAGTAATTTTGAATCTGGATATTCTGAGGTATTATCATGATGAAAAACCTTAATTGTCTTTGAAAACTGAGTTTTAATCATAATGGCAAAGGTAATGTAAATTTGATGAAGTTCAAAATGATTTTTCATATAATATATCCAGGTGAAATGTGAATAGTCATCAATAAAAAAAATATTGACAACCTCCTACAATGGGTGTAGGAGTTGAACCCCAAATATCAGAATGCACAAGATTTTGAACCTACATTTTTATTAAAAGCTCATCTATAGTGTAGATTGGTACATATAATCTTTTCACACAACTCACCATTTCTTCAATATTCTTTCTTTTTTCCCCCTTTTTTACCTTTCTATTTCATGTTGCTCCTTTGACTCGACAAAATTAAAGTTGCCATAGTCGCATAGCTCGCGATGGTAAGTTGAAATCCAGCATCTCATATTCTTGTATGTATTTCGAGTAAAGATTAATTGAAACTTTGCCCTATACGCCTATAGTAGTTGTTCAAGTCTATTAGAAAATTGTGTATGCAAGGCATGTGTATATAAGTCATGGCATGGTATGGTATGGTATGGTATGGTATGGGCTTAGAGGAAGGAGTTGGGCTTTGAGGGATAATGCCTACAACATATGAATTGGTACCTTTAGACCCAAAAGCTAGCTTATTGGGTCTTTGGTTCATCATGCTTATAAGGCATTCATCTTCTTCTCATCTATCCAATGTGGGACTTCCCACTTCACTATCACACATATTCATATGTGTTTCCAACACTCCCCCTCACATGTGAGTGTGCCAACCCACACCATTTTTTTTTCAAGTGTGAGTTTTTGCTAGCGCAGTCAACCCAATCACATGTCACATGTCTTGTGTGCTTGTGTGGGCCTTGTTGCGTAGTCTCTTGTCTTATTTTTCACAGGCCCTTCTAAGATCGCATCTCATATTCTTGTATGTATTTCAAGCAAAGATTAATTGAAACTTTGCCCCGTATGCCTATAACAAAGATTAACTTCTTCTCATATATCCAACTGTATGCTTATAGCAAAGATTAACTTCTTCTCATCTATCCAATGTGGGACTTCCCACTTCACTATCACACATATTCACATGTGTTTCCAACACTCCCCTTCACATGTGAGTGTGTTAATCAATACCATTTTTTTTTCGTGTGTGAGTTTTTGCTGGCGCGGCGTAGTCAACCCAATCACGTGTCTTTGTCCTGTGTGGGCCTTGTTGACAGTCAACCCAATCACATGTCACATGTCTTATGTGCTTGTGTGGGCCTTGTTGCGTAGTCTCTTGTCTTCTTTTTCTGTTCACAGGCCCCGTACGCCTATAATAGCTGTTTAAGTCTGTTAGAAAATTGTGTATGCAAAGTATGTATGTATGAGTCATGGCATGGTATGGTATGGGCTTAGAGTTTTTGCTGGCGCAGTCAACCCAATCACGTGTCTTTGTCCTGTGTAGGCCTTGCTGACAGTCAACTCAATCACATGTCACATGTCTTATATGCTTATGTGGGCCTTGATGCGCAGTCTCTTGTTTTTTTTTTCTGTTCACAGGCCCCGTACGCCAATAATAGCTGTTTAAGTCTGTTAGAAAATTGTGTATGCAAAGCATGTATGTATGAGTCATGGCATAGTATGGTATGGGCTTAGAGAAAGGAGTTGAGCTTTGATGGATGATGCCTACAACACATGAATTGGTACCTTTAGACCCAAAAGCTAGTTTATTGGGTCTTTGGTCCATCATGCTTATAAGGCATTCATCTTCTTCTCATTTATCCAATGTGGGACTTCCCACTTCACTATCACACGCATTCACATATGTTTACAACACTCCTCCTCACATGTGAGTGTGTCAGCCCACACCATTTTTTTTTATGTATGATTTTTTACTGACGTAGTCAACCCAATCACGTGTCTTTGTCTTATGTGGGCCTTGTTGATAGTCAACCCAATCACATGCCACATGTCTTGTGTGCTTGTGTGGGCCTTGTTGCGTAGTCTCTTGTCTTCTTTTTCTGTTCACAGGCCATTCTAAGATCACATCTCATATTCTTATATGTATTTCAAGCAAAGATTAATTGAAACTTTGCCCTGTACGCCTATAGTAGCTGTTCAAGTCTATTAGAAAATTGTGTATGCAAAGCATGTGTGTATGAGTCATGGCATGGTATGGTGTAGGCTTAGAGGAAGGAATTGGGCTTTGATGGATGATGCCTACAACACATAAATTGGTACCTTTAGACCAAAAAGCTAGTGTATTGGGTCTTTGGTCCATCATGCTTATACGACATTCATCTTCTTCTCATATATCCAATGCGGGACTCCCACTTCACTATCACACACATTTACATGTGTTTCCAATACTCCTCCTCACATATGAGTGTGTCAACCCACGCCATTTTTTTTTCGTGTGAGTCAATCACGTGTCTTGGGTCTTTGGTCCATCATGCTTATAAGGCATTCATCTTCTTCTCTTCTATCCAATGTGGGACTTCCCACTTCACTATCACACACATTTATATGTGTTTCCAACACTTCTCCTCACATGTGAGGAAGAGTGTTGACAGTCAACCCAATCACATGTCACATGTCCCACACCATTTTTTTTCGTGTGTGAGTTTTTACTAGTGTAGTCAACCCAATCACGTGTCTTTGTCCTGTGTGGGTCTTGTTGACAGTCAACCCAATCACATGTCACATGTCTTGTGTGCTTTTGTGGGCCTTGTTGCACAGTCTCTTGTCTTCTTTTTTTGTTCACAGGCCTGTCTAAGATCATTGAAGCTTTGATGCCATCTTAACCCACACCATTTTTTTTTCGTGTGTGAGTTTTTGTTGGCACAGTTAACTCAATCATGTGTCTTAATCATGTGTCTTTGTCCTATGTGGACCTTGTTGACAGTCAACCCAATCACATGTCACATGTCTTGTGTGCTTGTGTGGGCCTTGTTGCACAGTCTCTTGTCTTCTTTTTCTGTTCACAAGCCCGTCTAAGATCATTCAAATTTGATGCCATGTTAGAAAATTGTGTATGCAAAGCATGTGTGTATGAGTCATAGCATGGTATGGTATGGGCTTAGAGGAAAGAGTTGGGCTTTGATGAATGATGCCTACAATATATGAATTGGTACCTTTAGGGCCCGTTTGGTGGCCAGGATAGGGGAGGTAGGATAGGATAAGCTATCATATCCTAATTTAATCTATAGTTTGGTGAACTAATAAGATAGGGTATGGTTATCCTGTCAGCTTATCCTATCCTATTCACTAGTTAAAATTTTATCCTAGGGGTGAGGCTGGGTTAGAAGCAAGTAGGATAGGATATCATTTTTCTTTTCCACTCCAGCCCTCCATTAACCCACACCCATTAACTAACCTTCATCACCTTCATCCTTCACCCTTTAACCATCTTCCATGTGAAACCTCATCTAAACCATCACAAACACCACTCATCCACCGTCCCAACAGACACCACCACGGTCTAACCCCTCACCTCCATAACCAACGTTCAACCTCCACCTAAACAAACCTCTACATCTCAGCCACCAAGCCCGAAATCACTGACCGCCACTGCTATTCCCGCTGCTGCTGTCGCAAATCCGTCCAAGTCGCGCACCAACACCGCAAGCCGCCGTCGGGTCGCGCCTCCACATCGCAGATCCGAGGCCACCATCGTTATCCATGTGCCATTCGTGCCACCTGAGACCGTTTCTTCACCGCGAATCAGCCACCTCTTCACGCAGCAGCCGTAGCAACCCAAGCACCATGCCTCCCTCCAAGTCTTTAGTCACACACAGATAGCCTTATATCCTTTACCTCTCTGTTTCTTGCTTTCATTTTCATTCTATCTATTTTGTGCAGTTTTTTATATAATTTTTTATAATTTAACTGTACAAAATGTAAAAAAAAAAGTTAATTTTTTTATATATAATTCTGATATAAGGGTACATTTGTTATTTGCATATAATTTATATCACATCCTGATAATATCTGATTTACATCAAACACAAGACAAGATAACATAATGTTATCCTGTTGATTATCTAGTGGACAACAAACATCAGATAGGATAACAGTTTATCCTGCTCATATCCTATCCTATATCCTGCTCATATCCTATCCTACTCCTATCCTGCTCTCTTATCCTATCCGTTTTTATCTTATCATGACCACCAAACGAGCCCTTAGACCCAAAAGCTAGCTTCTTGGGTCTTTGGTCCATCATGCTTGTAAGGCATTCATCTTCTTCTCATCTATTCAATGTGGGACTTTCCACTTCACTATCACACACATTCACATGTGTTTCTAACAAAGTCTTCCATGAAGAGTAAGAGATAGCTATACCATGCACAAGGCTTCAAGTGAGGCATGGAGGAAAGCCCAAGTCCTAACGGAGTGCGAATGATGGCTTTGAGCAAATTCTCTTTGATGCCTGAAAGGCTGCTCAACACATGGTCTGAAGTTATGTAGGCTAATAAGGCCCAATAGAGTTTCAAAAAATAAGGACTTTAACTTATTTCCATGGCCAAACCATACTACTCTGCAATTTTAGTGTAGTGAATATAATTAGTTGATTGTACATTAAGAAAAATTTTCCATGGTGCAGTGATGAGAGAGCCTTTTTGAATGTGTCAAAGGACTTTTTTTCATTTAGATACTTCAACTTATTATGAATGGAAAGCATATATATATATTAAAAGACATAGGAATGTGAGAAGTTGGGTTTCAACTGAAGCCCTCTCATAAAGACCCAAACGGTGGTGAATATTTGCTTGCAGTAGAGGTTGCCAACTTGCCACCATCAGAGTTGTGGCCGCTATGGCAACACTGTTTTTTGTGGGCTTAGAGAAACGACCATGGCAACTTTGATTTTCGAGCCTTAGAAGAGCAACACAAAAGATAAACAGGAGACAAGGGGGAAAAACATAAAGCATTAGTGAAATGGTGAGTTTGTGCGGAGAGATGATGTGTTACCATCCATACTATAGATAAGCTTTTAATAAAAATATAAAGTCAGGATTTTGCAAACATGACAATGTCATGATTTTTTTCTAAAATTACCGTTTGTAAATGGGCCAAAATTTAAGAGGTTCGTATACCCTCCCTCTAATAAAGAATAATCAACCATATATATTTACATTCGACTTTATGTGAAAAATTGTCCCAGAATTAAATAATGTTTTTTTAATGAAGAGATATGCTCATCTTACGAGCAAGTAAGGAGAAAATTACACTATTCAAGAAAATTGAGCCAACAGATCACTTTACTGATACAGAATAAATCCCATCAATTTCGTGGATTTAGTCTCAGTTTTTTCTTGTTTTGTTTTTAGAAAATCAATGAGCTTTTACAATAGAAACTGCAAATCTTTTCACAAAATTTAACTGTTTTATGAAGTTTAGTTTAGGAAATTCCTTCATTAAGGAATTTGTCTTGGTTACACAGGAAGAAGCCATAGGCAGGTCTTTTGTTTCTTTATTGGCATTTAGCAAGAGACAAATATGAGCTGCGGTTTCTAGACATTGATACTCACTTCCCAAATTATTTGAGGGATCAATAACATCATTTGGTATGATCAATTTTGAAGGCTTGGATGAACATGGGATGGGGCGAGAGAAAGATCACATCACATCCATACACAAGCACTGCGATCGTCTGATTAGTAATAGATTGGTATACTTTCATTTGGAATGAATGCTGTGTGAGCAGTATAAATGTCATAAATTATTGTAGATTAGTGTTCATTCTTTATAAAGATAGTGTTCTTCAAGCCTGAAAGTTGAGGATTGCTTTTGTGTCATGTTAATGTGTGAATTGTACTGAATTTTGACTTGTAAGCATTCTCTCTAGATGATTGCATGCGTGTTGACTTTAAGAAAATTTCTTGTCCAATTTAATAGTAATTAAGTGGTATTCATATTCAACTAGTATAACAAAAGAGCCAATTTTATGATGCAATCGATTTATTAATTGAACTATTAGGTGCCATTTTTTTACTGTTTTAAATTGGAAATGAACTCAAAACAACATATTTTATTAGAAACAGCCACATCAATAATAATAATAATAATAATAATAATAATAATAATAATAATAATACAATGCAATACAACTAACTTGCACCGTAATTAAAACAGCCATAAGAATGTCCTCTAGCAAGATTTGTGATGAAGACGTGATGAACAGCTTGATATCATTACATTATACTAGGAAAGCGCCATAAATTATTCTGATAAAGCATCACTGCTACGTAGTCTATCCCTTATTTGCTTTTTCTTCTGTCTTCTGCTACGGAGTCTGTCCCTTATTTTTTCTTTTGTCTTTATTTTGTTCTGTCATAATTCACTTCTTATGTGGGGATGCCATTGCCACAAGAGGAAATTTTCTGTGAATGGTCAACCCAGTAGTTTCAGAAATGTCCAAGTCCTCCCCTGCAACTCCACCAGGCAATGTCCAATCAAATTGGCAGAAAAGGTTTGCTAGGATCATCTCATTTACAGCCATAGCAAACATTATACCTGGGCAACCCCTCCTTCCTGCTCCAAATGGGATCACTTGGAAATCATGTCCTTTGATATCTACTGAGCTATTCAAGAATCTCTCTGGTTGAAATTCTTGAGGTTGGTCCCAATAGGAAGGATCTCTTGCAATTGCCCAAGCATTAACTATTACCTGCGTGCCAGCTGCAATGTCATAGCCCATCACTTTGATATCTTGCATGCATTCCCTTGGAAATAATAAGGGAACTGGGGGGTGTAAGCGAAGAGTTTCTTTAACCACTGCCTTCAAGTAATGCATGCCACTCAAGTCCTCCTCAGTTATGTGACTTCTATCACCAATCACATTCCTCACCTCACCTTGCAGTTTCTGCATCACAATTGGGTGCCTCAAGAGTTCTGTCATTGCCCACTCTAGGGCAGAATAGTTAGTGTCAGTACCTGCTGCAAACATATCCTGAAAGAAACACACATCAATTGTCAATGTCATTGCCTACATTGACTTCCAAGAAAGAGAATAAACTCAGCATGTGTGAGTATCCTCGCACAGGACCTTACTATTATGTAGGAATGTGGTGCAAAAGCATTGTGTATGAAAAATTAATAAACAAATATAATTTTGGTACACGAATTGTGTCAATGCTAGAGATACAAAATTAATATCAAAGGTACACATCTTACCAGGGTCAAAGCCTTTATGATTGTTCTATCAATCGGGAAGCCTATGGAGTTTGTCTTTTGGATCCAAAGCAAAATATCCACAAAGTCATTATGGCCTTCACTATCAACACCAACAAGCTCATCGCTGCCTCTCTTCAACCAACGATTAACATGTTCTTCAACCACTTCATCCAAAAATTCATCAAGTTGTTTAGCCACTCTGTATGCTCTAGCATATAGGCCGTTCACTTGGTTCAACCAATCAAGCCAAGGTATATAGTCCCCTAACACTAAAGCACCCAATAGTTCTACAAACTCTGTCAATGGCTCCCCAAGCTTTCTCCCTCCTTCTCCTCTGTATCTCCTTCCCAGAGCCGCTCTACACACAATGTCATTGGTGACTCCAGAGAATAAATCAGTTAAGTTCACAGGTAAGAAAGAAGAAGAACATTGCTTGATTTTTTCCATCATTATGGCAGTTTCTTCTTCTCTCACTGCACGAAAAGAACGAACTTTGTTGGCACTCAAAAGATGCAAGACATTGATGCTCCTTATCTGCCTCCAGTAGTGGCCATATGGAGCAGCTGCAACATCATTGGAACCATACAAGAGGATATCAAACATCTTACGATGTGGCCTGTTGGAGAAAACGAGGTCATGGGTTTTCATAACCTCACGAGCAGCGTCAGCAGTTGAGGCCACAAGGACTGGCACCTTTCCAAAGTGAAGCAACATCAAGGGGCCATAGCTTTGAGCTAAAGATTGGAGTGTCCGGTGAGGGAACATGCCAAGTTGATGGATATTTCCTAAGATTGGGAGTTTTGGAGGAGATGGGGGTGAGTTTTTGCTTGTTGAAGAATTGGAATCCCATTTGGATACAAGATTGGGGATGGTACGTAAAACAATGAGAATCAAAGCAACCATAGGTAGGAAGAACCAGTATGGGGAGCTTTCATGCGGAAAAGTTTACATTGGCTTTTGATTGTAGATGATGACTCTTAGGCTGTATGTGTTTTTTCTCTGCTGGTTAATTATCAATTCAGATTAATGTATTTATAGGCGTTAGAACTCATTACTAGCTACTTTGTTTGTGGAGAATATGTTCACGTTGCATGATTTTAGGAATGCGAAAAGTCTGTGATTTTTAAATTTTGTAATAATACTCGTGTTGGGTACCAAAGTTATGAAAATAGTAACACATAATTAAAATAGAGTTGAAAAAATTAGAACTAACACATAATATTTAATATGAAAAATCTCATTTAATAATGAGGGAAAAACTGACAAGATTAAAAGATTTTTACTATGTAGAAGAAAATTACAAGACCTCTCTCTAGATACAAGGAAAAAATAATAAGAGAAAGAAGAGAAAATTTTAAGATGAAATACAAGCTTCACTTAAGCCTCTTTATATAGGCTCTCAAGAGCCTCCATGGTTTAGAACCCAACCAATGTGGGACTTTGGTGCAACAATTCTCCCACTTGAAGATTTGATTGAGTCAATCATGTCTTCACACCACTCTTTCTACCTTGTCATTCCATGTTGCTTACGTTTCTGATAGGTTATAAGAGGATCGACACCAAATAAACTTGTCAGTGTTGATTGACTTTGTCATAACATCATCTAGGTTGTCTTTGGTGTGAATCTTCTGTATATTCACACTCCCTTCTTCTACTACTTCTCGAACAAAGTGATACTAGATACCTATGTGATTTGTCCTTGAATGAAAAGTTAGATTCTTTGCAATGTGCAAGGCACTCTGACTGTCACAATACACAGTAATTATCTGTTGCTTGTGCCCTAGTTCTTCCATTAACCTTTTAATCCAAATAGCTTCCTTGCAAACTTGGGTAGTTGCCATGTATTCAGCTTCTGTAGTAGACAGAGCTACAACAGTCTGTAACTTGGATAACCAGCTGACCGCTCCTCCTGTAAGTGTGAACACATAACCAACAGTAGATTTTCTTTTATCAAAATCACCTGCAAAATCTGAATCAACATAACCCCTGCAATAAATTCTGATCCTCCAAAACATAATGCAACACTTGAGGTTCCTTTGATGTATCTAAGGATTCTCTTAACAACATTCCAATGTTCTCTACCAGGATCTGCTATAAATCGACTAACCGCTCCCACTGCTTGTGCAATGTCTGGTCTTGTACATATCATGGCATACATAAGGCTTCCTACTATTGATGCATACTGTACTCGAGACATTTTCATCCTCTCTGCTTCATTGCTAGGACACATACTTAAGGATAATTTATAATTGATAGGAAGTGGGGTAGAGACTGACTTACAATCTTGCATGTTGAAGCGCCGCAAGATTTTCTTTAGGTAGTTCTTTTGAGAAAGCCAAATCTTCTTATTTTTTCTGTCTCAGTGAATTTGCATCCCTAAAATCTTGTTTGCTGGTCTCAAGTCCTTCATATCAAACTCTCTAGCCAACTATGCCTTCAATTCTTGGACTCGATCTTTGTTTGGGCCTACCACCAACATGTCATCCACGTACAACAGCAAGATGATAAAATCATCGTCACCAAACCTCTTGTAATATGTACAATAGTCTGAACTGAGTCTGTTGTATTTGAGGCTAATAATGAAGAAATCAAATCTCTTGTACCAACATCTTGGCGCCTGCTTTAGACCGTACAGAGATTTGGTTAACCTGCAAACCAAGTTTTCCTTGTCTTTTTCTTTAAAGCCTTCTAGTTGGAGCATATATATCTCTTCTTCTAGCTCTCCCTGAAGAAAATATGTTTTCACATCTAATTGTTCAAGATGTAAATCAAATGCAACACATATAGCCAAGACTACTCTAATAGTGGTAAGTCTGACAACTAGCGAGAATATCTTATTAAATTAGTTCCTTCTTTCTGAGCATATCCTTTGACCACCAGCCTTGCACGATATTGTTCCACTTGATCGTTGCCATCTCGTTTGATCTTATAGACCCATTTGTTACCAATTGCTTTCCGTCCCTTTGGAAGTTCAACAAGTTCCCATATCTTGTTTCTATGTAGGGCTTCCATTTCTTTTTACATTGTTACCATCTATAGAGAAGCATCTGAGCTACTCACAGCCTCCTGAAAGGTTGATGGCTCTCCTTCTTCTGTTAGAAGACAATATGCATCGTGGCTTGTCATAACGTAGTCTGAGTGCCATGATGGTTGCCTTATCTGACGAGTTGACCGCCGAACTTCTGTATCATTAGCCTCATATGGTTCTTGTTCCTCATGCTCTGGTTCTTGTTCTGCTTCAGAGGAATCTTCTTCTCCAACTTTTCCATCTATCTGTACCGTAGTAGTCTCTTTCAAAGTACTGACATCTTCTTGTTTACTTTGTAGTTCATTTTCTGTAAATATCACATCTCTGCTGACAACAACCCTGTGGGCAATGGGATCCCACAGGCGATACCCCATAACACCGTCAGCATAACCTAAGAATATGCATTTCCTGGATTTTGGATCCAGCTTTGTTCTTTCTTGGGAATTGTACATCACATATGCAGGACATCCGAACACATGAAGGGAAGAATAATCTGCTGGCTTGCCATTCCACATCTCCATTGGTGTCTTTAAACCAATTGCAGTTGATGGTGACCGATTTATCACGTAACAGGAGGTTTTGACTGCTTCTGCCCAGAAAGACTTGGTTAGACCCGAAGTTCGCAACATAGCTCTTGTTCTTTGTAGGAGAGTTTTATTCATCCACTCTGCTACACCATTTTGCTGAGGCGTATGCGCAACAGTAAACTGCCTTTGAATACCCTCTTGTTTGCAAAATGCAAGAAAATTATCGTCTGTATATTCTTCTCCATTATCTGTCCTCAAGCACTTGATCCTCTTTCTGGATTCAAGTTCTACTCTTGCTTTGAAGTCCTTGAATATAGGAAACACATCTGACTTCTTCTTGATCGGGTACACCCATAGTCTCCTGGAGTAATCATCAATTAATGATACGAAGTACTTTGCTCCTCTTAAGGACATTTCTGGTGACTCCCACACATCAGAATGAATCAAGTCTAGTATGCACTTGCTTCTAGTAGTATTCGAAGAGTATAAAGCTTCCTTTTTAAGAATATCCGGTTGTGAAGTGACTTGACCTCGTACAATTTGGTGAGTGCATCTCAAATCTCCTTCACCGTCTTCTTTTCTGCAACACTTGACAAATTTGAATCTGTCAAAGCTAGATGCAGGTTGCCAATAGCATTGTCATCCATTTCCTTCCACTTGTCATCAGGTATCCAAGTGAGCCTGCCTTCAATTGCTGCCAAACAATTGTTTTTCCTCAAGATTGCCTTTATCTTTAGTTTCTATAAGGAGAAATTACTCCCATTGAACATCTTAATCTCATATTTTGTCGCTATGGTTTTACACCAAATAGTTTTCAACTGAACCGGCTTACACTATTTCACCGTGAATAATACTGTATACGTGAATAGTATTGTACATATTACCGTATACTAGAACAAATCCAGTATACGTTAACAATCACTATAAAAGTATACAACTTCACGTATGAATAGTCACCGTGAATAGTATCTGCAACGTGAATAGTACCATATACAAGAATAGTATCATATACTATAATAGTGACCGTAGACCGTGAGCAGTGTACCAGGTAAGGTCCCAGGAAAGAGAGGTAGGTCACTAATGGACACGCTTA
Organism: Ormosia semicastrata; assembly: GCA_029884595.1. NCBI lineage: Eukaryota > Viridiplantae > Streptophyta > Magnoliopsida > Fabales > Fabaceae > Ormosia > Ormosia semicastrata. Next base: position 7,483,224 of record JAQQTO010000041.1, read on the forward strand.
AATACTAAGTCTTTCCTAACCAGAACTTTTCTAGACATGCACTCCCACACTACCACACTTTATTTCCAGCAACAAGAATAATTTTTTTCTGATGTGGAAGATCAGTCAATGCTACAATCACAGAGCATACTAAGAATTTTCTTCTGAACCTTACCCCGTAATAACCTGTGGCTCTGATACCACTGTTGGGTACCAAAGTTATGAAAACAGTAACACACAACTAAAATAGAGTTAAAAAAATTGAAACTGACATACAATATTGAACGTGGAAAACTCCCTTTAATGATGAGGGAAAAATCGCATGCAAGACTAGAAGATTTTCACTATGTGAAAGAAAATTACAAAACTTCTCTCTAGATACAAGGAGAAAACAATAAGAGAAAGAAGAGAAAATTTTAAAATGAAATGAAAATTTCACTTAAGCCTCTTTATATAAGCTCTCAAGAGCCTCCATGGTTTAGAACCCACCAATGTGGGACTTTGGTGCGACAACTAAATATAATAAAGTGGCTTGAATATATGCACATCTATTATTAATTTTCTCTACCCCTCTAAGTATATAAGTATAAGTATGCTTAATATTACAACGAGCTGGAAGATCATGTGATGTGAAAACGAGAAAGAAACAAAGACGAAAGAAGCTGCTGCCAAAAACGACTAAGTCTGTTACTTTATGACCCGTCTGAGCAAACTCTCACCACATGAAGTGTGACTATCCATGACATTGATATTTCTTATCAAATTTTGAAAAAATTAAATATTAATAAGAATGTAATTAAATAGTTTATATTTTGTTAACTAATTAATTAATGTTAGTTCTCACTAAAAAAAACTAATTAATGTTAGTTCAGCTAATAATGATTGAAGTACTTCACTTATAAGGCTTAAGTTTGATTCTTGTTGCTAGCAATCCGCTCTTGATATGTGACGATTGTAAGTTCTCATTAAAGCCAAAAACATTAATCCTTGACTTAGAATTTTAGATTACTTCATGTAAAAAATTATGGGAATGATTTACATGATATATAAACTTTCAATCCGCCAATAGTTAATTTTGAGGAGGGATCAGTTGACATGATAGAAATAAAAATCAATCTTTAAAGCTCAAATCATATTTATATTATGTCTTAAAAAAAAGATACAAGATGTGGCAAGATCCTATCCATCTATTAAATATACTTGTAAGCAATATTAGAATTCTAGTCCTCCAGACAATAACAGAACTAGACACCACTAAATTTCTCATTGTTTGAGCGTGCATCTCAAACGAAAATAAAAACTAAAAACAAAATTAAATGTATGATCATGGATTTTGAAGAAATTTAGGGGCACCCAAACAAATTCTTATGCCTACTATAGGAATTGCATCCCTTCCATTGCCCCCATATTAAATTGGCAATGTCAATTATGGATTGAGAAGGAAAATTTTGAAGTACTCGCCGTTTTCAAAGTTCGTAAATCCTACACAAAGGTTGTTTGCACATGTAAAACTTTTAAAAATGAATTGAAGAAGATCTAAATCCATCTAATAGAAAAATTAATGAAAGCCAACTTTCTTCTCCCTTCTATAGTTAATCAATGTTTGCTTAGTAATTAAAACAATAAAAATTATAATTACTTCCTCCTGTTACAAAAACTATGCATTATAAATTAATTTCAAATTAATATTTCAAAGTTAAAATTAATTAATATTACATGTAACAAAAAAAAGTTAAAGTTAGTACTATAATAAATTGTTTATATTCAAATAAAATACTAATTTTAGAATTAATTACTAACATCAGTGTAATATTTGATACACTAACACCACTAAATTACAACTCCTTGTAAAAAGTAGATCAAGCATGCAATTTTTTTTTAGAAAAAAAAACTGAATAAGAATAAGTATATAACCAAATGATTGATAAATCTCTTTAAAAGTACAAATAGTTATTCCTTTTTTAAATTAAAAATTGGCAGATTACTCCAGTATTGTAGTTTAAATTTTTTTTTATCTATACTTTTTTTAAGTGAAAAATTATGTTATCATAGTAAGTCGAGATATGATGTTGAGTCTGCTGTAATGGTTCATTGCTCATCTTATTAATTGGCTACATATATATTTCATCTGTTCATTTTTATCTATTTTTTTAGAAAATTTGTTTTGTTCTAATTTATTTATCATTTGAAAATTTTAAGTATATATTAATTAATATTTTTTCAATTTTACCTCATCTTTTATTATCTCCATTAAATCTAATAACTATACATATTAATTAATTTTTACAATTTCCTAAAAAAGTAAGAAATGGAAATTTAATCATGCTAACCTATATTTCATTTAATTTAAGGTTATTTAATAGTGTTCTTAATTCTTGTGTAAAAATATTAAACGACAGATAAAAAAGAACTAAGAGAGTATATATATATATATATATATATATATATATATATATAAAATCTGTAATTGGTTACATATCTAATAGTTAGGACTTAGAGCTCCTAAGGCTTTGTTTGTTATCCAATTTTGAAAGAAAAGAAAAAGAAAAGGGGGAAAGTAAGTATTTTTTCTTTGTTTGGTATGAATTTAACAAAAGAAAATAAAGGAGTTAGGATGATTTTGCATCCATAGGTCTCACATATTTTAGACCCCTTCCTTGTAGGAAGCAAAGGGAGGAAAGGATGAGGGAAGGAAAACTTTTTGTGGGTTTCACTTATTTACATTCATTTCTATTTTTTTTATAGAACCAAACCAAAAAACAAAGAATCATCCCCTTCTTTTCCATTACGTAATATCAAATAAAGGGACGATAACTCATTCACTTCTCCTTTCTTATCTTTTTTATGGTATCATTTTTTTTTTTTCCTCTTTATAATAACAAACAGATTGTAAAGGAGAGCTAAGGGCACCTAGCCTATAATCCCTCCAACTCTACGTGTGAATTTGGATCATGATTCTCTACAAGTCTTTGTAAAACATTATTAATTTATAATTATTACTTAATAATTAATTATTACAACTATTTAATTATTAACTATCATAATTAATGATATATCAATATTTTATCAACTCAATATATTTAACTTAAGTGCATTAAGTCTATACAAAAAATTCTTATTAAAATTATTTACTTTTAATTTTTATGTCTCTTTCACTCTCTAACTGTACGAAACTGGACTACGAATGAGTGATTTAATCCAATCTTACAATACAATTATGAGCATTGCAAAACCATAATAACTCTTCATTTTAAATTTTATTCTTTTTAAAATGAATTTAGTTAGTACTCACTGTTAATGTAAAAAAAAAATACTAATATTCACTAATATTTTGACACATTATTATTATTATTTTTTAATTAATAAGAGAATGATGTGGTAACAAATAATTATATATCAAAATACTAATAGCTGTTAATGTAACCACTTAAACTCTTTTAAGGTTTTTAATATTTAATAAGAGTAATACTACTCATAAACAATTATGCATACATCATCTTATATATACACATTTTTTACCATTTGATCATAGTTGACTCTATTTTATTTTCTGTACACCTATATTCTAATTCTGTTATGTATATAAAATATAAGTGATGTGAGTTATAAAATGATGTGTAAAAAGCATTAATAAATACTTAAAATATTCAGGTAATAACAATAAGCATACTGTTTAGCTAATATTTACGGAAAGAAAGTTTGTCGACCATAACTTCTAAAATAAAAATATTAACGAAGATCGAGTTGCAGCTGCATGATTTTCGTAAAGGAATTGTCAAATCATCAGAAGATAGAGCCACGAAGAATCTCACGCTGGTTGTAATTTTTAGACTCTGTCATTTCATGCTTCTATCATTGAAATTCTTATCAACGGCTTCTTGTTTTTCAAAGAGATAACACGCATGCATTCATCATTCCAAAATTGTTTCAGAGATTGTATGCCAGGGATTAGTTAAATTGGCATGGTTAAGTTGCATCGACAAATAAATTTTTTTAAGAGTTTTTAGATATTTTTAGAGCAAGAAATTTATCTTATTAATCTACCGAGGTGTAAACATTTAGTAGTATAACACACAAACACAAACACAAACACAAACACAAACACAAACACAACTTTTAATTTCTTTTTCTAAAATAAATTTCCTGAAGTAATAGAATATATATTATTTACTGGTTCAAAAGAGATTTTTTTCTGTTGTCTTAAGTTTAAATTTATTGAGAGATAAACGAAGAATTAAAAAAAATAATGATCGGGTAGGATGTAGATGAGTATGTGATGTGTGAATAAACACATAATCATATATTTAAATCTTAATTATATATTATTTAGAGTCAAATTGTAAAAAATATTCTTTTCAATCTCTAGTCTTGCCATGAATGTATAGCTTACCTTTAACTGAATCAAGAAGGTAAATTATTATATGTCAAGAAGAATATAGGCAAAAGTCTCAATCCCTTGGTAAAAAATATTAGAGCAATACAAGTTCTTTCTTCCGTTTTAAAACCCCAAAAGATTAGAACTCAAGGCTGTCCTTTGTTGATGCCGAAGTTTGCCAAACTTTGACATAAAAGATATATTAATTAAGGATTTTTTATTATTACAAAACTCTTTAATTAATACTCAGAACTTCCTTATTATACGTCAAGAATATAGGTAAAAGTCTGAATCCCTTGGTAAAAAAAATTAGAGCAACACAAGTTCTTTCTTCCGTTTTAAAGCCCCAAAAGATTAGAACTCAAGGCTTGATGCCGAAGTTTGCCAAACTTTGACATAAAAGACATATTAATTAAGGATTTTGTTACAAAACTCTTTAACTAATACTCAGAACTTCCTTCTTTATCAGTATTGGTTTGGCAATGAGGTCAAATTTAATCATTTAGATGCAGAGAATAATGATGTATTTTCTGAATGGAATGCAGTGAGTTTCATGCTGCCGCCCAAACTGAAGATCAATTCATGTTAGTGTTACTCATCCAAAATCACGGAGGCTGTGGCATGGTTACACGTGAGAGTGGGTTTTAGACTTGACTTTTAGTAACTAGGAGATTGAATCTGATTCTCAAGGGTTGTTTCTTTACATGAATCAACATGCCAACATGCACGACTTTTTTATATTTGGTAATTGAGCACGCAGGGCGAATCTAGAAATTTAATTTTAATGAGGTTTCAATTTTTTTTAATTGTGGTCAGATAATATCTGGCCAACTTGCGATCTCAAGAAATTAATAAGTTTGAAATTACTATATATATATTTTAAGAAGATAAAATTAGTAGGTAGAACTAAACGATAAAAAACACCATAATATGAGGAAGGCAAGTTAAATAAGAAAAATTACTTGTAAATTACGAGATTAAAAGAAAAAAAGTGAGGCAACCAAAAGCCTCCCTCTCAATGTATTAGGTCGCGCCTTGGATAAGAAGCAATTCAACTGTTAAGCTTAAGCTTGTTAATTTGCTGCTTCAGTTATCTCTTGTAGGTGAAATATATATATATATATATATATATATATATATATATATATATATAATTTAATAGAATAGAATATAATATAATAGGTGCTTAATCATATTTCATGTCTTATTTAATTTTACAATAAATTTATGAGGTATTTGACAAATTCTGAAAATTGAATAACTAGAAACATGGCGTGACAAACTCTAAAAAACGAATAACTAAATGCAATGAAACCGGTTTAAAATTTCCAATATTTGGTAATCACTCAAATTAAAAAACAGTGTTTTTATTATTTAATTAATGCTTATGTAAATTATTTAAAATCAAATCAAGAGTTTTGAACTAAACTTTTCTCTGCATTTCATTTTCCAAACACCCCTTTAGATAACAGAGTGAAATGCTTATGATAGTCCCATACACATGTCTCAAATATAAGCATCTTATATACTCAAGCATTCAGGAAACCTTTGTGGGTAAGAGTGGAAATCGTATCAAATAGCGACTAGTTTTTGGATAAGCATTGTTTATCACCTGCATTTTATTTAATGTTAAATATGTGTAAGTAAGTATGTGGCTCATGTACTAATATCTAAAGTATACATTTATATAAGTCAACTATTGAATAGAGTATATAAAAGATGAAGTGATAGAGATAGTTTACCAAAGAACTTCTCATCAAACAACTAAGTTCGATTCTAATATATTGAGTTCAAATATAAATATATAACATAAGGCTGAACTATGTATTAATCAAGATCGATTACAATATTCATTCAGAGATTATGCCAAGTGCCAAGGACTAGTTAAATTGACATGGTCAAGTTGCGTAGATATAAAAGTTCTTCAATTCGATTTTTGCTAGTTATGTTTTCTATTCTATGTAATCTTTGCCATGAAATAACCTATCCAACTTTTTCATTCTTCTAAAAATATAAATTTATAATTTGAGATGTTTGTTTGCATAAAGAAAAATAGTTTCTTTTCATTTTATTGGAGTATTTTGACTTTTGCCAAAATTATAATTACATTTTACTGATAATATATATACACACCTCAAGTAAGAGAATTTATTTTTGGATTTAATTCTCATCTAGTGTTAAGGTTACAAAGAATTGACAATCACAACTATTTCTTAGGAAGTCTAAATTTTCTAATGATGTGCCATTGCCAATATATTATTAGATGATATACAGTAGATCAAATTTAAACTCATTTTCTTCTCTATGAGGTGTGACTCTATTAGAGTTTGTCTAGTGCCGCCACTTTGAGCAGCAATCATTTGTGTTTGGTAGCTCGTTTTCACATTTGACAATTTTGATATCTTTTTGTGGAGTTTGGTTCTCTTCCGTTGGACTTTTTTCATGGGGCTGTTACCGATCTCCTTTGGCGACAGCCCCTTTTGCTCTTTTTTCTTGTTTTTCTTGTTTTTCTCATTTATTTCTTCATTTTCAAGAATAAATTGCTCTAGATTTGAGAAGTTTGGATTTGAGTCTTTCAAAGATGCATTTTATCTGGGTAGATATAGAATTTTCTAACGTTGATTTCTTATATTGGTTGCATGTTTGACCTACGATATATGAAAAACTTCAAATCTGCAGTCCAAAGCTACAGATCATGGAGATTCATGGAAAGGAGACAAGAAAAGTGAAGTCTTAACGACAGTAGAGATGATAGTTGCGACAATGAAAATAACGAAGACGACGACAATGTCATATACCTCAATGAGAAGGAACTTCAGGAAGAATTCGAGGTAATAGAGCTCAATTTTCACGAGACGCTATGCGCCAACAAGAGTCAGATCCATACTAACATATCTCAGTGCGATCAACAATTTGAAGAAAAAAAAAAGTTTGCTCTGCCAAGTTGTGCTTTCTTGAGATTTCTCTTAAGTGTAGTAAGTTGATTTAGATTAGAGGTTAGGTGTTTGTATTTGTGAAAAAAAAGTAAAAATTGTATTTATTGATTATATGTTTTCTCATAGATTTTTGAGCCTTTTTTTTTTAATTTGTTGGAAGTGATTTGAATATTTGCTCATGATAGTGGATCTTATACTTGGGACCTTGTTTCTCTCTTTATTCTTAGTAACGAAATTATCTATCTTTGACAAAAAAATTAAACTCTTTATTTTTTATTATAGTAAGTTTAAACTTATTGAGAGATTGTATGAACAGTTAAAGAAAAAATCTTTAGCACAACATAAATAACAAAAAAAAGTACCACAAGAAATTATATCTAACTTACTGACATTTCACATTTTTTTTTATGTATTCGAAAGAAAGTCGTGGCTCAGTGATCCAAGAAGATTATCATATGAAAGTAATACTCATCAATCAGTAAATAATATTACTGCAGTTTAAAACCATTGTAATAATATCTAACAAGAGTTAAATACAATAGTAAATGAGCTACATTCTCAAAAAAAAAGACTAAAGTTTAAACTTAAAGAAGTCAATTGTTAAGAGGTCCTTCTAATAGTTATAGTGTCCAAGGATTATTCTCCCAATAATGTCCGTAAAAATATTTGGTAAAAAAACCACGATAATAAAATGCCATATCAAAAGAACGTATAATGCGGTGGTGCACAACCCCCATAATTTTTCATATAATGTCATAATTATGTAAGTTACGATGGTTGTAACTGCCAGTGTTCATCATCAATTATAGCGGTTTGGAACTATCACATACTTCTTCTATTTTTTTTAATCTGTATTCTAAAGTTTTTGTACATAAATTAAGGATATAATTAAGTAATCTCAAATTAAGTGAAATATAGATTAATATGATTAAATTATCTTTTTTTTACTCCATTAAATATGTGTAAAAAATTGTTGAAATTAATTAATATGTATAGTTATTAAATTTAGTAGAGACAATAAATAGTGATATGAAATTGAAAAAAAATAATTAATATATCTTTAAAATTCTCTAATAACAGGTAAATTAAAACAAATCAAATTTTCTTAAAAAATTAGATAAAAAGAAAAGGATGGAGTATTACAATATATTATGACAGTTTAAATGGCCGTAATATACAAATTCAACACGCCGTTTTGCACAATTTTCATTGCAGCGGTTTTTGGAAAATTGCCATATTATACTAAATGCCCGATGCACTTATGGAGGTTTATGAAACTTGTTGACGTAAAAAATGGTGGTTCTAAACCTGCAATATGGCAAAAAAAAACTGTCGTATTAAACCTTTCCTTTTATAGTAATATGGCAAGATCCTATCCATATGTTAAATATACTTGTATGTAATATTAGAATTCTAGTCCTCTAGACAATAACAGAACTAGACACTAAATTTTTCATATTTTGACGGTGCATCTCAAGAAAATAAAAACCCAAAAACAAAATTTTACATGTATAATAATGGGTTTTGAAAAAAATTAAGGGAAAACAAACAAATTCTTATGCCTAGCTACTATATATAGGAATTTACATCCTTCCATTGCTACAAAAATTGGCCGTGTCAATTATGGTATATGGGTTGAGAAGGAAAATTTACAAGTACTCGCCATTTTTATAGTTCGTAAATCCTACACAAAGGTTGTTTACACGTGTAACGTAATGAAGATAAGGATAGCATAAGCATATCCAAAATGAAGATAAGGATAGCATAAGCATATCCAAAATCCACTGCGTCTGTTATAGATAATTCTATTTATCTATTTTTGACAAGTCTGTTAGTCATAGGCTTTAGATAGGAGTTTGTTATCTTGAGAAGATAGGAGTTTGTTATCTTGAGTCTGTTTTATCAACTCTTATAAATGTACACCATCTGTTGGATGGAAAATGAATGAGAAACAATCAATTTTCTATTATGGCATCAGAGAGTGATCCAGAGGATCCTGACACTGAAACAAAAAAGGATACTTCCTCCAAGAAAGGGGATTCTTCCTCCAAAGGTGTTAAGCATAACACCACGATCCCTGCAGCCTATCACTTGAATGCATCAGACAATCCCGGGACACCTCTTGTTGCAAGAAGATAATTACAGAAACTGGGCAAGATCCATGAAGACTGGGTTAAAGGCGAAAACGAAGATGGGTTTCATCGATGGTTCGATCAAGAAACCTCTTCAAACCTCTGAACACTATCATGACTGGGAAAAGGCAGATACGATGGTCACAGCATGGATAGTCAATTCCATAAGCCCTGCGCTCCATGGAAGCATCTCACACGCAACAACAGCTAGGGACGTATGGGTTGATCTTGAAGAAAGATTTGCTCAAACAAATGCTCCTCGTATTCATCAATTGTGGCGCGATCTATGCTTGATACAACAAGAACCAGGTGCAAGCATATCTAGCCATTATACAAGATTCAAGAGTATTTTTGATGAACTCAGTGAGTTGTAACCACTCCCTGAATGTACTTGTGGTGCTGCCAAAGAATTGGCAAAACGTGAAGAAGACCAAAGAGTCCATCTTTTTCTGGGAAGTTTGGACAATGATCAATATGTTCATGTCAAAGGGACAATTCTGAACTCAGAACCTTTGCCTTCTCTCGTAAGAGCTTTCAATCATATTCGAGAGAGAAGAATCACGATTCTTGGGTGACAAAAGCGAGAGAAGGAAACCTTCCATTCATCAAAATAAGCATTATACGCCAACGAAACAAGAATAAGGACTACAAAGATGGTGGCCAGAAATCAAAATGTGATCACTGTGGAAAACTTGGTCATGAAAAGTCCAAATGCTTTGAAATCGTCGGATATCCATCCTGGTGGGACATGAGCAGAACAAACAGAAAACGATCCACAAATTCAGGGGGAGCACATTTGGCTTGGGCAGACAATGGTGGTCAAAACAGAAATTCAGTTCAAGAAGCAAACAATGTTGCTCTCCTTGGATCGTGCACTAACAAATCAGAACAGAAACAAGAATACATGTCTGGTAATAAACTCATTTTTGGCACACATAATTGGGTCTTGGACAGTGGAGCTTCATACCACATGACTCCATTGTACCATCTTCTTAATCATGTGTGTGAACTTGAAGAACCTTTACATATTACAGTTCCAACAGGAGAAGTGGTAATTGTTCAAAAGAAAGGGAATGTGATTCTTGACAGCAACATTACTTTGTTGGATGTGCTTTTTATACCTCAATTAAAATTTGATCTCTATTTACAAATTGACAAAAACATAACTTGTTATCCTAATAATTGTGTGATACAGACCTAACCAGGAAGAAGATGATTGGATCAGGTGATTTGCATGATGGGGTATATGTATTCAAGTCTATACAAGAAAGCATCATTGGCAACCTACACTCAAGACAAAAATGTTCTATGGCATGCAAGGATGGGTCATCCCTCCAACCAGTATTTGTCTAGGCTTTCTACATACATTGGTTTTAATTTTGATATTAATAAAATAGAATGTTGTGATGCTTGCCATCGTTCTAAACAATGTATGATTACTTTTCCTTTAAGTGCAAATAAAGCCAATAGAATTTTTGATTTGATTCATTGTGACTTATGGGGAAAGTATAGCACAAGTTCACACAATGGTTCACACTATTTTTTGACTATAGTGGATGACTATTCTCGTGCTACTTGGGTTTATCTTTTGAAAGATAAAACAGAAACTGTCAACCATATCATTAATTTCTGTAAAATGGTTGCAACACAGTTTGAAACCAAAGTCAAGGTTATAAGAAGTGATAATGGAACCGAATTTGTTAATGCAAAGGTTCACACTTTTCTTGATGATGAAGGAATTCTTCATGAGACCTCATGTGTCCATACACCACAGCAAATGGTCGTGTGGAAAGGAAGCACCGCCACATACTTGATGTGGCACGTGCTCTCAGATTTCATGCCAACTTGCCCTTGCAATTTTGGGGAGAATGCATCTTAACTGCTGTTTATCTCATCAATAGAACCCCAACAGTGGCAAATGAAGGTATTACACCTTATCAATTGTTATATGGTAAGCCTCCTTCTTATGAGCATTTGAGAGTTTTTGGTTGTCTTTGTTATGTAAAAACACCAACCAAACCTTATGATAAGTTTGCTGATAGGGCAAATAGGTGTGTTTTTGTTGGTTATCCTAGAGGAAAGAAAGGTCAAGTAGTATACAATCCATGTACTAGAGAATTTTCTGTTTCAAGAGAGGTTAAATTCTATGAACATTTGTTTCCTTATAAGCAGAATGTAGAAAACAGCCCGGCCAGGGATTTTTCCATATTCTACTTCACCAAATGAAGTAAATCACTCCATTGTTATGGATAGTAATGACACGGCAGGAAGTGATCATGATTTGGTTGTTCAAAGCAGTTCTAGTTCTCCTCAATTGCTTCATAATGCTGCCACAGAACATGCAAAGACCGCTACCCGAACTTAACAGGGACAAGAAGATTTGAGTGAGAGAGTATCAAGAGATAGGAGACCTCCTACATATTTGAAGGACTATTATTGTCATACAGCAGTTCAAGAACCCCAACGCATCACCCTGACTCAAACATCTTCATCTGGTAAGCCTTATCCAATCTCACAATATATTAGTTATGATAATTTTTCTTCTTCACATAAAGCCATCAAGTCACATGATGAGCCTAAGAATTTCTCTCCAATCTCCAAAGTGGCAAGAAGCCATGGCACAAGTGATTGGAAGAGAATAACACACTGGACATTGGCACCTCTTCCACCAGGAAAGAAATTAGTTGGTTGCAAATGGATTTACAGGATCAAATACAAAGCCAATGGAGAGATTGACAAATATAAAGCACGCTTGGTGGCGAAAGGCTATACTCAAATTGAAGGAGAAGATTTCACAGAAACCTTTGCTCCAGTAGCAAAGATGACAACAGTACGTTGCTTATTAGCTATAGCAGCAGTTCAAAACTGGGAGCTTCATCAAATGGATGTTAGCAACGCTTTTCTCCATGGCGATCTTGATGAGGAGGTGTACATGGCTGTTCCTCCAGGATATGTGGTGCATAATTCACAGCATGTTTGCAAATTGCAGAAATCTTTATATGGACTTCGGCAAGCATCTCGAAATTGGTATGCCAAACTCTCACAAGCCTTGATACACTATGGTTTCAAACAGTGCAGTTCAGATCATAGTCTTTTCGCTTATGCTATCCTCTTGAGTCTGTTTTATCAACAGATAGGAGTTTGTTATCTTGAGTCTGTTTTATCAACTCTTATAAATGTACACCATCTGTTGGATGGAAAATGAATGAGAAACAATCAATTTTCTATTATAACGCTTCTCAAAATGAGTTGAAGAAGATCTAAATCCAACTAATAGAAAAATTAATGAAAGCCAACTTTCCTTCTCCCTTCTATAGTTAATAAACTTAGTAATTAAAACAAGAAAACACAGATAAATATAAAAATGATGATTAGTTCCTCCTGTTACAGAAACTAAGGATTATAAATTAATTTTAAATTAATATTTCAAAGTTAAAGTTAATACTAAAATAAAACCTTTATATTCAAATAAAACACTAATTTTAAAATTAATAGGTAATATCTATATAAGATTTGATATACTAACACCACTAAATTATAACTCCTCGTAAAAAGTAGATCAAGCATGCATTTTATTTTAAAAGAAAAAAACATAAGAATAAGCACATAACCAAATGATTGATAAATTTCTTTAAAAAACATAAATGGTATACTTTTTTAAAATGAAGTGGAAAATTAATCAAGTATTGTGGTTTTTAAAAAATTAATATTTGGTTATACACTTTTTAAGTGGGAAATTATTTTATCATATCAAGTTAAGATGTGATATAAAATTTGCTATATATAGTAGTTCCTTACCCATCCTATTAGATACATAGATTCGTGTCTCCGATGCACCATTAACTTTGTGAAGCATCGATGCACCATGGCATTGTAACCATTGATTTATTGATATAAAAATAAAGGGTAGAGATTAAAGACCTGAAACCTTTTGAATCGGCCAGCTTCATCCCTTAAGGATGCGCACTGCCTCCCCCACCCTAACTCCAACTGCCCCAACTCCCATCGCCAGCAACCTCCCACACATACTCCAACGACCCAAAGCCTCCAAATCCAACCCTTGTAACTAGGGGTGTTCTTGGATCGGTTTGGATCGGTTTTGAGGCAAAAAATCATTCAATTCAAACAATATAAGTATCATCGGTTCGGTTTGGATTGGATGTATTTCAATAACCAAACCGATCCAATTCAAACCGATTAAAATCGGTTTGGATTGGATTGGATGATTCGATTTTTAACCAATAAAATAATAAAAATACAATCTAAATGAGAGTAATACACAACAACAATATAATTCAAATTTCAAACTTCAAACCATTCATAAAGTCATACAAATCATACAAATAAATAAAATCCAACAATAATTTCAAAGTTCAGAATTCAAACAAATAATTTGACATTGAGGTGAATCCACCAGTAGACATAGAGAGCTCGACACCATATTTAACACTGAAACTTTGAAGGGGACTATTTTAGTATAGATATGGCCTTGAGTTGTCTGCTTTATTGTTATATTCTTGTATATTGAGACATGCTTGCAAGGGGCTATGATTGCCAGATTGATTACTATACTTGTTGGATTTCCTTTTACTTTCTTCTTCAGTTTTCTCTTAGGAGTCCTTGCTTTGGTATTTTGCTCTGTATGTTTCTCATTGTATAAGAGCTCTTGGAAGACAATTTTGGAGCTTCTGTACTTGTCATATAAATCATGTTTTTTGTTTACTATAATTATTGAGCTTCCAATATACTTTCTGTGTCTTTTGTTTCAATTTTGGATCATATTGACTAATAAACTCATCTTGTTTTACTAGTATTCAGCTCCTTTTAATTAAGGGAAAACTTATGAAAGTTACTAAATTTTATATTTGTGAATAAATTTCATATTAGCTCAAGTAACTGCGAATATTTTGCAGCATCTTGGTGGTCAAGGCTACTCTTATATTGGTTCGGTTCGGTTTAGATCGGTTCCATAAAATTGAACCAAAAATTGAATCGAACCGATCGGTTCTTCAAAAAATCATCCAAATTAATCCAATCCATTTCGATTTTTGTCGATTTTTGGTTTTTTTTTTGGATTGGTTTGGATCTGAACACCATTACTTGTAACTAAACCACCACCATCGTCTCTACAACCACCAACTCAATAGAAGAACTTAGTAGATTGGAGCTCCTATCGTCATCGCCACCCATCGCCGCACCCAAACCTGAAAACATATCCAAGCTGCAAGCTCCATCGGAACCACGCCTAGCTGCTCTGCTTCGCCCCCAACCTTTGACGAGTCCATCTCATTTTCTGCTACCCATGACTAAACTCGTCTCTTCTATTCAACGGGTTGTGGCTGTGGGCGGCAATTGTGGCTTGGTTCAGGTTTTAGGTGTTTGTTGTAGGGTTATGCTCTGTGGTGGTCAGTGGTTCAAGTTTTGTGGATGGGTCTGTGGTGGTGGTTTACAGCTTCAATGGTGGTTGTGAGTGGCACGATGGTGTTGGGTTGTCGGCTAGGTGATGTGCGACTACCTGGGGTTATTGCCGGTGGTAGTTGGGCTTGTATGTTGTAGAGACGATTGGGGTCTTTTTAGAAAAAAAAAAAAGGTGACCTGTAATAACAAGTCATTTTGACTGGTATATGATGCACTAAAACTCCTGATGGTGGATCATAGCATCCTCTTGGATACTGATCTAGACTCCTTAATCTAATAGTTAGGACTTAGAGGCCCTAAAGGAGAGCAAACACCTAAGACCTAATCTCTCTAACCTTATGTGTGAATATTTTCTCTAATGTTCTTAGAAAACTGCATAATGTGCAATTTAGTGGGAGAAAGAAACAACTGAAGTAAGTTTTATAATTTTTTTAAAATACAAGTTAGAGAAATTCTTGTATATATTTGGTATGTTAAAGTTGGGTGTAGTAAATCAATAATATATTGACATATTGTTAATTAATAATTAACTACTATAATTAATAAAATATCAATATATTATTAGCTTAGCATACCCAATTTAGATGGACCAAGTTTAGACAAAAATTTTCCATACAAATTATTTACTATTTTATTTTATTTTTTGTCTTTTTATCTGTATAATGCTAGAAAAACTACATTGCAAATGATCCATTTCCGTGTAAGGACTCATTTGAATTTTAAAGTAAAATCTTTTTTTATGTGATCTTTTTTAAAAAAATAAAAGTTATTTTATGTTTTGATGTTGTTAGAATATCTAGAACATATCTCAAGATTAAATTAGGCTTGATTTTGTGTTATTTTAGGAATTTAGTTGGCACATAATTAGAGATACTATTTTAATTATATCTGATTGTATTTCCTTCTTTATATAGACTCATTCTCCTATAAATATGGAATCATCTTGTACACACTAATTAATTCATATATTTGGAAATAATTCAGAGAATATACAGAAACTTTATCCAAACTTTTTTCCGTGTCCATATTTCTCTATTTCTATCATGGTATTAGAACCATGGTATCCACCTTGAGGAAAGTTTCTCTTTTTTCGCTATGCAAAGTTCGTGGAACTCGTTACAATGCAGCGTTCGTGAAACTTGTTAGAATCGTTACTAGTCACCATCAAATTTAAATTTAGTTTTGTTGTTCTCCTCATCTTTGTCCACTCTGGCCCAATCTTTTCGCACACTCACTGTCACTATTTTTCCATCACTCCATTCCAGACTCAGTTGCCACATCCACCGTTCTAGATTCCAGACTTCGTCCTAGATTTCAGACTCTGTTTTAGACGTTGTCTTAGATTTCAGACTTCGTTCTGATGCCAGACTCCATTTCAGACTTCGTCCTAGATTTCAGATTCCGTTCTGATGTCATACTCCATTTCAGATTTCGTCTTAGATTTCAGACTCTATTTTAGACTTCATCCTAGATTTCAGACTCTGTTTTAGACTCCGTATTATATTCTAGACTTCGCTTTGATTGCAGACTCTGTTCCCATTGTAGATTTTCCTAGATGCAGATGATTCTATCCCAAATGCAATTTGGGTCAATTGGCTTTTCTAAGATCTCGATGTTGTGTTTTTAGATTATTTTTAGTTTATTTTATTTTCGTGTGTCTAATTGTAATAAGCTAAAGCTTAGTAGCTTTAGCTAATTAAATGCGGTGTTAGAATATCAGAACATATCTCAAGATTAAATTAGGCTTAATTTTGTGTTATCTTAGATATTTGGTTCGCATATAATTAGAGATATTATTTTGATTATATTTGATTATATTTCCTTCTTTATATAGACTAAGCTTTAACTTAAGAGAGAGTGTTACAATATCAGAACATATCTCAGGATTAAATTAGGCTTGATTTTATGTTATTTTAGGAATTTGGATCGCATATAATTATAAATATTATTTTCATTATATTTAATTGTATTTCTTTCTTTATATACTTTTTCTCCTATAAATAGGGAATCCTCTTATACACTGATTAATTCAGATATTCAGAGATAATTCATAGAATATGCATAAACTTTCTCCAAACTTTTTTCCATATCCATATTTCTCTATTTCTAACAGATGTAATATTAAAGAAGTATTTTTTTAATATTTGAACAACTTCTTTATGTTATAAAATAGGTCTTTTTAAGAAGCACCAAAATCTTAAAAAAAAAACACAATTTGTACCATTTCTAATACTTTTTTTTAAAAAAAAAAGTTCATCCAAACATGTTAAAAATGAGTAAAAGTATTTATTCTTTTTTAAAAAAAAAGATCTTTTTTTTATTTAAAAAAATGCAAACAAGCTGTGAATCCAATCCAATCCAATCTTACAACACAATTTAGAGTATTAATTGCAAAACCTTATCAACTCATCATTTTCAATTTTATTCTTTATAAAATTTTCAATATATTCAATAAAACTCAAAATATTCAGGTAATAGCAAGAAGCATACTGTTTAGCAAATATTTACATTAAGAAAGTCTGTCACCGTAACAAAGTAAAATAAATATATAAATAATGCTATATACATATACTTACATACACATCAATTCTTATCTATATAATTTTTATTATCTAATTATAATTTATTTTATTTTATTTTCTACACAACTGCACTTTAAATATGATTCTGATTCTGATTCAACTAATTAAGCCAAGTATAAGCATACGTGCAAGAAACTTTATCTTAAAAATATTAACGAAGATCGAGTGCCAACTGCATGATTTTCGTAAAGGTATTGTCAATCATCATTCAGAAGATAGAGCCACGAAAATCTCACGCTGGTTGTAATTTTTTGACTCTGTCATTTCGTAGGGCTGTCACATATGTAAATTTGTAATTGAAAGATCATCGTGGAAATTCTTATCAACGGCTTCTTGTTTTTCAAGGAGATAACGCGCATGCATTCATCGATTCCAAGATTCTTTAAGACATTATGGCAAGGATTAGTTAAATTGACATGGTTAAGTTGCCTTCAAAAATATTTTTTTAAAGAGTTCTTAGATATTCTTAGAACCAGATTTATCATGTTATGTACTATTAAATGTATAGTATTTCATGTATAGCATTAAAAATATAGTATATAAGGGTCTGTTTGGTATGAAGGATATGATAAGACCTGATAGTATTAGACATAATAGTATAAGATCTGATAGTATAAGACCTGATAGTATAAGGCTTAATACGTAATGGTTGAGGATATCAATGTATTTAAAATTGTAATAAAAAAATCTTTATAGCAACTTATACATCAAAACCCAATCAGACCTAATCTCACCCTCAAAGGCTTGATTAAGTTATCTATCATTTTAATGTATAAAAAGAATTTGATGGATAAGCTTATACAATACAATATTTACACTAAACAACTGATAAAGTTATAATGTATTGTATTAACTTATCCTATCAAATTTAATACAACATGTCAAACAGGTCCTAAGAGACAAATAAGAACACATATAGTTGAAGTGGTAAATATTTAATTGTGATAATGAAAACCCACATAGCTGATATAGTAAATATTCAATATTACGTAACAAAGAAATTTTCTTAATCGGAGTGTGCTTAAGAATTTTTCTAAATTTTTTTATTCCGCACATGCTATTTAGTTTTTGTTGGTATGTAGTCCAGGTTATGGAGTAATCTATTTCCCTTATATATATATATGGATAATCTATATATATATATATATATATATATATATTAAAATTTATTTAAATGTCATATAATTAATTTTAAAAGTTACATGATTTTATGTTGTAATCATGATCATTCTTAAAAGATTTAATAATACAGATTTATTCATTTCACTCTTATCATAACCTATTTCTTTCAATATATATATATATAATGGACGAATACGCAAGCATACGTTTCATGTTTGTTTGGGTAATAGCAATGAAATTAATAGCAATGAAATTCCCCAATATCATGCTAAGAATAGCTAAGATTTCCAGAAGAAGATGACATTCGTTTGATGAGAAATAAAAGGGAATATAAAAAATTCGAGTGGCTGAAGCTAAAGCAGCTACTTTCGAAGTAACAGAAAGAAAAGCAATGACTGGAGTGGGAGAGTCAAAGTCGAAAAGAGGATTCCTCACTCATGATCTATTATGTGCCTTTGCATCTAGCATTGGGTAGACCTTATACAATAACTGTCATAGCTCTACCGTATCTTTTATTTCATTTCTTCGGCAATAATCACAAACCCTTTTTGAATTATGGATACAAGAATCCAAATTCAATACGTAATTTTATGTAACAATGTAGATGAGGGAGAGGGTAAGCCAGGAGTTAATTCATTTTTAGGGGCATTTGTGTCATTTTCTTCCCCTAAGTTGAAAAAAAGAAATTAGAATTGGTTTTAAAAATAAGGGACGGAGAGCGACAGAGACATCGTCTCTTCTTCTTCATGTTCGTGAAGCAATAGGCTTCACTTGAAGCCACACCCACTTCTCTTCCTTTCTTGCATTTTGACACCAGATCCTTGTACCCACTTGCACCAAGAGTTTGAGGTAAGTTTCTATACTTTTTTTTTGTGTGAGTCAAATCTCATATTCCCTCAAGTTTTGCTATCTCAAAAATGGTGGGTGAGTGCAAAAGTAGAAACCTAAGAGTGTGGGAGCTTGGTTTCTAGTAAGTGGTAATGAGGAAGCCAAAACTTGGTTTTTTTCATGAGTTTCTTGAAAATCCTAAACCCTATAATTAGGGATTTTACCTAATCTCTTTATCCCTTTGTTAATTCAACTCTAAATGAAATTTCTAAAGCCTTATCAATTGCAAATTGTAATTATAGTATAGTTATTTTATTTATTCATGATGCTTGTGTTTTAAATTCCTAAAATCTAGTGGGTAAATCTAAGTTTTAAGGAAAAAAAAAAAGCTCTCCTTTGAGGTTGCTTCCTAATGTAAGTCATTGTTTCATTTATCTTGACTTGTCAAAATATTTGTTTATGCCCAGATTTAGTGGGCACTACACAGCTTGCTCCTCCGAGTGTCGCGGAGACTGATTAAGTTGGTTCTTCATATTTGTGAGTGGTTAGTTTACACTGTGACACATTTTAAAATTTTAACCTCTTGTCACGTATTTATATTTCTTCTAATAGTATTTCAAACCAAGTTTCCTTTATTATTTTAAGAGTTAGAAATTTGGAGTTCTTTATAATAGCTTTGGTTATAGCCTCAAGCTTCATATTTTGGGGAAACAAAATCTTTAAGCTAGCTTATGAATTTATTTTATGATCATTATACTTTTAGAACTGTATTTTCTTGACTTTGTGACCTATTGAGTTGTTACTCCGGAAAGCAAGCCTATGATGGTTGTAAATTTTTGTTATGAGAATTTAGCTATAAAGGTTGTGTGTTAAAACTTTGTTCACCATTAGCGAAGAGATATAACGACATATGTTCCACTTGTCGTGGTGAAGAGAAATAACGACGCGTGTTCCTCCTGCCGTGACGAAGAGAGGTAATAGTGTGTTCCTCCTGTCATGACGAAGAGAGATAACGACGTGTTTGTCACCTGCCGTGGTGAAGAAAGATAACGATATGTTTTCCACCTGCCGTAGCAAAGAGAGATAACGACTTGATTTCCGCCTGTCGTGGCAAAGAGATGTAATAGCTAATGTGCATATATTAGATGTAAAGAGATTTTGTTTAGGATATAAGATGAGATGTGTTAAGCAGAGTTGAATTCCTTTACGATTATAAATTTACTTTTGTAAAGGAAAGCACGTGACAAGTGATTTCATTTATAAACTTCATGTATTTGATTATTGTGTTTTGAGTTGTTTTGCAAAGCTTAAATATTTGTGTCATTACTTGTTTCCTCTTCGTGTTCACTATGTTTATTATGCCCTCACTGAATCTATGTGACTCACCCCATTTCTTTCCCTTCAGTTTTGTAGACTGTTGAGTAGCGGGTTCCTGGGATTTGCTATTCTGCCCAGGAATAGTTGTCTTTTGGTAGGCCTTCATTGCTTTGGTGGCCAGTGTTACACGTTGACTCTAGTATTTTACAGCTATAGGAGATAAAGTTTATTTTCTTTCTTTTGATGTATATATATATATATACATATATACATATATATGACCATAAAGTCTTGATATGTCCCTTCTGTATAGCTGGCTCTATTTGTACTTATGACTGATGCTAGATGCTTATATTTATGTCGGATCTGGATATGTATTATTGATCAGGTCTGACTGAAATGTGTAGATTATCCAGTTTTTAGAGGAAACTCTATCAGATTCTTGATAGCTATAATCTAAGTTTCAAATTATTTTCTTAATTTGATGTTGTATTGTTAAGTGTCGCAACTGGAATCGCGACGGGACGACCAAAAAATATAAAAAAATAATGGAGTCGCCACCAATGTTTATTTAAATTGGAAAAACATTAGAAAAACCCTTAAAATAGGAAAACTGGTCTTTTGAAAATGAGTTTGGATTCGGGAGTCGATTACAGGTAGGGAAGGTATTAGCACCCTACACTACCCATTCCATGAACGGTACCTTAAGTTAGTTGTGCAAATTTTAATAATCTCAAATATATTTATTTTAACCCCTTTAAACAAAAGACTTTGTAGTTATTTTTTATTTTTTTTATTTTTTTTTATTTTTTGAAAAGAAATAAAAGAAGCAACCAAATTATGAAAATTTATATTTTTTTTTACTTGACAGAAATGGATTTCTGCTCCTACGTATCTCCTGGTACAATGGAGAACTCAAAGTCACGTAGTTCTTTTGCAAATGATTGTGGGTTGATTGATTTTAAAGAAAACATTTTTTTATAAAGAAATTTTGTTTGAAAATAAAATCATCATTGCACAGGATTCAAGGCAGCACTAGGCTACTCAATAAATCCTTATGATCCAACTGACATTGAAGATAACATTCGTTATTCAATCAATATCAGGGGTCATTGCATTGATTAAGAAAAAAAAAAGTTTTTGTGTCATTTTCATTCATTTAAAAAAAAAAGCATAGAGACAAGCAAACAAACACAATTTTTTTTAGCCAAATAAATAAGAACAAACAAGATTGAATATGAGCATCACAAAATAAACTTAAAACAAAAATTAATGATTTTCAGATTTTTCTCAATTTTTATTATTTTTATTTATTTATTTTTCTTCATTCTTTGTTTTTTTTTATTATTTTATTTTGATTTTCCCTTTCTTACATACTTTTATTTTTCATGCTTAATAATCATCTAAAGGAAACTATACAAATCTAACCCAAAAGAAAAAAAAAAGTTCCAAGCCCAAAACAAACTTCAGACCAAAAAAGAAGAAAAGAAAAAAAAAACTTTAAAGCTTTGCAGCAGTTTTATTTTCTTTCAACCGAAACACATATCTCAAATATATTCCAAATATTATATTCTGAAGCTTAAGCAAAATGAAATGGAGGAAGGGAGACTCACTCCCACCAACAGGAGGCTACGGTGTATGTCGCAGAGTGACCGGATCCGTGCGGGTCGACCGGCGAACGCGGCGTCAACAAGTTCAGTTCCGGCTTGGTGCAGATCTGGGCCGGATGGGTGCTGGCTCGAACGGAGCCGCGCGAACGGCGGCAGATCCGGCTGTTTGCGGCGTCGAGGCCTCTGGTTCGCGGTGGAACTCGTGCGATGCGCGGTGGCTCGGACCGGTGTAGCAGCGGCTTGGTCTCAAGTGGACGGCGCGATTGAAGGTGCGGTGGGTCGGTGGTCGAGGAGCTCGGTTGAGGGCGGCAGCACACGGTGGCCAGGCGCGACACGATGGGACCGGCGACCAGATCTGAAGCAGGCGATTCGAAGAGGGGCTGCGACGCGGGTCGAGACCGGACTGGTTCGCTAGGTAGCGGGGCCGGCGCGATGAGCAGCGGGGTCGATGGGATGGGCGACGGGTTCGCTGAACTGGAGCGAGGCGACCAGCGGTGCGGCGCGGTGGAGTGACGAGGTTGCGCGACGCGGAGTGGTGGCTCGCGCGGTTAGATGGTGACGACGCGTGCGGTGGGGATCGGCTCGTGATCCCGCTGGTCTTGGCCGGATCCTGGAGGTTGAGGGTCTCGGTGTTTGGGTTCTTGTTTGCGGGTTCACGGTTGGGAGCTTGGGTGAGGTTGTGTGGTTGGGTGGTGTTTTGGTTGGAAGATGGAAGAAGGTAGTTGAGGTGGCTCACTTGAATTGACTCGGTTGTGGGTGGTGAGTTGGTGAAAACAAAAATGAATGGTGATGGGATGCTTGGTTTATGGTGGTTGTTGTTGGTTGTTGAAGGTGGGTTGAGGTTCTTGGGTTGATTGTGGTGGTGGAGGTTGAAGAAGATGAATAGTGAAGGGTGGTGATGGGAGGTTGTGTGCAAACGTGAATGGAGTTGATGGGGATGAAGGGTTGGCTTCCTGAGGTGATGCTGTGATGTTGGCTATGGAGATTGGTTCTCTGTGAGAGCCAAGGTGTGGTCTTCGTCTCTCGGAAAAATCGAACCCCCCGCTTGCCTTCTCCTTTGCTCTTTTATCCGAAAAATTTGGAGGCTTCCCCCCCTGTCCAAGGTGGAGAGGTGCGCTGGTTGACCCGGCTTGGGTCACTCTAACACTTCCTCATTTATACTTTACGCCCCTCGCTCCAAGCTCCTCCTTCTCCAATGCCCGCCGCTCTTCCCAAACCATGATAGGTAGCTCCCCAAGGTATGCATGCTTAGAGCCGACTAATGCATTAGGAGAAAGCTACGTTACTCTACTCGGCTTTTTTTTTATTCATTTTTTCTTGTAACAACAATGAAGGAAATCGTGTTTTATTATTTATTATTTATTATTTTATTTTTTATTTTTTTTTTTTTTTTTATTATTGTATTTTTTGTTTTGTTTTTTTTTGTTTTGTTTGCACAAATAAGAAAAAAAAGACCAAGCAAACCAAGTGCTCACAATACTGCAATTAAGCGTTAATCCTTGATTAAGTGACAAAATTTTATGGACAAAATTAGGTATCAACAACTGCCCCCCTGTGCTTTGCATTTAAAATAAATGGGAAGCAAAGGAATTGATTTAATTTTGTCCATAAAAAAAATTCATTTCTTTTTCCTTTTCTTTCTTTCTTTCTTCCTTTTTTTGGAAAGCAAAATGACGTAAAAGGTAATGGACATTAAACGAGAGAGAAAGTTCGCGGAGTCGGGCGCCCGTCGAAACTAGATAAAGAGGTAAAAAACTTACGGAATTGGGTATCCGCTGAAACTTGACAGAAAACTTAAAAGGCAATGGGCACAAGGCCCTTACTTGATGGGTACGAGGACCCGAAAACTAAAAGACAATGGGTGCGGGGACCTGGGAGTTAAAAGACAACGGGTGCGGGGGGAGAAACTAAAAGACAATGGGACCCGGAAACTAAAAGACAATGGGTGCGGGGACCCGAAATTAAAATGGGTGCGGGAAAAGACAAAGACAAGGTGCGGGGACCCGAAAAATTAAAAGCATGGGTGCGGGGACCCAGAAACTAAAAGACAATGGGTATGGGGACCCAAAAACTAAAAGGCAATGGGTGCGGGGACCCGAAAATTAAAAGACAATGGGTGCGGGGATCCGAAAATTAAACGGCAATGGGTGCGGGGACCCAAAAACTTAAAGACAATGGGTGCGGGGACCCGGAAACTAAAAGACAATGGGTGCGGGGACCCGGAAACTAAACGACAATGGGTGCGGGGACCCGAAAACTAAAAACAATGGGTGCGGGGACCCGGGAACTGAAAGACAATGATTTTGCAAATGCATGTGATGCCAGAGACGATGCATGTCATATCAGTAGTGATGCTTGAAGGCAGTGCATGTAATGCCTAAGATGATGCATGCCGCAATAGATGTCCTACTATAGAGATTCTCATGAATAAATTGAGTAAGCACTTTTTTTGTTTTTTGCTTTTTTTGTTTTTTATTTATTTTTTTTTCAGAGCTTTGATTGAGTCACTCTTAATTCCACAACCCTTAAAGACTTTTCCCACAGTAGGATCGAGATTGAACAGTAACATTCGTTGATTTTCCTGATGATTCTTACTTTTCTCATCAACTCTTGTCAGGATTTCATTGTGTTTCCCATGACCTTCGAGATTGTTAAAGCAAATCTAAATGCTTTTGCCATATTGTCACATGTTTCACATCTCAATATAGAACTATCATAAAAATGCATATTAAATCAACAATGGGTTACAACAAAAAGGGATTATCATTATAGACAGGAAAAGTACAAGAAAGGCAGTACAAATGAGACTCGAATTGAAAAGGTTTACAAAAGAAATGTTGGGGTGGAATTTTCCAACTCTTCCAGTGATGCTCTCTTGGATGATCAGTGCTAACTTCCCATGTCCGCGACCTTGAACATCCCCTTGTCTGTTTCTAAGAATATGATTTGACCCAACTTTTACATATTGGGAGTGTCTCCTGACAAGACTTCGCATATTCAAACTGCCCCGGTTCGGCCCAGATATTCTCAAACTGCCCCAGTTTGTGACTTGAGGTATGTTCACTTCTTCGGATGTGTCAAGTACCATTTTTTAACCCTAACTTTTGCCTAGGTTGCTCTTCCGAGTTTTCAACCTAGCAGGTCGCTCTAACTTTTGCCTAGGTCGCCTTTTCAGGTTTTCAGCCTAGCGAGCCATTTTTCTTTTCCTCTTTTTTTTTAAGCATAGTACATTTTGACTGCATCTGAATTTACGGGAAGTGGTAGATCTTCGCCATCCATGTTTGTGAGAATCAAAGCTCCTCCCGAGAAGGCCTTTTTTACGACATAAGGTCCATCATAGTTTGGAGTCCATTTTCCTCGAAAATCCTTTTGAATAGGAATGATCTTTTTGAGTACTAAGTCTCCTTCTTGAAACTGTCGAGGACGCACCTTTTTTGCATAGGCCTTCATCATTCTCTTCTGGTAAAGCTGACCATGACATAGTGCGGTTAATCTCTTTCCTTCAATGACGTTCAACTGATCAAGTCGAGTCTGGACCCATTCGGCTTCTTCTAGTCCTGCCTCAATCAGCACCCTTAATGATGAGATTTCCACTTCAATAGGGAGTACCGCTTCCATTCCATAAACCAAAGAGAAAGGGGTTGCCCCAGTTGAAGTACGAACGGACGTGCGATAACCACACAGTGCAAATGATAGCATTTCGTGCTAGTCTTTGTATGTTACAACCATCTTCTGAATGATCTTCTTGATATTCTTGTTTGCTGCCTCAACTGCCCCATTCATCTTTGGGCAATAGGGTGAGGAATTGTGGTGCTCAATTTTGAAATTCTCACACATCTCTTTCATCATCTTATTATTCAGATTAGTGGCATTATCTGTAATAATCTTGCCTGGCAAACCATAACGACAAATCAGCTCCCTTTTGACAAACCTGACCACTACACTCCTGGTGACATTAGCATAAGAAGAGGCTTCGACCCATTTTGTGAAGTAATTAATTGCAACCAGAATGAAGCGATGTCCCTTTGAGGCCCTTGGTTCAATGGGTCCTATGACATCCATTCCCCACATCGAGAATGGCCAAGGTGCTGTTAAAACATTCAAAGGTGCTGGTGGCATATAAACCTTATCAGCATATGTCTGGCATTTATGACACTTTTTCACATAGTTGAAACAATCAGTCTCCATTGTCAACCAATAGTAACCCGCTCTTAGTATCTTTCTTGCCATTGCATGCCCATTTGCATGAGTTCCAAAAGAACCTTTATGAACATCTTTGATGATCTTCTCTGCCTCCGTTGTATCAACGCATCTTAGCAGCACCATATCATAGTTCCTCTTGTAAAGCACCTCCTCATTTAGAAAGAAACCCATTGCGAGTCTTCTGAGGGTCCTTTTGTCATTTTTTGAAGCATGTGGAGGGTACTCTCTGCTTTTGATGAAGCATTTGATGTCATGATACCACGGTTTCCCATCTGGTTCCACTTCCATCATTTGACAATATGTCGGTTGGTCACGACTTTCCATTTTTATAAGCGACAAGTCCCTATCTTGATTTACTTTGAACATTGACGATAATGTGGCTAGGCATCAGCCAACTGATTATCTTCTCGAGGGATATGATGGAATGTAACTTCGTCAAGTTGTTCAATCAACTCCTTGATGTAGGCATGATAAGGGATTAACTTGGCATCTTGAGTTTCCCATTCTCCCTTTAGCTGATGGATGACCAAAGTAGAGTCCCCATATACCTCAAGAACTTTTACCTTTGAGTCTACCGCTGCTTGGATTCCCATGGCACATGCTTCATACTCAGCTATGTTGTTTGTACAGTCGAAGCACAACCTAGCAGTGATTGGGATGAAACTATTTGCAGGGGAAATCAGTATGGCCCCAACTCCATGCCCTAGTGAATTGGAAGCTCCATCGAACAACAAAGTCCATTTTTCTTTTTTCGAGGGTTTTTCTTCCTTAAACAAAGCCATTACATCTTCATCAAGGAACTCACA
Source organism: Ormosia semicastrata (assembly GCA_029884595.1). Lineage (NCBI taxonomy): Eukaryota > Viridiplantae > Streptophyta > Magnoliopsida > Fabales > Fabaceae > Ormosia > Ormosia semicastrata. Next base: position 7,510,532 of record JAQQTO010000041.1, read on the forward strand.
CTGCATAGACCCATAATCCTCCACTGGTTGACTAGCCAAGAAATCTGCCAGAGTGCTGCCTTTGACTGCTTTTTGCGTGACGTAGACAATGTCATATTCTGATAGCAAAACTTGCCAGCGTGTAATCCTCCCAGTGAGGGCAGGTTTTTCAAAGATGTACTTGATCGGGTCCATTTTGGACACTAACCAAGTGGTGTAACACAACATATACTGCCTTAACCGGTGGGCTGCCCATGCCAAGACGCAGCATGTGCGTTCCAACAATGAATATTTTACCTCATAGTTGGTAAACTTCTTACTCAAGTAATAGATGGCATGCTCCCTTTTGCCAGTTTCATCGTGCTGTCCCAGTACACAACCCATGGACTCATCCAACACAGTCAAGTACATGATGAGAGGCCTTCCTGGCACTGGAGGTACCAAAACTGGGGGTTCTTGCAGATACTGCTTGATCTTCTCAAATGCTACCTGACAATCCTCATTCCACTCTACTGTCTGGTTTTTACGCAACAACTTGAAGATTGGCTCGCATGTTGCAGTCAACTGGGATATAAACCTAGCAATATAGTTTAGCCTTCCCAAAAACCCACGAACTTCTTTTTCAGTGCTAGAAGCTGGCATCTCTATGATTACTCGAACTTTGTCTGGATCAACTTCTATCCCTTTCTCGCTAACCACAAACCCCAAGAGCTTGCCTGACTTTACCCTAAAAGTGCACTTAGTAGGATTCAGTCTGAGCCTGAACTTTCTCAACCATTCAAAGAGCTTTTGCAGATCGGTTATGTGATCTTCTTCTGTTTTTGACTTTGCAATCATGTCATCCATATAAACTTCTATTTCTTTGTGCATCATGTCATGGAACAATGCCACCATCGCCCTTTGATAAGTTGCTCCGGCGTTCTTCAATCCAAATGGCATCACTTTATAGCAAAAAGTTCCCCACAGAGTGATGAATGTGGTCTTCTCCATATCTTCAGGTGCTATCTTGATTTGATTGTATCCCGAGAAACCATCCATAAAGGAGAAAAATGCATGTTGAGCAGTGTTGTCCACCAAAACATCAATATGAGGTAGAGGGAAGTTGTCTTTAGGGCTGGCCCTATTCAAATCTCTATAGTCAACGCACATTCGCACCTTCCCATCTTTCTTTGGGACAGGGACGATGTTAGCAACCCATTGAGGGTACTTTGCAACAGCGAGGAAACCTACATCAAACTGCTTTTTAACCTCTTCTCTAATTTTTAGTGACATCTCCGGCTTCATTCGTCTCAACTTTTGCTTGACCGGAGGACATTCTGGTTTTAATGGCAATTTGTGCTCAACTATGCCAGTGTCTAAGCCAGGCATATCTTGGTATGACCAGGTGAAAATATCACAATAATCAGATAATAGCTTAACCAACTTGCTTCGCTCATCTTCTTTCATGGTAGTGCCAATTTTAACTTCTTTTTTATCATCCTCTGTCCCCAAATTAATCAGTTCAGTTAGCTCTTCATGAGGTTGAATTTCCTTGGCCTCTTGTTCCATTAATCTCATTAGCTCAAGAGAGGGTTCCCAATTGTCATCATTATCCTCATCAACATGATTAACAGGATGGTCAAAATCGCATAATGGGGTCATAGCACTGTCATTTTCAAAAGAGTCACTTTCAGATCTGCATTTATTGGTGTTAACACAAGTAAAAAAAAAAGGGTAATGAATAAAGGTTAATGCAATGGTTGAGCAAAAAGCTAAAAAAAGAAAAAGGGGAAATAGCCAGATAATCTGAAAATGCATTTATTGATAGTAAATATTGAAATGGAAACATGTGAGCCCGCTTTCACAACACATTATCCTAAAGCCTTGGGCAGAGCTAAAGGAATAGCATTACAAAATTACTTTGAATCAATTTCACAGGTCATGGGAAAATCAACGTTCCCCTAATTGTTGAGTTCTGCATCTGGGGAGTAAGGGTACACCAAGTTGACACCATGATTGATGGATTGGTCATCTTCGATAGTGGTCACTTGGTTCAGAAACACTAATCCCGCACTTCGAAAGTTTCGTCGAATGTCACAGATAGGGATCCCCTCAGCTTTAGGCTCCCGATTTTCTAACCTAGCCAACCTCCTCTCCATTTTCTCTTCTAGGACCCTTCTTTTGTCTGCTTTGGTGGGTTTATACCCTAACCCAAATCTATCTTTGTTTTCGCAGGGTGCCCAGAATTTCACGATGCCTTGTCCATTCATTCCTAGTCCTCTTCCATATTGATATCCTTTTCCAAGCATTACCTTAGCCATCATCATGGATGCATTAGATGGCCGAGGCTTCAGACCTTGAGCTCCTTCTTCCACATAGGTGGCATTGACAATCTCTAGCGCTTGGAATGCGGTTTTAAGAGCTTCTTCTGTAGCTTCAATATAAGGAGTGTCCAATGGCTTGCTCACCAGCAGGTCCTCTTCGCCAAAGATAGTAATCATCTTATTATCAACTATGAATTTTACTTTTTGGTCCAAGGTAGAAGGCACAGCTCCAGCAGAATGAATCCATGGTCGTCCTAAGAGACAACTGTAGGATGGCGTAATGTCCATCACTTGGAAGAGTATATTGAAAGTGCAAGGACCAATTTGAACTGGTATTTCAATCTCCCTCATGACTTTTCTCCTGGTGTCGTCAAATGCCCTTACTATCATCATACTTGGTTTCATGCAACTTCCATCAAAAGGCAGCTTGGACAGGGTTGATTTTGGCAACATGTTCAAGGAGGAACCATTGTCAATGAGCACTCTAGCCATTATATGCTTTTGACATTTGACAGAAATATGCAGTGCCTTGTTGTGCTCCATTCCTTCAGCTGGTATCTCATCATCAATGAAAGTGACATAATTATCAGCAGTAATGTTGCCAATAATACCACCTAACTTGTCAGCTGTAATGTCATGAGAAACATGAGCTTGATTTAGTATTTTCATCAATACTTTTTATGCGATTCAGAGTTCATCAATAAGGACAAAAGCGATATCCTTGCAGGGGTGCGATTCAGCTGATCTACCACTCTATATTCACTTTGCTTGATAAACTTCAAGAACTCACAAGCTTCTTCATCCGATACCTCTTTTTTGTACTTCTTCAACTTTTTCAGTTTTTCTTTTTCTTTTGCTTTTGCTTCGTTCCCAATGGAAGTCTCCCCTATCTTGACTTTGCCTTTACGATTCCCCTTTTCTTCTTCTTCTCGGTCCTTTCGTAGCTCCTCAGGAGTGTAGATGCGGCCACTCCGGGTCACTCCCCCAATCCCTGATATATTAGTAACAATAGAAGTCAAACCAGACGCAACTTTTGACTGATCATTCGTGGGATTGCTTCTAAGGACCTACACATTATAATTCCATGGCACGGCTCGGGTGTCTTTGAAGGGAAAAGGACTAGGAACTTGAATGGTGATAGGTTTCGGGCCACAAGGGGATGGCGCATATGCAGCTTCAGTATAATAGACAACCAACGATTTGATAGCCGGATTTGCAATGGAAAGGACCAAAGAGTTTACGGCTTCCTGACCTTCTTGCAATTGTGGAATAGCACACTTATCCACCATGTTTATGCCACCATTGTCCAATAGATGACCTATTTGCACTAATTGCGTATCCATTAGATCTTGGAGGATTTGTCTGAACTCACCACATTCCTTGATAGAATACCCCACATTCCCATGGAGATTACACATTATTTCACCTTTGTCGTCTCCTTTCTCTTCAATATGAGCTTCCATCATCCCATATTTGTACAGCTCTTTAAAGATAACCCTCATGGGGGTCTTGACATCTGTCGCTTGTCTTATGATTGCTTTGCGTAACACTCCTCTATAGCATTTACTGTGGGATTCCCATGGTTTGGTAAAGGATTGTGACCAACACTAGGAGTATTTGCCTTGAAATTCAACCACTTAGCATCTATTAGGTCTTGCACCTTAAACTTCAACGTTCTACAATTCTCTATGGAATGGCCTGCAGCCCCCGCATGGTAGTCGCACTTGGCATTTGGGTCAAATCCTTTAGGGTATGGGAATTCCACTGACTTCATCAGGCAAGGAGCCAAGAGAGAGTTACGGATGAGCTGGGGTAGCAGCTCGGTATAAGTCATAGGGATTGGGTCAAGATGTTTCCTTTCTTGGCTATATGGTGGTCTTCTTTGGTTTGTGTTTGGGTTTTGGGTCTATGATTGAGCTTGTTGAGGCGGTAAGGTAAGGGGTGTCTGGTATTGATTAGGATATGGCGTTTGGTGAGGCCTCATTGGGTGGTGAGGTTGAGGATGAGGAATATGTGAAGCGTTGGCGACATGGGGGTGATACGGCAGGGGATATGGAATCAGTGGAGTAATGGGAAAGTACGGGTGGTAAGGTGCGAAAGGAGTCTGGAAGGATGGTTGATGGTTCACAGGTGTTTGGCTATATCTCTCTCGGGTGAAGTTTCTCTGGTCAAAGGTAACAGCATGGGTTTCTCCCTTTCTTTTCTTCCCCATCGGGGGCCTCTTGGCATTGAATGTTCCTGTTGAACTTTCAACGATCTTCCCACTTCTCATTCCTCCCTCAACTCTTTCTCCAATAATGACCATGTCTGAGAAATTTGATGACACATTCCCTATCATTTTGTCATAAAAGGGTGATTGCAAAGTGTCAATGAACGTAGCCACCATTTCTCTTTCCGTCAATGAAGGCTCTACTTGAGCAGCCATTTCTCTCCACCTCTGAGCATATTCCTTGAAGGTCTCAGCATCCTTCTTAGCCATATTCTGCAATTGTAGTCTATCCGGTGCCATATCGATGTTATACTTATATTGCTTCAAGAAAGCATCAGTCAAGTCTTTGAAACATCGTATATGGGCACGCTCAAGATGCGTGTACCAATTCGAAGCTGCCCCAGTTAGGCTGTCTTGAAAGAAGTGGATTAACAACTTGTCATCGTGAGCATGCGAAGCCATCTTGCGGATGTACATGGTTAGGTGGTTCTTTGGACAAGTAGTTCCCCTGTACTTGTCGAAATCTGGGACTTTAAACTTGGGAGGAATCACCACATTCGGGACAAGACAGAGCTCTGAGGCATCCAAAAGACCATAGCCACTTGCCCCTTCAATGGCTCGTAGTCTTTCTTCAAGAATTTCCCACTTCTCCCTGGACTGGGGATTTTCCACAGAGGAATTCAACGGGTATTGTGGCATGATGGTGGGAACAGAATGTTGCCCCAGTGGGGTTCCACTGGCATGTGGTTGAGCTGCACTTAAGGAGTTTGAAGCAGGCATGCTGATGTCTGGAGGATTGGCAGTTTGCGGTGGTACAAACCGGGAGAGAGACCATATGGCTGGATGAAGAAAGGGTATGGGTGTTGTGTTGGCGGGGGTTCATTGACATTTGACTGAGTGGCTTGATTTTGGGTAAGGTTTCGAGGGATTTGAAGTTGGGGACACTGTTGGCATGTCATTATTGGGGGAACTAGTGGCTAATGGTGGTATATAACACGGAGGAGGCCATACGGGGGAAAGACGCCCTTGGTTACCCCGTGAACCGGCGACCGAAGGTTGAGTGGTGCCGTTTGGGCAAATGGTAAGTGGCATCGTAATCCTCGAGGATTAAAGCCTTGGTATTGTAGGGGAACGCAGAGAAACCAGGGCAAGGAGGTGTGGCCGGATGTCCTTCATTTGTCACTGAGGGATTCCCATCTGTGCTCCTTCTACTCTCCATAAACTGTAACATTTCCATCATCTTGGACATTTGCTCCCTAAGCTAGTTCACTTCATCCCTCAAATCTTGAGTCTGCTCTATCTCATCCATGATCTTTGCTTGGGAACGAGTCCTGTAAAGGTGTCGTGGAAGCTGTTTTCCTGCTATAGTGTTTACTTTTCTGCTTAAGGAAACATGATGCAATTATTAGTATTGACTAAACCAAATGACAAAATGCATGTATGCAAAGCACTGATTATTTATGCCGATGTTTTTTTGTTTTTTGTTTTATTTTGGCAGATAAATATGATTCTGCATACAGTTCCTTGTTAGCGAAGGGAACAAGTTTGCGCCCTGTGAGGATACTTGGTGACCGTGGAAAGGTTCGCACAAACATTCGATAGCAAGGCAAAATCCCTACATTTAGCACTAGGGCATATCGCTCCTTAGGCAAAAATGTGGTTGATGGTAAATCCAAGGGAATATTCATTCCTCAATGGACACCATTCACTGGCAATGCAGACGTAGGACCAAACTCCCCATACTTTCACTCAAGGACAAATCGTCTCGAGGCGGAAATATGGTTGACAATTTATTCAAGGAAGAATTCACACCTCAATGAACAATATCTTGATAAAAAGATAACAAGATTGATATTTGAAACAAAACACAGCAATGAACATCCATTTTCATTTCAAACTTCAGAAGTACAAGATTTAGTTCCCACAAAATGTAGCACAATTACATCAACAACTTCATTTGCTTTTTTTCTAAAACCCTTAGCAAGACCTCGACAATACTTTATAAAATCAGCAATCTTTGATGGTAGTCGTAACTAGGGGTTTATGTGAGCCTGAATGTCTGCTTCTTCGAAATGAGTAATCAGTTGTGTGGTGTGATATCGTAAGCTATCAGATATGTCTTCAAATTTCTTCTTCCATTCCTCTTTTTCAGCCCTTTGGTCTTGTGCTACTGATTGCCACACTTCTGCCCATTCTTCTTTTTGCCTCAATAGTCTTTGGGCTTCAAGTCTCCACTGCTCATGGTCTCGCCCCAACTCTTGAATTTTGAGCTTCAAATACCCATTCCTTTGGTTTGCTTCCAAGAGTGCATCGTGATATTTGGTAGCTAATGCTCGCCCTTGGTCTGAGTGGCACTTCGCCTCAGTCAGAGCTTCTTGTAAGACTTGCATTCTACAATCTTGTACCCTAGCATTCGCCTCCAACTTTTCTTTCTCTTGCAAAACTAACGCCACTGTCTCTTCCTGAGCACTTATCTTTGCTCGTGATTCATGAACTTCTGTTGTGGTCTTTTCAAATTTTATCTTCTTTCCTTTCCTTGCCCTTTTTGCTCGGCTTGGGGTCCCAGCCATATCTGCACACGCATCTTTTAAATATTCAACTTCATTAGCTAGCTTCTGGCATCGACTCTGGTGGATGACTACTTTTAACTCAGCGGCTTCCTTTCCCTGTTCCAAGACTTTCATTTGTGCTTTCAGTCTTTCAATCTCGGTGGCCATTTGAGGTATGATTTGAGGATGACCCTTATCATCTGAAACTGTCTGGGGGATACTATTCTGTACCCTTCTTGCCTCTCTCCATTACAAGTATTCAGGGGTACAAACCACCACATGCTTCCCTAATTCCTTTGTTCCTGCCATATGAATATTCTTCCAAGCATCTCTAATCTCTTTTTCTTGTTTAGTAGTGCTTTCATCTTGCTAGTATAAGAAGCTGAATCCTTCAAGTTGCTTTTCGTTAGGCACATATTGAGTCCGTTGGAGTTGCCTAAGCACAAGGATTGGCGCGTATGATACACCACCTCTAGGGCTCATCAAAGGAACATTAGGAAAGTCACCACAGCTGAAAACTATCTCTTCTCCATGATACCACGGGTATACCCATTTAAAAGAATCTGGCCTCATCCTCACGAACTCATTCTTCCATTCATAAGCTTTTTGTGGCTTCACTAGTATGCGACCAAAATTCCTCAACGGGTCAGGTAGGAGTCCCAAGCGATTCTGTACATCCATATGCGTCATGATCCAAACGTACAACATATGTGTACAGCATCGAATCTTTCCACCACCCTTTTGATGACAGATTTCCATCGTCAAGAAAGTGTCAGCAAGAATAGCAGGGACTGGATTCACTTTATACTTCTCAAACTTGAAGAATACATCCATTGCTGCTTGATCTACCATATCTGAGGTAAATGGGAATAACACTAACCCAAAGATGGTTAAGGCCAGTGTTTTGTTGAAGAAGTCTCACTTTCCTTGTTGTGCTAGATATTGAAGATGTGCTTCTAGGTAACTTTTCTTCAAACCTTCTGTTCCTCCCCTCTTTTCCATGCCCAATTGACTTGTTGGAGCCCCTATCAATTTTGCTATCTTCCCTACTGATACATAATACCCTCCATAAAGATAAACATTTGGGTGTTTGTTCATTGGAAGCCTCAACATGATTGCATATTCCTCTATGGTTGGTGTAATGTCCAAGTTAGGTAGCTCGAAACATTTGAGAGAATGGTTCCAAAATTGAGCAAGGCCACTCAAGACGGGCTCCTCAACTGTAATGCGCAGCAAATCCAAAATCTGCCCGTAACTGCTTGAGAACTCTGATCGAGCCTTAGGGGTCATTTGTTGAGTAACGTCCCTCACATACCTCAGATCACTGCCATTTACTGTAACCCTTATACTCCTTTTGAGGTCGACTGCATTGCTGGAGTTCTGTCCTTGATATGTTTCTTCCATTCCTTGCTATTGACGAGTACTAACATTTCCACTTTGCCAAGAAAACTCACCCTAAAAAGGACGTAATGAAGGGAACGTGTAAGCAAAACCAAAAAAAAAGAATGCACCCTAAGGATACCTCTCGTCGAGGTAACTCTAAAGAAAATGTATTAACAGTCTAAATGGAGAAGCCCTCACAGGGTCGTAAACCCAAAGAGTGCCTAGCCTTTTTTTTTATTTTTTTCCTTCTAAATGCTGAGACTGTTATGAAAATGCAAGACGATGTGTATTTTGTTCTGCTGACAAATTTTTTTTTTATTTATGAAAATGCAAGAATGAATGAAAATGCAAGCCATGAAAGTGCAAGAGGATGTATATTTTTATTTATTTAAAAGAAAGTGATAAGGAAAGACATGAGAGGTAGATGGATAATGAATGATGAAAAAGAAAAAAGAAAAGCTAGGAATGAAAATGCAATATCATGTATCTTTTTTTTCTTTTTTGTTGAATTTTTTTTTCAACCAAAAGGATGCATGGATGAATGACATGAGGAATAGATGGATAATGAATAAAGAAAAAGAAAAAAAAATAAAAGCTAGGAATGAAAATGCAATATCATGTATCTTTTTTTTTGTTGATTTTTTTTTTAACCAAAAGAATGCATGGATGAATGACATGAGGAATAGATGGATAATGAATAAAGAAAAAGAAAAAAAAAAAGAAAAGCTAGGAATGAAAATGCAATATCATGTATCTTTTTTCTTTTTTGTTGAGTTTTTTTTTTAAAACCAAAAGGAATGCATGGATGAATGACATAAGGAAAAGATAAGGAAAAAGTATGCTCCATTTGTGTCCTAATCAGGTGTAACCTAAAGAGATGGATGACTCTAAATTATGTTCAATCTACTAGTGCAAGGTTTTTAGGACAGATCTATCTTCTAAAAAGTCATGGTCCTCAGATTGCCCCCATCTCGAAAGATAAGGACCCAACTCATGAATTAATCACAAGTAGGGATAAACCCTCTCAATATGACTAGTCCATGATACTGGTAACAATCTGAGTGGTGTCTCGACAAATGTCAAGTGAGCATAAAGCTCCTCAATAACAAAAGTCGAGACCCCTCCTACTCCTCGGGTTCGCACAGACTCGGGTATAGAGCCCAAAAAGTGTGTGAGGTAAGTGATAGTGACGTGTGTGAAGGAGCATACAAACCTGTACAAAAACTTAAAAGACAAAACTACCCCCCAACCTGCAAAACATATATACAACAAAGTAGTGCCACAAGAATCGTCTACCCTAGGGTTTTAACAATTAAGTACAAAATATATATATACAAGTTATAATATACATGAAATAATGCTATAGATATTTACACCAAAGTACTAAATAAAATACATTTACAAACTAATAAGAAAACAAAAACAAAGACAAAGAGGGTAAAATAAATAAATAAAAGATTATTAAAAATTTGCACAACTAACAACAATAGGCCAGACTCTCCAAATATCCCCAGTGGAGTCACCAGCTGTCGCAACCGGAATCGCGACGGGACGACCAAAAAATATAAAAAAATAATGGAGTCGCCACCAATGTTTATTTAAATTGAGAAAACATTAGAAAAACCCTTAAAATAGGAAAATTGGTCTTTTGAAAATGAGTTTAGATTCGGAAGTCGATTACAGGTAGGGAAGGTATTAACACCCTACACTGCTCGTTCCATGAACGATACCTTAAGTTAGTTGTGCAAATTTTAATAATCTCAAATACATTTATTTTAACCCCTTTAAACAAAAGACTTTGTAGTTATTTTTTATTTTTTTTATTTTTTGAAAAGAAATAAAAGAAGCAATCAAATTATGAAAATTTATAAATTTTTTTTGGCTTGACAGAAATAGATTTCTGCTCCTACGTATCTCCTGGTGCAATAGAGAACTCAAAGTCACGTAGTTCTTTTGTAAATGATTGTGGGTTGATTGATTTTAAAGAAAACATTTTTTTAAAAAGAAATTTTGTTTGAAAATAAAATCATCATTGCACAGGATTCAAGGCAGCACTAGGCTACTCAATAAATCCTTATGATCCAACTGACATTGAAGATAACATTCGTTATTCAATCAATGTCAGGGGTCATTGCATTGATTAAGAAAAAAAAAGTTTTTGTGTCATTTTCATTCATTTTAAAAAAAAAAAAAAGCATAGAGACAAGCAAACAAACACAATTTTTTTTTAGCCAAATAAATAAGAACAAACAAGATTGAATATAAGCATCACAAAATAAACTTAAAACAAAAATTAACAATTTTCTGATTTTTCTTGATTTTTATTATTTTTATTTATTTATTTTTCTTCATTTTTCATTTTTTTATTATTTTATTTTGATTTTTCCCTTTCTTACATACTTTTATTTTTCATGCTTAATAATCATCTAAAAAAAAACTATACAAATCTAACCCAAAAAGAAAAAAAAAGGTTCCAAGCCCAAAACAAACTTCAGCCCAAAAAAGATGAAAAAAAAAAACTTTAAAGCTTTGCAGCAGTTTTATTTTCTTTCAAACGAAAGACATATCTCAAACATATTCCAAATATCATATTCTGAAGCTCAAGCAAAATGAAATGGAGGAAGGGAGACTCACTCCCACCAACAGAGGCTATGGTGTGTGTCGCAGAGTGACCGGATCCGTGCGGGTCGACCGGCGAACGCGGTGTCAACATGTTCAGTTCCGGCTTGGTGCAGATCTGGGCCGGATGGGTGCTGGCTCGAACAGAGCCGCGCGAACGGCGGCAGATCCGGCTGTTTGCGGTGTCGAGGCCTCTGGTTCGCGGTGGAACTCGTGCGATGCGCGGTGGCTCGGACCGGTGTAGCAGCGGCTTGGTCTCAAGTGGACGGCGCGATTGAAGGTGCGGTGGGTCGGTGGACGAGGAGCTCGGTTGAGGGCGGCAGCACACGGTGGCCAGGCGCGACACGATGGGACCGGCGACCAGATCTGAAGCAGGCGATTCGAAGAGGGGCTGCGATGCGGGCCAGAGACCGGACTGGTTCGCTGGGTAGCGGGGCCGGCGCGATGAGCAGCGGGGTCGATGGGATGGGCGACGGGTTCGCTGAACTGGAGCGAGGCGACCAGCGGTGCGGCGCGGTGGAGTGACGAGGTTGCGCGATGCAGAGTGGTGGCTCGCGCGGTTAGATGGCGACGCGCGGTGGGGGATCTGGCTCGTGATCCCGCTTGGTGCTGGCCGGATCTGGAGGTTGAGGGTCTCGGTGTTTGGGTTGCTGTTTGCAGGTTCACGGTTGGGAGCTTGGGTGAGGTTGTGTGGTTGGGTGGTGTTTTGGTTGGAAGATGGAAGAAGGTGGTTGAGGTGGCTCACTGAGTTGACTCGATTGTGGGTGGTGAGTTGGTGAAAACAAAAATGAATGGTGATGGGATGCTTGGTTTATGGTGGTTGTTGTTGGTTGTTGAAGGTAGGTTGAGGTTCTTGGGTTGATTGTGGTGGTGGAGGTTAAAGAAGATGAATAGTGAAGGGTGGTGATGGGAGGTTGTGTGCAAACGTGAATGGAGTTGATGGGGATGAAGGGTTGGCTTCTGAGGTGATGCTGTGATGTTGGCTATGGAGATTGGTTCTCTGTGAGAGCCAAGGTGTGGTCTTCGTCTTTGGAAAAATCCGAACCCCCCGCTTGCCTTCTCCTTTGCTCTTTTATTTCGAAAAATTCGGAGGCTTCCCCCCCTGTCCAAGGTGGAGAGGTCGCCGGGTTGACCTGACTGGGTCACTCTAACACTTCCTCATTTATGCTTGCGCCCTCTGCTCCAAGCTCCTCCTTCTCCAATGCCTGCCGCCCTTCCCAAACCATGATGGCGGCTCCCAATGTATGTAGCATGCTCGGGAGCCGGTGATGCAACTAGGAGAAAGCTACGTTCTACTCGGCTTCTTTTTTTTATTCATTTTTTCTTGTAACAATGAAGGAAATTGTGTTTTATTATTTATTATTATTTATTTTATTTTTATTTTATTTTTTTTTTATTATTATTATATTTTTTGTTTTGTTTTTTTTTTTTGTTTTGTCTGCACAGATAAGAAAAAAAAGACCAAGCAAACCAAGCGCTCACAATACTGTAATTTAGCGTTAATCCTTGATTAAGTGACAAAATTTTATGGACAAAATTAGGTATCAACATTAAGCTTGCTAAGCTAGTTGAGTGTTGAGTATTACTAGCTTGTACGCCGGTCACGACTTAAGATTGGGTCGTGACATTTTAGCATTCAAATAATATTCTTTAATATATATATATATATAAGAGTAATAGATATATATTATTTAATGGTTCAAAAAAAAAATATATATATATATAAGAGTAATAGATATATATTATTTAATGGTTCAAAAGATAAGAGATCAAATTTAATTTTTTATAGTCATGTTTAGACTTATTGAGAGATAACGAAGAAGGGTAGGCTATCGAGTTTGTGTTGCGTAGATAAGTATATTGTCACATATTTAAATCTTTTGCTATTTTAATTATTTAGACTTAGACAACTGTCTTTTTGAATCATATAGTGCTACTAGAAATGGCCTACTTTTACCTGAACCATGAAGGTATGAATTAGTTGAGATGTGTCCAACACCATCTGATTGTAAATAAAAAAAAAAAATTACCACAACATCAATACAACAATTAAAGTCTTTTTCAATTAGGTGAAGTTCGGTATATGGATCAAATAATATTACTGTATTTTATCAAAAACAAAATCTGCTTATAGTAGCCAATACAGTGACTCTTGCATATTTGACATTGTACTCTAACCATACAATGCATTACTTATAGGTAACAACTTAGTATTAACACAATCACATTATATATCCATGGCATAGAGATTTAACAAAGTTTTACATTATTTATTATTTGCTTAATACAACCATCCTTTTTTTTTACGAGAACACAACCATCCTCTTTACCTCAACATCAATTAAAAAAAATAAAAAAAGAATGCGTCAAGAATATAGGCTCAGTCCCTTGATAAAATAAATAAATAGAGCAATGCAAGTTCTTTCTTCCGTTTTAAAACCCCTAAAGATTGGAACTCCAAGACTTTCATTTAGTTGATGCCAAATTTGCCAAACTTTGACATAAAAGATATATTAATTAATAGTTTAATACTTCAAAACTTCCTTCTTTATTATTGGTTTGGCAATGAGATCAAATTTAATCATTTACACTCGAGAGTAATGATGTATTTTCTGAATTGAATGCAGTGAGTTTCATGCTGCTGCCCAAACTGAAGATCAAGTCATGCATACTCATCCAAAATCATGGAGGCTGTGGTATATGGCTACACGTGAGAGTGGGTTTTAGTGACTTGGAGATTGAATCTGATTGTCAAGGTTGTTTCTTTACATGAATCAACATGGCAACATGCATGACTTTTTGATATTCGGTAATTGTGCACGTAGGGCGAATCCAGAAATTTTAATGAGGTTTCAAGAGTTAGTAAGTTTAAAATTGATAAATTTTTATTTCTTTAAAAAATGATAGGAAACATCTCAACTGCTGAGTTTAAACTTGTTTTTTACCTTTTAAGTCATCCTTCGTAGGTGAAAAAAAATTAATATGATATAATAGTTGCTTAATCATATGGGATGTCTTATTTAATTTTTTAACGTATCTGACAAACTCTAAAAATTGAGTAACTATAAACTTGACATGACAAACTCTAAAAAACGAATAACTATAACCGGTTTAAGATTTCATATGTTTGGTAATCACAATTTTTTTATTAAAAAAATATTTAATTAATGCTTAAGTAAATTATTTAAAATCAAATCAAGAGTTCTAACTTCAACTTTTCCGAACTGGCCATTTCATTTTCCAAACACCCCATTAGATACAGAGTGAAATGCTTCTGATAGCGCCATACACGTCTCAAATCTAAGCATCTTACTCAAGCGAACACATGATACCTTTGTAAGAGTGGCAATCGTATCTAACGACAAGTAATTTTTGAATAAATACTGTTTATTATAAACACTTCATTTAATATTAAACATGTATAAAGTTACATGACCTATATACTAATCTCTAAAAAAATACTTGTATACATGTCAATTGTTAAATAAAGTGTCTAAAACATCAAGTGGTAAGCATTGCCAACCAAAAAATTTCTCATCATAAAATTGTTTTTTTTTCTTTTGACAAGCTTCAAACAACGGAAAGACGGTGTATTTAAGTTATATTTAATTGATCTAATATATGGAGTTCAAATATAATATAAGACTGAACTGTGTATTTAAGTTAAACTCGAAAATTAAGCACTCGAGCTCAATTAAATATATGAGCTCTGTTGTGGACAGGAAAGACGGTGATGTAGATTTGGGTGACTTTGTTGGGCTTACTAATTCATCTATAGGATATACTTCCCCTCATCTTCTTTGGTTAGAAGAAATTATTACATCCTATTGGAGTATCTCCAACATTGGTTAGGCTCACATCCTGTACTGTAGATATACCTACGTAAAATGAATGGTGGAAATTATCCTAGAATAAGAATTTTCCTAGTCCAAAAAGACGTAAGAATTTCTCCTATGGTCAGATATAGCTTGGTGATGACAATTATATTGTTAGGAAAGGAAGGAGTGTGTACACAGTGGAAGTAACAACACATAAATGGACAATAAAACTTTTTCTGCTTGGAAAAATCTGTGAGGAGTAAAATATACAGCCAACCAAAATATTTACCAAAAAGTATATATAAGAATGCACACACAAAAATTAACAAAGAGAACACACACAATTTTAATGTGAAAAACTCCCTCAATGTGAGAGGTAAAAAACACGGGACCTAATCCAAAAAAATTTTCACTATAATAAATCAATGAGTACAGTAAAATATCTCCTAACAAATAAGGATATCACAACAGCTCCTACTCACTACTAATAAAGTGGAAATCAATAAAGTAACAAAGTTCAAAACCCACAAAAGGGTAGCCCAACAAGTAAAAATGAAGAAATAAGATTCTGACCGTACAAGTAGAAGCTTACAATGCAAGGAACAATATACTAAAAAATATCCAAATCGGACCACAAATGATCATCCGATCTGAACATACAAGATTAGCTCACAAAAACTTTCTCCCCTGCTCAACGACAGCGGCTGCACTCTAAAAATAGGTTTTGAAACCTTTTTAAACATTCTTCTTTCTCACTCACGTGCTCCACTAAAAAGCACACACACATATATATATTTTTTTAACTTTATGGCATGGGCTCACTTAAGTTGGACCTACACAACAAACTTCCCCTCAATTCAAGTGGAGGCAAATGTCAAACTGGCAACCAAATGACATTCTTCAAACTTCCCCCTCAGTAGAGTCTTTGTCAAAATGTCTGAACCATTATCATCAGTATGGTTCTTCTTAAGTTCCAACAACTTTGAGTCCAGAACATCACATATCCAATGATACCTCACATCAATATGTTTAGATCTACCATGGAACGTAAGATTCTTGCCGAGATGGATAGCACTTTGATTATCACAAAACAAAACATACCTCTGTTAAGTAAAACCAAGTTCATGCACAAAATTCTTCATCCAAAGCAAAGCATTACAAGTCTCGGTAATAGCAATGAACTCAACCTCAGTAGTAGACAATGTAACACACTTTTGCAACCTAGATTGCCAAGCCACAACTCCCCCTGCAAAGGTAATCAAATAGCCAGAAGTAGACTTTCTAGAGTCAACATCTCCTGCTAGGTCTGAATATGTATAACCATAACGAACAGGTTTCCCAATTCCAAAGTAGAGCTTCAAACTAGAAGTGCCCCAGAGATATCTCAATATCCACTTCATTGCTTTCCAATGTTCTCTACCAGGATTGGAAAGAAAACGACTAATCACACCAACTGCATGAGATATATCAGGCCTTGTGCAAACCATTGCATACATCAAACTTCCTACTGTAAATGCATAAAGAACACGCTGCATGTCTTCTTTCTCTTCATTACTAGAAGGAGCTTGTCTAGTGCTAAGCCTAAAATGTAAAGCAAGAGGTGTACCTATAACTTTAGCTTTATCCATGTGAAATCGTTGAAGCACTTTCTCAATGTACTTCTCTTAAGATAACCACAACTTCTTGATCACTCTATCATGAGTAATCTGCATGCGAAGAATATGTCTTGTTGGTCCTAAGTCTTTCATTGCAAAAGACTTACTCAGCTCCTTTTTTAACCTGTCAATTTTAGAATAATTATGACCAATAATCAACATGTCATCAACATGGAGCTATAAAGTGATGAATTCATTATTAGAAAATTTCTACACAAATATACAATGATTAGAAGTAGTCTTCTTGAATCCCTACTGAATCATAATAGACTCAAACTTCTTGTACCATTGCCTCGAGGCTTGTTTCAAGCCATACAAACTTTTCTTCAACCTGCAGACATAATTTTCATTACCTTTCACCACAAAACTCTCAAGTTGCTCCATGTGAATCTCTTTTTCCAAATCATCATGAAGGAAAGCAGTTTTTACATTCATCTACTCAACCTCTAAATCAAGACTGGCTGCCAAACCAAGAACAACTCGGATGGAAGACATTTTAACAACCGGTGAGAAGATCTCTTCAAAATTAATTCTCTTTTTCTAATGGTAGCCTTTGACAACTAATCTAGCTTTGTATCTCGAAGTGGAAGTATTCTCATCATTCTTCAACTTGTAAACCCACCGATTTTCCAAAGTTTTTCTGTCCTGAGGCAATTTGACCAGCTCAAAAGTATAGTTGTCAAGCAAAGATTTCATCTCATCATTCATTGCTGCAACCTATTCTGCCTTCTGCTCACTCTCCATAGCCTCTTCATAGCACTCAGGTTCTCTCCTATCAGTGAGGAGCACATATTCATCAGATGAGTAACGGGTAGAGGGAATAAGATGTCTGGAAGACCTCTTAAGTGAAACAACAAGTTCATCAACAACCTCACAAGTAGGAGCATCTACCTCATCAGCAACATTATCAATAATATCCTCAACCTGATCACCCTGAATATGATTATGCACATCATCATGATTACCAAAGTCAGCTACATCAGGCATATAAGGCTCAAGAACTAGATCAATATCAACCAAATCATCAGTACTCAAAGACTCTAACTTCTTTGCCTTATCAATATCTTCAATGGTCTGATCTTCCATGAAAATACATCACGGCTTCTAATAAGCTTCTTCTCAACTGGATCATACAATATATAGTCAAGCTCATCATAACCATAGCCAATGAAGATGCACTACCTAGTCTTGACATTCAACTTGAACCTCTCATCTTTGGGCACATGTACAAATGCTCTACACCAAAAGACACGTAAATGGTCATAGGAAACATCCTTTCCATACCACACCCTGTCAGGAACATTAGCCTGTAAAGCAACAGCAGGAGATAAATTAATAACATATGCAACAATATACAAAGTCTCACCCCAAAAAGATCCAGGTAACTTTGCTTCAGAAAGCAAACATCTAACTCTCTCCATCAATGTCTTGTTCATCATTTATGTCAGGCCATTAAGATGAGGAGTCTTAGGGGGCATCTTCTGGTGTCTAATACCTTGTTGTCTATAGTATTCATCAAATGGTCCACAATATTCACCACAATTATCAGTGCAAACACATTTGAATTTCTTCCCTGTTTCTCTCTCAACAGAAACATGAAACTGCTTAAAGACTCCAAGCACCTAGTCCTTAGTCTTCAAGGCATAAACCCAAAGTTTCTTTGAATAATCATCAATGAAAGTCACAAAGTAAAGCACACCATCAAATGTTCTAGTCCCCATTGGACCACAAATATCTAAATATGCAAGCGCCTCTGATTTCCTAAAAGGATGATGACTCTTGAAAGAGACTCTGTTATGCTTCCCAGCGAAACAATGAGCACACTTTTCTAATCGTGCATCCTTCAAACCTGAAAGTAGATTCCTTTTGGCCAAAGATTAAGTCCCTTCTCACTAATATGGCTAAGTCTCTTGTGCCATAACTCTGACTAGTTATTACACTAAGATATATTAATAGCATCAACAGAAACTAAAGTCTTGGTCCAGTACAAATCTGAACACTTCTTTCCATGTGCCACAACCAAAAAACCCTTAGAGAGTTTCCACTGTCCACCACCAAAGGTACTAAAATAGTCATCATCATCAAAAACACTAGTAGAAATCAGATGCAAATGGATGTCTGGAACGTGTCTGACATTCTTCAAAATCAACTTTGTCTTATTACTGGTTTCCAAACAAAACGTTGCCAATGCTAATCACATTTGACATATCATTGTTACCCATCTTCAAAACCTCATAATCTCCAGAAGTATAAGATGTGAAGAAGTCATTTTTAAATGTTACATGAAAATAGGCACCACTGTCAACAACTCAGCTGGTCTCATCACAAGCAACATTAATCAAATTCTCATCACAGATAATCACAAGATCTCTTCCAGTAATGGTTGCAACACGATCATCATTGTCATTATCCTTCTTTTGTTGCTTACCCTTGTTCTCCTTTTTTTATTGGTAGCAAAACCTTTAGACATGCCCTTCTTTACCACAATAATGATACACAAAGTTTTTGTATTTAGACCTTAATTTGCTTCTACGCTTGCTTTTGCCTCTATTGTCTTGTCCCGGATCCCTCTCACTACTTTTTCCCCTATTTTCAGTAACCAAAACCTCTGACTGTGAAGAGGATGCCTGCTGAGTTCATTGTCTGACTTTTTTATTCAAAACAGCAGTCTTTACATAATTCATGGTCACAATACCTCCAAGAGCAGAACTAGTCAAAGTGACTTTGAGATTTTCCCAAGAATTAAGTAGAGTATTAAGCAACCAAAGTCCCAAAATTTCATCTTCAAATTTCACACTCATGTCAAACAACTAGTCAAAGCATCCCTAAAAATCACTCAAGTGATCAGAGATAGAACTATCATCCTTGTAATTCAAGTTTCATAGTCTGCTTCAACAAAAAATAATTTATTATTCCCATATTTAGAAGCATACAAGGTCTCAAGCTTCTCCCACAAAGTTCTGGTATGTGAATCATTAGCAATGTGATTCAAAACATTATCATCTACCCATTATCAAATAAAGCCACAAACCATCTCATGTTCAAAAGTCTATTCTTCATTAGATTTAGCCTTAGGCTTTTCACTAGCAAATACCGATAAATGTAATTTTTTCACAAATAATAAATTTTTCATATTTCCTTTCCACTTGTAGTAATTTGTGTCATTCAAACTAATCATTCTACTGTAATTAGGCTCCATCATTCAATCAAGCAAACAAACAAGTAAATATCTCTAATATCAGCTGTTGGAAAAGGAAGGACTGTGTACACAGTGGAAGCAACAATGCACAAATAGGTAATAAATTCTTTCCCGCTTGAAAGAACTTATCAAGAGCAAAATATACAGCCAACCAAAATATATCCAAGAATGTACAAAAAATAGACAAAAAGAACACACACAATTTTAACGTGAAAAACCCCTCAAAGTAAGAGGTAAAAACCACAGGACCTAGTCTAGAAAAATTTTTACTATAATAAATCAATGAGTATTGTTGTAATCATGATCGCGGCGGGATATAGCAACTTAAATTAAAAAATTTTAAAATTAAGAGTCGCTACCAATTTTATTTTTTGATTAGAAAAAATTAGAAAACCTAAGAAAAATAGTCTTTGAAATCATATTGAATTTGGAAGTCGGTTATGTGTAGAGAATGGTGAAAACTTAATTCCACAACACCCCTAACTCACTCATCTTAAGACGATACCTTAAGTTAATTGTGAAATTTTTTTATAACTCTTGAAAATATTTATTTTATCATTTTTAATAAATAAATAAATAAATAAAATTGACAAATAAATTATGAAAATTAATGTTTGGCTTGACGGAATAAGTGTTCCGCTCCTACGTATCCCTTGGTGCAGTGAGGAACTCAAAGTCACGTAATTCTTATAATTGTTGGTTAGTTGATTTTAATTAAATAATAATAATTTTTTATTTTGAAAGTTTGAATTAAAAAATCATCACGACTCAGTTAATCCTATTAAAATTCGAATAGGTGAAACTCGGCGTCACGCCATTGCTCATCAAGTTTATTAAAAAAAATTATTTAAAAAAAGTTTTTGAGCCTTTATCGATTAGTGATTTATTTTATAAAAGTTTAAAGACAAAAAATAATAATAATAATAATAATAATAATAATAATAATAATAATAATAATAATAATAATAATAATAATCGTAAAAATTTAAATCATTAAGTTATCTCAACTCGATGATTATAAAAGTTATAAGATTAGTAAGTACATCACAACTCAAATTTAATCATGTTTTACTCTTCTCAATTATTTTTTGATTTTTTGAAAATTTGAATTAATAGGTCATCGCAACTCAGTTAATCATGTTAAGATTTGAATGTGTTAAACTCGACATCACCCTAGAGATATCACTTGTTGATCATTAAGTTTTTTCAAAATTTTTATTAAAAAAAGGTTTTTAATTTTTATTGATTAGTGATTTATTTTATTTCAAAATAAAAAAATTGAAGACAAAAAAAATAACAACAACAACAACAACAATAATAATAATAATAAAATTTGAATCATCAAGTTGTCACAACTCAAATAATTACAAAAATTACAGGATTAACAAGCAGTCATAACTCAGATAATCCTGATTTATTTATTTTTCTAAACAAAAAAAAACTCAATTTATTTCATTTATTATTTAGTTTTTCATTTTTATATCTTTTTTTTACCAGAACTTTAAAAAAAAGGATAGAAGCTTACGAAAAGACGGAACCAAAAGGCGGGGATTCTTTTTTTATTTGGGATAATTGCAGATGAAGAAGGATAGTGCAGCAGTGGAGACCGGCAGTCGGTGATTAGGACAGGAGACCCATGGTGGAGCACGACGACTAGATCTAGAGCATGGAAGACAACTTCAGTCGGGTTGGACTTGTGGGTTTCTGGTTGGTTAGGGGGTGAAGACGGTCTGGTACAGCGTGGAGGACAGAGCTGCGCTGCCAGTGGGCTCGGTTAATAGTTATTTTCGGAGGTGTTGGTGTGTCTTAGGTGTTTGTTTGCAAGGTGTGTCTTGGGTGGCTGTTTGCAAGCGTTTGGCTTGATTCTGGTAAGTCAAAACAAGGGGCCGCGAATGGTTTGGATGCGGTTAAAAGTTATGGAAGATGGTGGGGTGAAGGCTGGATGGGTGAATATTAGCAGAGGTTGCTACGAAGAAGGCTAAGGGATGGAAAAAAGTAAATATGGCTTGGGAATTAGCGATAGGCAAAAATCTGTGTGTGTTAAAGCTGAAGTCTGTTTAGGATGAGTCTCAAGGCTGAAAGTGATTTTAAGTTGAAGTGGGTTGTGTGTTTTTATAGGAAGGATTAGGCTGAAGTGTTTAAGTTGAAGTGTGATTAGGATTTGGTTAGGATGATAAATTATAACCAGTTTAGGATGAGTTATGGTTAGTTTAAAAGGAGTTATGGTTAATTTAGGATGAGGTTAATGATAAGTTATGGTTTATGGATGAGTTTGTTTTAAGATGAGTTTGTTCTAGAGTGAGTTTGTTCAGGATAAGTTTAATGACATATGAGCTATGAAATGGATAATGAGGCAAAGGGTCAAGTTATGGGTTAATGGGTCATAAGTAGGATGAACATTGGGTCATGGGTTGGAAATTGGGTCTTTTCTTTATTTCCCATTTTCTTCTTTTTTTCTTTCTTTTTTTACAAAATGCCCTGGACAAAATTGGGTGTTCATAGTTGCCCCTCTTTACTTGTTTATTTGGTGTGGTGTGGATTGTGATTAAATATAATATCAAAAACAGTTGCCAAGTTCCACCAAAAATATAAAAACCTTGCAACCAGTTGTAGTAAACAAGGGTCGATCCACAGAGAACCAATTCAATTAACACTATCAATCCAATTCCTAAATTAAACTCTGATGAAAAATAAACAGTAAAAGTAAAAAGGGGGTTTTGTTGATTAAAACTAAAAAGAGAAATTAAACTTAAACCAAAACAGTAAACACAAATTGAATTATCAAGTTAAAGATATTGGTTAAGAGATGGAATCCACCACTAGATTTATATGATTATGCCAACTTACATACCCTTTATACCAACTTGTTTCTTACTAGATAAAAGGAATAACTGTATTTTTTCATTTTATCATTGTAAGGAACGAGTAAAGATATGAACTCGAATTTTGTTCAGGAGCAACAAAAACAAAACAATGCGAGAACAAAAATGTGAAAAGCGATGCGCTCAAAGGTAAATGACAGAAATTTAAATGATAGGAGCGGATGCGCTTAAAAGTAAAAGATAGAAGCCGATGCGCTCAAAAGTAAATGACAGAAATTTAAATGACAAGAGCCGATGCGCTCAAAAGTAAAAGACAAAAATTTAAATGACAAGAGCCGATGCGCTTAAAAGTAAAGACAAAATATTAAATGACAGGAGCCGATGCGCTCAAAAGTAAAAAGTAAGAGCTGATGCGCTCAAAAGTAAAAGACAAGAGTCGATGGGCTCAAAAAGTAAATGATAAAAGTCGATGCACTCATAAGTAAAAGACAAGAGTCGATGCACTCAAAAAGTAAATGACAGGAGCCAATATGCTCAAAACTAAAAAATAAAAGCCGATGCGCTCAAAAGTAAAAGACAAGAGCCGATGTGCTAAAAAATAAAAGATAGGATCCGGTGCGCTCAAAAGTAAATGACTGGAGTCGATGCGCTCAAAATGACATGGAGCCGACGTGCTAAAAAATGCATGAAACTGATGCGCTCAAAATGAATGAAATGACAGTGGACTTCTATGTCCCAAAATTTAAAAGACAGTGGGCTACTGCATCCTAAAAGACAATGGGCTCTTGGGTCTCAAAATTTAAAAGACAATGGGCTATTGCGTCCCAAAAATTGAAAGACAATGGGCTACTGCATCCTGAAATTTAAAAGACAATGGGCTACTGGGTCTTAAAAATTGAAAGACAATGGACTACTGCGTCCCAAAATTTAAAAGACAATGGGCTACGACATCCCAAAAATTAAAAGACAATGGACTACTACATCCTAAAAGTTAACTGACAATGGATTACTACGTCCCAAAATTTTAAAGACATAAATTTTAAAAGGCAATAGGCATCTTGACCAAAAAAAAATTTCTTTTTTTTAATTTTCTCTCTTTCCTTTTTTTATTTTTCCTTTCTCTTTCTCTCTTTCCTTCTCTTTTTCTCTCTCTCTTTTCCTCTCTCTTTTTCTTTTCCTTTCTCTTTTTTCTCTCTTTTTTTTTTTTTTTTAAATTTTTTAAAAGTCTTTTGAACCAACGACGACTTTTGGAAAGCTTTCACTAATCAAATCCCTTGTTCACGTGCTTTTACCTTGATTTTACTTACCCATCTTTTCTTTCCTTCTTCTTCTTCTTCTTTCTTTTTCCTTTTTCCATCTTATTTTCTTATTTTCTGCTCTGATCATCGCTTGTTGTGAACCCTTGTTTGGAGCTACTAAGTCATTGTGAGAAAATTTTACCCTAGTATTTAACTTTGTTCCTCATCTAGTTGATTCCCTACAACTGCTTGATAACTCAACCGCTGTCTTTGTTACTACTTCCTTCAATATATATTCTCCTTAGTCCTTCAGAAAATTTGCCCCAATGTGGCTGTCGCAACCGGGATCGCGACGGGACGACCAAAAAATATAAAATCAATAGAGTCGCCACCAATGTTTGTTTAAATTGGGAAAACATTAGAAAAACCCTTTAATCAAGCAAACTGGTCTTTTGAAAATGAGTTTGGATTCGGGAGTCGATTACAGGTAGGGAAGGTATTAGCACCCTACACTGCCCGTTCCATGAACGGTACCTTAGGTTAGTTGTGTAAATTTTAATAATCTCAAATATATTTATTTTAACCCCTTTTAATAAGAGACTTTGTAATTATTTTTTTATTTTTTCATTTTTTATTTTTGAAAAGAAATAAAAGAAACAGCCAAATTATGAAAATTTATTTTTTTTTGGCTTGACAGAAATGGATTTCTGCTCCTACGTATCTCCTGGTGCAATGGAGAACTCAAAGTCACGTAGTTCTTTAGAAAATGATTGTGAGTTAATTGATTTTAATCAAGAAAAGGAATTTAAAAAAAAATTATTTGAAACCAAAAACATTCTTGCACAGAGTTCAAGTTAGTACCGGACTATTCAATAAACTCTTATAATCTCAAATGACAATGAAGATAATATTCGCTATTCAATCATCATCGCTGGTCATTACATTGATTAAAAAAAACATATATTTATTTTATTTTATTTTATTTTCTAAAAAAAATACAAAGACAAACAAGTAAACATAATTTTTCATGAACTAAATAAATAATAATAAAAATGAGATTTAATATAAACATCACAAATCCAACAACTTTTAACATATTTTATTTTATTTTCAGATTTTTCTCTATTTTTTATTTTTATTTTATTTTTATTTTTTCTTATTCTAAAAAAATTTAATTTATATCCAAATATTTACCTTATTTTTTTATTTTTTTATTTTTTAAAAGCAAAAAGGTCATAAAAAAAAAAAAAAAAAAAGGGTGGAAATTTGGTCTTCACGACCACCAATTAAAATGGGCCTAAAAAGTAATAAAAAAATGGGGTGGAGAAAGGTTGGTCTTCACGTGACCAACTCAAAATAAAAGAAGAAGAGACTTTTTAGTCTCTGGGAGTGGAAAAATGAAATGGGAAAAGAAAGAAGAAATGGGAAGGGAATGGAAAAAACGAAACAGAGAGAGAAAAAAAGGGGGTTCGGTTCGGAGGGGCAAAAGAAATGGAGAAGGGGGAAGAAAACTCACCAACAGATCGGCGACGTGGAGGACGAAGCCGGTGAGCTCGGGCGGCCGGGTCACCGTGTACGGGGCGCGATGGAGCGACGGCGTGGTTCTTTGCAGATCCGAGAGCGACTAGCTCCGGCTTGAGTGTGGTGGCGGCGACCGACGGGTTCGAGGATGTGCGGCACGGTCTTCGCCGGTCGGGTTTGGTGGGTGCTTGGTTTGGGGTTGATTGATGGTGGTTTAATGGTGGGTGTGGGTGGTTATTTAATTATTAATGGTGGTTTAATGGTGGGTGTGGGTAATGAAGGTGCGAGAACGTGTAGTGAGGTTTGGGTGGAAGAGATGTTGTTGGTTTGTTGATGGTGAAGGTTGTGAGGTGGAGAGGAGATTGGGAAAGAAGATGATGAATAGTGGCGAGAAAATTTTTGATCGTTTGTTTTTTTTTTTTTTTGTGTGTTAGTTTCGATCAATATCTGGGGAGGAATATTTGTAATCAGAATGAGTTTTCAAGAAAACTGAATTTTTTCAGAAAAAAATAAGATCCCTGTAAGGAAGTGGGTTGGGTTTTTATAGGGGAAGATGAAGGTTACTTGCCATAGGTGATTTGCAGAGTTTGGAGACATTGCAACTTCTTTCACGCTTCTCCCTGCAGGAACTGGAAAATTTTGCTCAAATTCTTGGGTATGCAGAAGCTAGCATGGTAGCTGGTTACGTGAGGGAAACTGAATGTAGCCGTAGAGGGGGTGCCGAAAGGCTATGGGTATTTAGGATTAGGAAAATAAAATAAATAAATAAATAACTAAATAAATAAAATTTATTATTTGTACAAATAAGAAAAAAAAGTGATATAAAAAAATTACAATTAAGAATCAATTAATAAAAAAAATTATGGACAAAATTGGGTATCAACAACTGCCCCCCTTTGCTTTACATTTAAACTAAATGAAAAGTAAAGGAATTGATTCAATTTTGTCCATAAAAAAATAAAAAATTTCTCTGTACAATGGGCATTAAAATAAGGTAAAAAGCTTGCGGAGTTGGGTATCTGCTGAAGCTTGAAGACAGAAAGGTAAAAAGCTTGCGGAGTCAGGTATTCGCTGAAGCTTGACAGAAAACTTAAAAGCAGAAAAGACACAAAGCTTGCGGAGTCGGGTATCCACTGAAGCTTGACAAAAGAGTGAAAAGGCACAAAGCATGAGTCGGGTATCATATTTGAAACTTGACAAAAACTCAAAACAACAGAAAAGACACAAAACTCATGAGCCTGTATCCGCCGAAACTTGACAAAAGAGTAAAAAGGCACAAAGCTTGCGGAGTCGGGTATCCGCTGAAGCTTGACAGGAAACTTAAAGCAAAAGACACAAAACTTGCAGAGTTGGGTATCCGTTGAAACTTGACAAAAGGGTAAAAAGGCACAAAACTTGCGGAGTCAAGTATCCGCTGAAGCTTGACAGGAAACTTAAAGCAAAAGACACAAAACTTGCAGAGTCGGGTATCTGTCGAAGCCAGACAGAAAGGTACAAAGCTTGCGGGGTAGGGTGCCCGTCGAAGCTTGACAGGAAACTTAAAGCAAAAAAGACATAAAGCTTGTGGAGTCGGGTATCCTCCGAAGCTTGACAAAAGAGTAAAAAGGCACAAAGCTTGCGGAGTCGGGTATCCTCTGAAGCTTGACAGGAAACTTAAAGCAAAAGACACAAAACTTGCAGAGTTGGGTATCCGCTGAAACTTGACAAAAGGGTAAAAAGGCACAAAACTTGCGGAGTCAGGTATCCGCCAAAGCTTGACAGGAAACTTAAAGCAAAAGACACAAAACTTGCAGAGTCGGGTATCCGTCGAAGCTAGACAGAAAGGTACAAAGCTTGCAGGGTAGGGTGCCCGTCGAAGCTTGACAGGAAACTTAAAGCAAAAAAGACATAAAGCTTGCAGAGTCGGGTATCCGCCGAAGCTTGACAAAAGAGTAAAAAGGCACAAAGCTTGCGGAGTCGGGTATCCGCTGAAACTTGATAGGAAACTTAAAGCAAAAGACACAAAACTTGCAGAGTCAGATATCCGCTGAAACTTGATAAAAGGGTAAAAAGGCACAAAGCCTGCGGAGTCGGGTATCCGCTGAAGCTTGACAGGAAACTTAAAGCAAAAGACACAAAACTTGCAGAGTCGGGTATCCGTCGAAGCCAGACAGAAGGTACAAAGCTATATGGGCGGGGTGCCGTCGAAGCTTGACAGAAACTTAAAGCAAAAAGACATAAAGCTTGCAAAGTCGAATTATCCGCCGAAGCTTGACAAAAGAGTAAAAAGGCACAAAGCTTGCAGATTCGGGTATCCGCTGAAGCTTGACAGGAAACTTAAAGCAAAAAAGACACTAAACTTGCAGAGTCGGGTATCCGTCGATGCCAGACAGAAAGGTACAAAGCTTGCGGGGTAGGGTGCCCGTCGAAGCTGGACAAAAAGGTAAACAGCTTGTGGGGTAGGGTGCCCATCGAAGCTAGACAGAAAGGTAAAAAGCTTGCGGGGTAGGGTGCCCGTCGAAGCTGGACAGAAAACTTAAAGGTAATGGGCACAAGGCCCTGACTTACTGTGAAAGTGATGGGTATGAGGACCCGAAAACTAAAAAACAATGGGTGCGGGGACCCAAAAACTAAAAGGCAATGGGTGTGATGACCCGAAAATTAAAACACAATGTGTTGACTTTGTAAATGCATGTGATGGTAGAGATGGTGCATGATGCAATGGATGCATGGTGAAGCAATGGATGTGATGCTTGACAATAGTGCATATGATGCTAGAAATGATGTATGATGTAATGAATGCCCTACTGTAGGGATTCTCATGAACAAATTGAGTAAGCAAATTTTTTTTATTTTTTGATTTTTTTTGTCCCTTTTTTTATTTTTTTGTTTTAGAGCTTTGATCGAGTCACTCTTAATTCCACAACCCTTAAAGACTTTTCCCACAGCAGGATCGAGATTAAACAGTAACATTCATTGATCGGCCTTATGGCTTGCCTGATGATTCTTTCTTTTCTCTTCAATACTATTGTCAGGATTTCATTGTGTTTCCCATGACCTTTCGAGATTGTTAAAGCAAATCCAAATGCTTTTGCCATATTGTCACATGCTTCACATCTCAATATAAAACTATCATAAAAAATGCATATTAAATCAACAATGGGTTGCAACAAAAAGGGATTATCATTATAGACAGGAAAAGTACAAGAAAGGCAATACAAATGAGACTTGAATTGAAAAGGTTTACAAAAGAAATATTGGAGTGGAATTTTCCAACTCTTCCAATGATGCTCTCTTGGATGATCAGTGCTAATTTCCCATGTACGCGACCTTGAACATCCCCTTATCTATTCCCAGAATATGATTTGACCTAGCCTTTACATATTGGGAGTGTCTCCTGACAAGACTTTATATTGAAACTGCCCCAGTTCGGCCCAAATAAACTCAACCTGCCCCAGTTGGTGACTCGAGGCAAGTCCACTTCTTCGGATGTGTCAAGTACTATTTTTTTTAAAAAACCCTAACTTTTGCTTAGGTTGCTCTTTCGAGTTTTCAACCTAGTGGGTCGCTCTAACTTTTGCCTAGGTCACCTTTTCAGGTTTTCAACCTAGCGAGCTATTTTTTATTTTCCTTTTTTTTAAGCATAATACATCTTGACTGCATCTGAATTTATAGGAAGTGGTAAATCTTCGTCATCCATGCTTGTGAGAATCAAAGCTCCTCCCAAGAAGGCCTTTTTTACAACATAGGGTCCCTCATAGTTTGGAGTCCATTTTCCTCGAAAATCCTTTTGAATGGGAAGGATTTTTTTGAGTACTAAGTCTCCTTCTTGAAACTGTCGAGGATGCACCTTTTTCGCATAGGCCTTCATCATTCTCTTCTGGTAAAGCTGACCATGACATAGTGCAGTTAATCTTTTTCCTTCAATGAGGTTCAACTGATCAAGTCGAGTCTGGATCCATTTAGCTTCTTCTAGTCCTGCCTCCATCAGCACCCTTAATGATGGGATTTCTACTTCAATAGGGAGTATTGCTTCCATTCCATAAACCAAAGAGAAAGGGGTTGCCCCAGTTGAAGTAAGAATGGACATGCGATAGCCATGCAGTGCAAATGGTAGCATTTCGTGCCAGTCTTTGTATGTTACAACCATCTTCTGGATGATCTTCTTGATATTCTTATTTGCTGCCTCAACTGCCCCATTCATCTTCGGGCGGTAGGGTGAGGAATTGTGGTGCTCAATTTTGAAACTCTCACACATCTCTTTCATCATCTTATTATTCAGATTAGTGGCGTTATCTGTAATAATCTTGCTTGGCAAACTATAGCGACAAATCAACTCCCTTTTGACAAACCTGACCACTACACTCCGGGTGACATTGGCATAAAAGCGGCCGACTCATTTTGTGAAGTAATCAATTGCAACCAGAATGAAGCGATGTCCATTTGAGGCCCTTGGTTCAATGGGTCCTATGACATCCATTCCCCACATCGAGAATGGCCAAGGTGCTGTTAAAACATTCAAAGGTGCTGGTGGCATATAAATCCTATCAGCATATGTCTGGCATTTATGACACTTTTTCACATAGTGGAAACAATCAGTCTCCATTGTCAACCAATAGTACCCCGCTCTTAGTATCTTTCTTGTCATTGCATGCCCATTTGCATGAGTTCCAAAAGAACCTTCATGAACATCTTTGATGATCTTCTCTACCTCCGTTGCATCAACGTATCTTAACAGCACCATATCATGGTTCCTCTTGTAAAGCATTTCCTCATTTAGAAAGAAACCCATTGCGAGTCTTCTGAGGGTCCTTTTGTCATTTTTTGAAGCATGTGGAGGGTACTCTCTGCTCTTGATAAAGCATTTGATGTCATGATATCGCGGTTTCCCATCTGGTTCCACTTCTATCATTTGACAATATGTCGGTTGGTCACGACTTTCCATTTTTATAAGCGGCAAGTCCCTATCCTGACTTACTTTGAACATTGACGACAATGTGGCTAGGGCATCAGCCAATTGATTATCTTCTCGAGGGATATGATGGAATGTAACTTCGTCAAGTTGTTCAATCAACTCCTTGATGTAGGCATGATAAGGGATTAATTTGGCATCTCGAGTTTTCCATTCTCCCTTTAGCTGATGGATGACCAAAGTAGAGTCCCCATATACCTCAAGAACTTTTGCTTTTGAGTCTACCGCTGCTTGGATTCCCATGGCACATGCTTCATACTCAGCTATGTTATTTATACAGTCGAAGCACAACCTAGCAATGATTGGGATGAAATTATTTTCAGGGGAAATCAGTATGGCCCCAACTCCATGCCCTAGTGAATTGGAAGCTCCATCGAACAACAAAGTCCATTTTTCCTTTTCCGAGGGTTTTTCTTCTCTAAACAAAGCCATTACATCTTCATCAGGGAACTCACACTGCATAGATCCATAATCTTCCACTGGTTGACTAGCCAAGAAATCTGCCAGAGCGCTGCCTTTGACTGCTTTTTGCGTGACGTAGACAATGTCATATTCTGATAGCAAAACTTGCCACGTGCAATCCTCCCCGAGTGAGGGGAGGTTTTTCAAAGATGTACTTGATCGGGTCCATTTTAGACACTAACCAAGTGGTGTAACACAACATGTATTTAACTTAGGTGGGTCGCCCATGCCAAGGCGCAAAGATGTGCGTTCCAACAATGAGTATTTTGCCTCATAGTTGGTAAACTTCTTACTCAAATAATAGATGGCCTGCTCCTTTTTGCCAGTTTCATCGTGCTGTCCCAGTACACAACCCATGGATTCATCCAACACAGTCAAGTACAAGATGAGAGGCCTTCCTGGCACTGGAGGTACCAAAATTGGGGGTTCTTGCAGATATTGCTTGATCTTCTCAAATGCTACCTGACAATCCTCATTCCACTCTACTGTCTGGTTTTTACGCAACAACTTGAAGATTGGCTCGCATGTTGCAGTCAACTGGGATATAAACCTAGCAATATAGTTCAGCCTTCCCAAAAACCCACGAACTTCTTTTTCAGTGCGAGAAGCTGGTATCTCTATGATTGCTCGAACTTTGTCTGGATCAACTTCTATCCCTTTCTCGCTAACCACAAACCCCAAGAGCTTGCCTGATTTTACCCCAAAAGTGCACTTAGTAGGATTGGCCCGAGCCGAACTTTCTCAACCGTTCAAAGAGCTTTTGCAGATCGGTTATGTGATCTTATTCTGTTTTTGACTTTGCAATCATGTCATTCACATAAACTTCTATTTCTTTATGTATCATGTCGTGGAACAATGCCACCATCGCCCTTTGAAAGTTGCTCTGGCGTTCTTCCATCCAAATGGCATCACTTTATAGCAAAAAGTTCCCCACAGAGTGATGAATGTGGTCTTCTCCATATCTTCAGGTGCCATCTTGATTTGATTGTATCCCGAGAAACCATCCATGAAGGAGAAAAATGCATGTTGAGCAGTGTTGTCCACCAAAACATCAATGTGAGGTAGAGGGAAGTTGTCTTTTGGGCTGGCCCTATTCAAATCTCTATAGTCAACGCATATTCGCACCTTCCCATATTTCTTTGGGACAGGGACGATGTTAGCAACCCATTGAGGATACTTTGCAACAGCGAGGAAACCCGCATCAAACTACTTTTTAACCTCTTCTCTAATTTTTAGTGACATCTCTGGCTTCATTCGTCTCAACTTTTGCTTGACCGGAAGACATTCTGGTTTTAATGGTAATTTGTGCTCAACTATGCTAGCATCTAGGCCAGGCATATCTTGGTACGACCAGGCGAAAATATCACAATAATTAGATAAGAGCTTAACCAACTTGCTTCGCTCATCTTCTTTTATGGTAGTGCCAATTTTAACTTCTTTTTTATCATCCTCCGTCCCCAAATTAATCAGTTCAGTTAGCTCTTCATGGGGTTGAATTTCCCTGGCCTCTTGTTCCATTAATCTCATTAGCTTAGGAGAGGGTTCCCAATTGTCATCATTATCCTCATCAACATGATTAACAGGATGGTCAAAATCGTATAATAGGGTCATAGCACTGTCATTTTCAAGAGAGTCACTTTCAGATCTGCATTTATTAGTGTTAACACAAGTAAAAAAAAAAGGTAATGAATAAAGGTTAATGAAATGGTCGAGCAAAAAGCTAAAAAGAAGAAAAGGGAAATAGCAAGATAATCTGAAAATGCATTTATTGATAGTAAATATTGAAATGGAAACATGTGAGCCCGCTTTCACAACACATCATCCTAAAGCCTTGGGCAGAGCTAAAGGATTAGCATTACAAAATTACTTTGAATCAATTTCAAAGGTCATGGGAAAATCAACGCTCTCCCAATTGTTGAGTTCTGCATCTGGGGAGCAAGGGTACACCAACTTGACACCATAATTGATGGATTGATCGTCTTCGACAGCAGTCACTTGGTTCAGAAACACCAATCCTGCACTTCGGAAGTTTTGTTGGATGTCACAGATGGGGATCCCCTCAGCTTTAGGCTCCCGATTTTCCAACCTAGCCAGCCTCCTCTCCCTTTTCTCTTCTAGGACCCTTCTTTTGTCTGCTTTGGTGGGTTTATACCCTAACCCAAATCTGTCTTTGTTTTCGCAGGGTGCCCAGAATTTCACGATGCCTTGTCCATTCATTCCTAGTCCTCTTCCATATTGATATCCTTTTCCAAGCATTACCTTAGCCATCATCATGGATGCATTAGATAGCCGGGGCTTCGGACCTTGAGCTCCATCTTTCACATAGGTGGCATTGACAATCTCTAGTGCTTGGAACGCAATTTCAAGAGCTTCTTCTGCAGCTTCAATATAAGGAGTGTCTAATGGCTTGCTCACCAGCAGGTCCTCTTCGCCGAAGACAGTAATCATCTTATTATTAACTATGAATTTTACTTTTTGGTGCAAGGTAGAAGGCACAGCTCCGGCAGAATGAATCCATGGTCGTCCTAAGAGACAACTATAGGATGGCGTAATGTCCATCACTTGGAAGAGTATATTGAAAGTGCAGGGACCAATTTGAACTGGTATTTCAATCTCCCCCATGACTTCTCTCCTGGTGCCGTCAAATGCCCTTACTATCATCGTACTTGGTTTCATGCAAGTTCCATCAAAAGGCAGCTTGGAAAGGGTTGATTTTGGTAACACGTTCAAGGAGGAACCATTGTCAATGAGCACTCTAGCCATTATATACTTTTGACATTTGACAGAAATATGCAATGCCTTGTTATGCCCCATTCCTTCAGCTGGTATCTCATCATCAGTGAAAGTGACATAATTATCAACAGTAATGTTGCCAATAATACCACCTAACTTGTCAGCTGTAATGTCATGAGAAACATGAGCCTGATTCAATATTTTTATCAACACTTTTCTATGCGATTCGGAGTTCATCAATAAGGACAAAAGCGATATCCTTGCAGGGGTGCGATTCAGCTGATCTACCACTCTATATTCACTTTGCTTGTTAAACTTCAAGAACTCACAAACTTCTTCATCCGACACCTCTTTTTTGTACTCCTTCGACTTTTTCGGCCTTTCTTTTTCTTTTGCTTCGTTCCCAATGGAAGTCTCCCTTATCTTGACTTTGCCTTTACGGTTCCCCTTTTCTTATTCTTCTTGGTCCTTTCGCAGCTCCTCAGGAGTGTAAATGCGGCCACTTCGGGTTATTCCCCCAATCCCTGATATATTGGTAACAATAGAAGTCGAACCAGACGCAACTTCTAACTGATCATTCGTGGGATTGCTTCTAAGGACTTGCACATTATAATTCCATCGCACGGCTCGGGTGTCCTTGAAGGGAAAAGGACTGGGAACTTGAATGGTAATAGGTCTCGGGCCACAAGGGGATAGTGCAGATGCAACTTCGGTGTAATAGATAACCAACGGTTTGATAGCCGAATTTGCAATGGAAGGGGCCAGAGAGTTTATGGCTTCATGACCTCCTTGCAATTGTGGAATAGCACACTCATCCACCATGCTTATGCCACCATTATCACATAGATGACCTATTTGCACTAATTACATATCCATGAGATCTTGGAGAATTTGTCTGAACTCACCACATTCTTCAATAGAATGCCCCACATTCTCATGGAGATTGCACATTATTTCATCTTCGTCACCTCATTTTTCTTCAATATGAGCTTCCATCATCCCAGATTTGCACAGCTTATTAAGGATGACCCTCATGGGGGTCTTGACATCGGTCGCTTGTCTTATGAGCTGCTGGGCAGAGCACTCCTCTATAGCATTAACTGTAGGATTCCCATGGTTAGGCAAAGGGTTGTGGCCCACACTAGGAGTATTTGACTTGAAGTTCAACCACTTGGCGTTGATTAGATCTTGCACCTTAAACTTCAGTGCTTTGCAATTCTCTGTAGAATGCCCTGCAGCCCCTGCATGGTAATCACACTTGGCATTTGGGTCAAAACCTTTAGGGTATGGGGGTTCCAATGGCTTCATTGGGTAAGGAGCCAAGAGAGAGTTACGGATGAGTTGGGGTAGTAATTCGGTGTAGGTCATGGGAATTGGGTCGAAGTGGACAAACTTCCTTTCTTGGTTATTTGGTGGTCTTCTTTGGTTTGTGTTTGGATTTTGGGTCCATGGTTGAGCTGTTTGAGGCGGTAAGGTAGAGGGTGCCGGGTATTGAGTAGGAAGTGGCGTTTGGTGAGGCCTCATTGGGTGGTGAGGTCGAGGATGAAGAACGTGTGAAGCGTTGGCGACATAGGGGTGATAAGGCTGAGGATATGAAATCGGTGGAGTAGTGGGAAAGTACGGGTGGTAAGATGCGAAAGGAGGCTGGAAGGATGGTTGATGGTTCACAGGTGTTTGGCTATATCTGTCTTGGGTGAAATTTCTCTAGTCAAAGGTAACAGCATGGGTTTCTCCCTCTCTTTTCTTCCCCATCGGGGGCCTCTTGGCGTTAAACGTTCCTGTTGAACTTTCGACGATCTTCCCACTTCTTATTCCTCCCTCAACTCTTTCTCCAATGATGACCATATCTGAGAAATTTGATGACACGCTCCCTATCATTTTGTCATAAAAGGGTGATTGTAGAGTGTCAATGAACGTAGCCACCATTTCTCTTTCTGTCAATGAGGGCTCTACTTGAGCAGCCATTTCTCTCCACCTCTAAGCATATTCCTTGAAGGTCTCAGTATCCTTCTTAGCCATATTCTGCAATTGTAGTCTATCCGGTGCCATATCGATGTTATACTTATACTGCTTCAAGAAAGTGTCAGTCAAGTCTTTGAAACATCGTATATGGGCATGCTCAAGATGCGTGTACCAATTCGAAGCTGCCCCAGTTAAGCTGTCTTGAAAGAAGTGGATTAACAGCTTGTCATCGTGAGCATGCGAAGCCATCTTGCGGATGTACATGGTTAGGTGGTTCTTTGGACAAGTAGTTCCCCTGTATTTGTCGAAATCTGGGACTTTAAACTTGGGAGGAATCACCACATCTGGGATAAGACAGAGCTCTGAGGCATCCAAAAGACCATAGTCACTTGCCCCTTCAATGGCTCGTAGTCTTTCTTCAAGAATTTCTCACTTTTCCCTGGACTGGGGATTTTCAACAGAGGAATTCAACAGGTATTGCGGCATGATGGTGGGAACAAAATGTTGCCCCAATGGGGTTCCACTGGCATGTGGTTGAGCTGCACTTAAGGAGTTTGAAGCAGGCATGCTGCTGTCCGGAGGATTGGCAGTTTGCGGTGGTACGGAACTGGGATGGAGACCATATGGCGGGATGAAGAAAGGGTATGGGTGTTGTGTTGGCGGGGGTTCGTTGACATTTGACTGAGTGGCTTGATTTTGGGTAGGGTTTGAGGGATTTGAAGTTGGGGACACTGTTGGCATCTCATTATTGGGGGAACTAGTGGCTAATGGTGGTATATAACCTGGAGGGAGGCCATACGGGGGGAAAGACACCCCTTGGTTTCCTTATAAACTAGCGACTGAAGGTTGAGTGGTGCCGTTTGGGCAAATGGTGAGTGGCATCGTAATCCCTTGAGGATTAAAACCTTGGTATTGCAGGGGGAACGCAGCGAAACCAGGCGGGCAAAGAGGTGTGGCCGGATGTCCTTCATTTGTCACTGAGGGATTCCCATCTGTGCTCCTTCTATTCTCTATAGACTGTAACATTTTCATCATCTTGGACATTTGCTCCCTAAGCTGGTTCACTTCATCCCTCAACTCTTGAGTTTGCTCCATCTCATCCATGATCTTTGCTTGGGAACGGGTCTTGTAAGGGTGTCGTGGAAGCTGTTTTCCTGCTATAGTGTCTACTTTTCTGCTCGAGGAAACATGATGCGATTATTAGTATTGACTGAACCAAAATGACAAAATGCATGTATGCAAAGCACTGACTATTTATGCTGATGTTTTTTATTTTTTATTTTATTATTATTTGTTTTGGCAGATAAATATGATTCTGCATGCAATTCCTTGTTAGCGAAGGGAACATGTTTGCGCCCTGTGAGGATGCTTGGTGACCGTGGAAAGGTTCGCACAAACATTCGATAGCAAGGCAAAATCCCTACATTTAGCACTAGGGCATATCGCTCCTTAGGCAAAAATGTGGTTGATGGTAAATCCAAGGGAACATTCATTCCTCAATGGACACCATTCACTGGCAATGCAGATGTAGGACCAAACTCCCCATATTTTCACTCAAGGACAAATCGTCTCGAGGTAGAAATACGGTTGACAATTTATTCAAGGAAGAATTCACACCTCAATGAACAATATCTTGCTAAAAGGATAACAAGATCGATATTTGAAACAAAACACAGTAATGAGCATCCATTTTCATTTCAAATTTCAGAAGTACAAGATTTAGTTCCCACAAAATGTAGCACAATTACATCAACAACTTCATTTGCTTTTTTCTAAAACCCTTAGCAAGACCTCGACAATACTTCATAAAATCTGCAATCTTTGATGGTAGTCGTAACCAGGGGTTTATGTGAGCTTGAATGTCTGCTTCTTCGAAATGAGTAATCAGTTGTGTAGTATGATATTGTAAGCTATCAGACATGTCTTCAAATTTATTCTTCCATTCTTCTTTTTCAGCCTTTTGATCTTGTGCTACTGATTGCCACACTTCTACCCATTCTTCTTTTTCCCTCACTAGTCTTCGGACTTCGAGTCTCCACTGCTAATGGTCTCGTCCCAACTCTTGAATTTTTAGCTTCAAATGCTCATTCTTTCGGTTTGCTTCCACGAGTGCATCGTGATATTTGGTAGCTAATGCTCGCCCTTGG
Source organism: Ormosia semicastrata (assembly GCA_029884595.1). Taxonomy (NCBI): domain Eukaryota; kingdom Viridiplantae; phylum Streptophyta; class Magnoliopsida; order Fabales; family Fabaceae; genus Ormosia; species Ormosia semicastrata. Next base: position 7,548,082 of record JAQQTO010000041.1, read on the forward strand.
TCAGAGCGGCACTTTGCTTCAGTCAGAGCTTCTTGTACGGCTTGCATTCTACGATCTTGTACCCTAGCATTTGCTTTCAACTTCCCTTTCTCTTGCAAAACCAACACCATTGCCTCTTCCTGAGCGCTTATCTTTGCTTGTAATTCATGAACTTCTGTTGTGGTCTTTTCAAATTCTATCTCCTTTCCTTTCCTTGCCCTTTTTGCCCGGCTTGGGGTCCCAGCCATATCTGCACACGCATCTTTTAAATATTCAACTTCATCAACTAGCTTCTGGCGTCGACTCTGGTGGATGACTACTTTTAACTCAGCGGCTTCCTTTCCTTGCTCCAAGACTTTCATTTGTGCTTTCAGTCTTTCAATCTCGGTGGCCATTTGAGGTATGATTTGAGGATGACCCTTATCATCCGAAAGCTGTCTGCGGAGGATACTATTACGTACCCTTCTTGCCTCTCTCCATTGCAAGTATTCGGGGTGCAAACCACCACATGCTTCCCTAATTCCTTTGTTCTGCCATATGAATATTCTTCCAAGCATCTCTAATCTCTTTTCTTGTTTAGTAGTGCTTCCATCTTGCTGGTATAAGAAGCTGAACCCTTCAAGTTGCTCTTCGTTAGGCACATATTGAGTCCATCGGAGTTGCCTAAGCACGAGGATTGGCGCGTATGATACACCACCTCTAGGGCTCATCAAAGGAACATTAGGAAAGTCACCACAGCTGAAAACTATCTCTTCTCCATGATACCACGGGTATACCCATTTAAAAGAATCTGGCCCTATCCTCACGAACTCATTCTTCCATTCATAAGCTTTTTGCGGCTTCACTGGTATGCGACCAAAATTCCTCAACGGGTCGGTAGAGTCCCGAGCGATTCTCAGTACATCCATATGCGTCATGATCCAAACGTACAACATATGTGTACAAAGATCGAATCTTTCCACCACCCTTTTTATGATTTCCATTGTCAAGAAAGTATCAGCAAGAATAGCAGAACTGGATTTGCTTTATACTTCTCAAACTTGAAGAATACATCCATTGCTGCTTGATCTACCATATCTGAGGTAAATGGGAATAACACTAACCCAAAGATGGTTAAGGCCAGTGTTTTGTTGAAGAAATCCCACTTTCCTTGTTGTACTAGATACTGAAGATGTGCTTCTAGGTAACTTTTCTTCAAGCCTTCTGTTCCTCCCCTCTTTTCCATGCCCAATTGACTTGTTGGAGCCCCTATCAATTCTGCTATCTTCCCTACTGATACATAATACCCTCCATAAAGATAAACATTTGGGTGTTTGTTCATTGGAAGCCTCAACATGATTGCATACTCCTTTATGGTTGGTGTAATGTCCAAGTTAGGTAGCTCAAAACATTTGAGAGAATGGTTCCAAATTTGAGCAAGGCCACTCAAGACGGGCTCCTCAACTGTAATGCGCAGTAAATCCAGAATCTGCCCGTAACTGCTTGAGAACTCTGATCGAGCCTTAGGGGTCATTTGTTGACTAACGTCCCTCACATACCTCAGATCAGTGCCATTTACTGTAACCCTTATACTCCTCTTGAGGTCGACTGCATTGCTGGAGTTCTGTCTTTGATATGTTTCTTCCATTCCTTGCTATTGACGAGTACTAACCTTTCCACTTTGCCAAGAAAACTCACCCTAAAAGGAAGTAATGAAGGGAACATGTAAGCAAAACCAAAAAGGAGAATGCACCCTAAGGATACCTCTTGTCGAGGTAACTCTAAAAAAAATGTATTAACAGTCTAAATGGAGAAGCCCTCACAGGGTTGTAAACCCAAAGGGCGCCTAGCCTTTTTTATTTTTTCCTTCTAAATGCTGAGACTGTTATGAAATGCAAGATGATGTATATTTTGTTCTGCTAACAATTTTTTATGAAAATGCAAGAATGAATGAAAATGCAAGCTATGAAAGTGCAAGAGGATGTATATTTTTTTTTATTTATTTAAAAGAATATGATGAGGAAAGACATGAGAGATAGAGAGATAAAGAAGAATTTTTTTTTAAAGAAGAAGAAAAAAAAAAAAAGAAAGAAAAAAAAAAAAGAAAAAAAAGAAATTGAAAAGAAGAATGAAAATGTGAGATGATCTATTATTCTTTTTAAAAAATAATAAGCAAGAATGAATGACATGAGAGATAGATGGATAATGAAGAAAGAAAAAAAAAGCTAGGGATGAAAATGTAATATCATGTATCTTTTTTCTTTTTTGTTGAATTTTTTTTTTACCTAAAAGAATGCATGGATGAATGACATGAGGAAAAGATAAAGAAAAAGTATGCTCCATTTGTGTCCTAATCAGGTGTAACCTAAGGAGATGGATGACTCTAAATTTTTTATGTCATTATGTTCAATCTACTAGTGCAAGGTTTTTAGGACAGATCTATCTTCTAAAAAGTCATGGTCCCCAGATTGCCCCTATCTCGAAAGATAAGGACCCAATTCATGAATTAATCACAAGTAGGGATAAACCCTCTCAATGTGGCTAGTCCATGATACTTGGTAACAATCGAGTGGTGTCTCGACAAATGTCAAGTGAGCATAAAGCTCCTCAATAACAAAAGTCGAGACCCCTCCTACTCCTCGGGTTCGCCTGAGACTCGGGTATAGAGCCCAAAAAGTGTGTGAGGTAAGTGATAGTGACGTGCGTGAAGGAGCATACAAACTGTACAAAAACTTAAAAGACAAAAATACCCCTAACCTGCAAAACATATATACAACAGCCAGCCAGCAATCGTCTACCCTAGGGTTTTAACAATTAAGTACAAAATATATATACAAGTCACAATATACATGGAATAATGCTATCAGATATTTACATAAAAGTACTAAATAAAATACATTTACAAACAAATAAGAAAACAAAAACAAAGACAAAGAGGGTAAAATAAATAAATAAAAGATTATTAAAAATTTACACAACTAACAACAACAGGCCTGACTCTCTAAGTGTCCCCAGTGGAGTCGCCAGCTGTCGCAACCGGGATCGCGACGGGACGACCAAAAAATATAAAATCAATGGAGTCGCCACCAATGTTTGTTTAAATTGGAAAAAAAACATTAGAAAAACCCTTTAATCAAGCAAACTGGTCTTTTGAAAATGAGTTTGGATTCAGGAGTCGATTACAGGTAGGGAAGGTATTAGCACCCTACACTGCCCGTTGTCGCGACCGGAAAATCGCGGCGGGGATACAGCAACTCGAATGGATTTTAGAAAATGAAATTGAGAAAATGGAGTCGCCACCAATTTTATTTGAATTGGGAAAAATTGGAAAACCTCTCTTTGAAAACGGTCTTTGGAACCAGATTGGATTCGGGAGTCGGTTATGCTTAGGGAAGGGTGGAAACTTAATCCCACAAGAGACTCTAACGCATCCGTCATAAGACGGTACCTTAAGTCAATTGTGCAAATTCTTAACAATCTTTGAAAGTATTTATTTTACCCTTTTTTACAAAACATTGTAATTAAAAAGCGAAACCACAAAATTGTGAAAATTTAATTTGGGCTTGACAAATGAAATTTTGCTCCTACGTATCCCCTGGTGCAATGGGGAACTCAAAGTTACGTAGTTCTTTATAAAATAAGTGTGGGTTGATTGATTTTAATTATGAAAAAGATTTTTATTTGAAAGCGAATCCATTCTTGTACAGAATTCAAGTTAGCACTAGGCTACTCAATAAACCCTTATGATCCAAAAGATAATGAAGATAGCATTCGCTATTCAATCATCATCATTGGTCATTGCATGGATTAAAGATTTTTATTTTATTTTATTTTATTTTTTTTTATTTTTTTATTTTGTTTTATTTTTGGAATACTCTAAGACAAACAAGTAAACATGATTTTTCTTGAACCAAGTAAATATAACAAAATATCATAAAAGCACAACATCACAAAACATATTTTCCTCTTTTTTATCTTTTAACTTTTTTATTTTTTTATTTTTTTATTTTTTTCATTTTTTTCTATTAATCACAAGATATAAAACAATATATACAAATAAATTATGTAAACACTAACAAACAAATAATAATCTTAAGTAACACACACAATCAATTAAACTCAAAACTTTTTTTTTTATTTATTATTCCCCTTTTTACTTTCTGATTTTTTATTTTTTTTTATTTTTTATTTGTTTCCCTTGTCATATTTTTACTTCTAAGAAAGAAGAGAAAGAAAAAAAAATAATAAAAAATAAAAGCAGAAACACTTCAGGAGAACCTCCACTATTACATTTTCATCACTTTTTTTTATTTCGAAACATATCAAAGTAACAAATAAGAAAAGACAAAAAGAACTCACCTTCCATACTCCTCCACTTTCACGTTTCCAGCAAAAAAAATAGGCAGCCACATGCAACTCTTCACGTGGTGGTGGCCGAAGGTTTCATGTGGTTGAGGTGGTAAAGGGAACTAATGGACTGGGTACTACGTGGGCTGCAGCTCGGTGAATGGTGGTGCATGGCGTTTTCACGTGTGCATGGGTTGTTGAGGATGGAAGGTAGCTAATGGGGTGAAGGTGATGATTCACTGAGTTGACTCAGTTGTGGATGGGAGGTGAGATGGGTGGCTCACGGTGGTAGGGTGGTGAGGTTGATGAGATGGGGGGGCGTTGGATGGTTTAGAGGTGAGGGTTCATGGTGGAGGAGCTGTGTGAAGAGTGGTGGTTTCACGGTTTGCATGGATGGTGCATGGATGGTGAGGGTGTTGAGTTTCACGGTGGTGTAGGTTGGTTACGTTGGAAGAGGAAGGTGAGGGTTGGAGGATTGTGGTGGTCACGGTGGTGGGGTGGTGAGGTTGATGGAAGGTTGGGTAGGAGTGTGGATGCTTCACGGTTGGAGGCTTGGAGGAAGGGTGGATGATGGTGAGAGGTTGGCTTGGCAGCAAGGTAGTTAGGGGTTGGGTTCTGGTGGCTCAACCACAGTGAGTGGCCTCTGGTTCGCGCACGGTGGATGGCACCGCTGGTTCGTGGTCCGGTGGAAGGATCGGCTCGCGAGGACCGTGGTTGCTGGCTGGAGCTCAGATCTGGTTTACGAGGTGGCGCTGCTCACGACGCAGGAGTTGCAGCTCGGTGGTGGAGGTGCTGGGCGGCTGGACGGGTGTTGGATTGGTAGGGAAATGATGGTTTGTGTGAATGGTGGTTGAGGTGGGTATGCTGAGTTGACTCAGTATGGTGATCACGTAAATGGTAGTGATGATGAGGGTGAAGAGATGAATATGGAGGTGGAGAGGGTGGCTTTCACGTATGCATGGGGGTTGATGATGGGTGTTGGATTTGGTTGTCGTGAGGGTATTGGTTTGGAAGGAATGGGTTATGAAGTGGAAGTGAAGGAGATGAAGATGGTGGCTTAAGGCTGTGGTGGCCTCGGTTTTGGAAAGGAAATGGTTGAAGTTGAATGAGTTAGGGTGTGTTGTGAGTAATGGAGCACGATGGAAAATGTGGTGTTAATGGTTGGAATGGTGACAGGATATGAGAGTGGTGGTCATAGAGATGGAGACTTGGGTTCCATGGGTGAAGATGCTGCTCTGTTTTACGATGCTGGGGTCACGGTCTAGCAGAAGGGAGATGATGATAATGTTTATGAAGGGATGATGAAGTGGGTTGAAGATCATGAGAATGAAGGTAATGGGATGTGGTTGTTTATGGATTTTGGTGAGGGAGAAGCATCTTGCCAGTGAAGGTGAGGTTCAATGATGATTGCCTCTGGAGTGCCCCCCCTTTTTTTCTTTCTCTGTATCGAGTTTTGTTATCTATTGATGCTTATACTGTGGGTGAGTAATCGTGGAGTGAAGTTGGTGAGGGTGAGCATTGATTGTGTGATGGTGATGGAAAAAATGGTGGGTGAAAGCTGGATGAGTGGAGGTTAGTGAGGAAAATGAGCGTGTGCGAGGTGAGGTGAGTGGATGTGAGTTGAAACGTGAGTGTGTGCAGGTGAGGAAAGAAAAAAAAAAAGAAAGGAAAGGTAAGTGAGTACAAAAGAAAAGTGGATCAAAACGTGAGTGGGTGCAAAAAGTAAAAGTGAGTGAGTGTGGGAATAGTGCGGGAGGACATAGTGAGTGGGGAACAAGGTGCGGGGGACGTGAGGATGGAGCAAATGAGGCTTGTCCCCTACTGAGTGTCTGCTGTGCTGCAAAGGAGTGAAATATGCATGATTAGAAATAGGAAAAAAAAAAAATGTAGAGTCAGCAAAGAAAATTGTTTCATGCAGCAAAATTTTTTTCTTTCTTTTTTCTTTTTATTTTATTTTATTTTATACTTTTTTTTATTTTATTATTTATTTTTTTTTATATAAGTCCGGTCAAAATTGGGTGTTCACAGTTGCCCCTCTTTACTTGTTTCTTATTAGATAAAAGGAAAAATTGTAGTTTTTCATTTTATCGTCGTAAGAAACGAATAAAGAAATGAACTCCAATTTTGTCCCAAAAAGCACAAGATGTAAAACAAATGCGAGAATAACATGCAAAGCGTCAAAACGCTCAAGAATTAAAAATCATGGAGCTGATGCGCTCAATAAAAAGCTCGACAGAAAGTAAAATGCATGGAACCGATGCGCCGACAATTTAGAAATGCATAGAATTGACAGAATTTAAAATGCATGGAATGCATGGAGCCGATGCGCTTCAAAAGAACTCGACAGATAATTAAAGTGCATGGAGCCGATGCGCTCTTCGCAGAAAAGTAAATGCATGGAGCCGATGCGCTCAACAGAATTAAAATGCAAGGAGCCGATGCGCTCAATGTAAAGTAAATGCATGGAGCCGATGCGCTCAACAGAATTAAATGCAAGGAGCCGTGCGCTCAACGTAAAGTAAATGCAAGGAGCCGATGCGCTCAACAGAATTAAATGCATGGAGCCGATGCGCTCAACAGGAAGTAAATGCAAGGAGCCGATGCGCTCAATGTAAATTAAAAGACAGGAGCCGATGCGCTCAAAAGTAAAAGACAGAGCCGATGCGCTAAAAAGTAAATGACAGAATTAAAGACAGGAGCCGATGCAATTCAAAAGACAGAGCCGATGCGCTCAAAAAGTAAATGACATGAATTAAAAGACAGAGCCGATGCGCTCAAAAGTAAATGACAGAGCCGATGCGCTCAAAAAGGTAAAAGACAGAATTTAATGCATGTGAGCCGATGCGCTCAAAAAGTAAATGACAGAGCCGATGCGCTCAAAAGTAAAAAGACAGAGCCGATGCGCTCAAAAAGGTAAAAAGACAAAGCGGCAACCGAGTCCGAAACTTAAAGGACAATGGGCAATGAGTCCCAAAATTAAATGACAATGGGCAATCGCATGTCCGAAATTTAAAAGACAATGGGCAATCGCATGCCCGAAAATTAAATGACAATGGCAATCATGCGGCCGAAATTTAAAAGACAATGGGCAATCGAGTCCCTAAACTTTAAAAGACAAAGGGCAACTTCGAGTCCCGAAATTTAAATGACAATGGAATAAGCATCTTGATCAAAAAGATTTTTTTTTTTTTTTTTTGCTTTTTTTCTCCTTTTCTTTTTTATTTGTTTTCTTTTTCTTTTGCTTTTTTTTTTTTTTTTTTTTTTTTCGGAATTTTAAAAGACAATGGGCAATCGAGTCTCGAAATTTAAAAGACAATGGGCAATCTGAGTCCCAATTTAAATGACAATGGGCAATGCGTCCTAATTTAAAAGACAATGGGCAATCGAGTCCCGAAATTTAAATGACAATGGGCCACTGAGTCGAAATGACAATGGGCAACTGAGTCCGAAATTTAAAAGGCAATGGGCAACTGCGGCCCGAAATTTAAAAGGCAATGGGCAACTGCGGCCCGAAATTTAAAATGACAATGGACAACTGTGGCCCGAAACTTAAAAGACAATGGGCAATTATGCCCGAAAACAGGATTTTTCCTTCTCTTCTTTTTTTCTCTTTTTTTTTTTACTTTTTCTAAATTTTATTTAAAAACATTTGAACTAATGACGACTTCGGAAAGCTTTGACCACTCAAACTTCTTTCCTTCTTCTTCTCCTTTCCTTCTTTTTCTTTGTTTTTCACTTTCAACTCTCCTTTCAAGAAATGGGATGAACCATGACTTGACTGATTCCTTGAGAGAAAATTTTGCCCCAGTGTTTAACCTTGTCTCTCATTTAGTTGATTCCCGCAACCGCTTGATAACTCGGTCCTTGTCTGCGTTGCTACTTCCTTCAACATGCCTTCTCCTTAATCCTTCAAAATTTTGCCCCAAGATGGCTAACTAAATGCACACAAAAGCGCCCCGTGTAGCCGATCACACGCAATTCAAAATTGCCCAATTTGGGTGCACCCTTTAAGGTGTTTTGTGCCAACTTCCTCTCGAGATTTTGCCCATTCCTTTGCCCTAACTTTTGTTTAGACCGACCTTTCGTGTTTTCGACTAACGGGCTTTTTTTTTTTTTTTTTTTTTACTTGGGTACTTCCTCTTCCACCAATTGGGATTTCCAAGATCTCTTCAATCGAATTGGTCAATAAGAAATTACCATTAGATGGTCAAATCATGGTGTTGTACTCATGGTCACTTTACCGAAGCATTATGTCACATACACTCATGAATCCAAAAAGTACAACAGGAAAGAAACGAACAACCTCCAGATTGTTCTTAGAAGTTTGACTACAGAAAGGATATTATTTACAACGGTTAAAGACACAGGAAATAAAATAGCAAGAAAATCAAAAGATTTTTTTTTTTCGCTTGAGTTAAGATTCGACAACTGGACATCATTAATTATCAAACACCCCCCACACTTACTCTTTTGCACGTCCTCGGGCAAAACCAAAACTAGGGAACAAACAAAACAAACTCAAAAGGTAAAAACTCTAAAAGACTCAATGACATTCAAGAATGAAGAGCAATTTATAATTCAAGTAATTAAAACATTCATGAGATAACACATCTTCACATCTCAAATCAACAAGCAAGGATACTTCAATTGAAAAACATGAGTAAAGAATGATAGATCCTCACGTGAATTTATTCTCGTCTCTCAAGTGTTTAAAAGGTAGGTATTTCACTCAATTCGACCTATGAAAATTGCACTACCATATGCTTGCTTATCTTCTACTTCTCCACTACTCAAAACACATGCACACACAAATCATGAGGACTTTATTCAAGGTTGTAGTGAGGTCAAGGTAAAGGTAGAAGTAATATGGATATGTTAAATACCAAAGAGAATAGAAGAGCATCATGATACGTTAGAGTGGAGAAGATGTTTGAGAACATTCAGATCTAACTTTCTTAAGATTTTCTTAGTTTGTTCTCACACAGGGACAATGACCAATATCTAACTAATGTTTTGTTAAAGATCAATTGGTAGATTGAATTCCTTTAGGCTTGAACATTCTCCTTCTATTCTGTTATTTCCAATCATCCACCCTCATTCTAGGTATGAATATATCACATGGTGCATTCTTTTGATTGTAGCAATAATCACTCTCTCTCCCTTCTTTCTTTTCTTTTTTTTTTTTTCTTTTTTTTTTTTTTAAACATAAATATATTTTTTTTTTTTTTTTTTTTTATAGAAACATATTTTCTTTTTCTTTTTTTTTTTATATAAACAATCTGCACATGTACCCCCACACTTGTTCAAGAACTCATCAAATAACAAAGTCAATGCTCTCTTATTCCCTAAGGTTGGGTTAGAACATGGTTTTGCTTTTAATGCACATAATGAGTTCGAAACAAAGAATGGTCAAATAAGCTCAAAGGGGTTAAGCAAGTGGAAATATGCAAGGTTGGCAAGAATCAGAAAATTTTCAAGAAGTCAAAAGAGTGCTTGATATCATATTGAAAACAAGGTTGGCTATTTGGTTAAAGCGGCTAAGAAAGAGGGCCTCAATCATGTTCATGCATGCAAGTGAAACGTAGCCTCAAAAAGAATCAAAGCAAGTTCTAGAGTGATCATTATCATGAGTGAAAATCACACAAGAAAGAAGAGGATGGCATAAATGTTGAATCCATCTCTTAGGCTCAAGATCTCACAAGATATAGTTCTATCATTCTCAGTCCACCAATTCAACATCTATAACCAAACATATGATTTAAGAAAGAAGACAATTTACTCAATCATGCAAATTTTCCTGAATTTCAATTGCCACTTCCACACAAACTAGTTATCTACCCCAACTAAAATGCGTCTCAAGAGTAAAATCTACTCCCTACTCGCCATCCTTAATCTTGGTTTAGAAAATTACCGACAAGCATGTAAACATATTAATACATACACACACCTTTTTTGTTTTTTTTTTTTTTTTTTTTTTTTTTAGGCACACAACGATCCTTCCCCCAACCAGATCATAACATTGTCCTCAATGTGAAAAGAGATATAGACAAGAGCAAAACAACACGATAAGAAGTGAATCAACGCCAAACAGAAATGAAACACACGATCAAGTCTTTGCATCTAACCCCGATAAGAAGTGAATCAACGCCAAGCGTAAAAGAAGCACACTTTGTTGTCTGCGTGCCACATCGACCCTAAAAAGAAATCCCAGATAATAGAACTTTAATACTTCCACAATTTAATACTAATTACTACCCTACACTCCTTACTCGCCACCAATTAAGATGCGTCTCAAGATAAAAACTACTCCTTACTCGCCATCCTTAAGCTGGTTTAGAAAATTATCGACAAACACAACAAACATATTGACAAACACTCTTTTTGAATATTTTGTTTTTTTGTTTTTTTGTTTTTGTTTTTTTTTTTTTTTTTTGTTTTTTTTGTTTTTTTTTTTTACACAACCATCCTTTCCCCAACTAGAGATCATAACATTGTCCTTAATGTTAAAATATAGATGAGTAAAGGATAAAATTACTTCTTTGGAGAAAGCGAACACAAAATTAAAAGAAACAAAGTACAATAAAATCAAACCGATTAAAGAGAAAGTGTCGGATCTGTCTTGCTTCTCTTTTTACTTCCTTCGCCGCTTCCTATTGACCAATCTATCGAGCCAATACCTTATCGTGTACATACTCAAAAGCTTCCAATTTATCAATGAGCTCATCAATAGTGGAGGCGAGAGATAAGAAGTTGTCTTTCCGAAGGAGTGATAAATTTTGTTCCATGCTTTGTCAAGAAAAAATAACAAAAGGTCAAAGAAATTATTAACATTCAACAAACCAATGGGTTTATGGTGGATGTTGGCTTCAAACCAAGAGACAATTTGAAAAATTTCTTCCAAAGTACCAAAACCACCTGGTAAGACAAGAAATGCATCAATTGTCACCATTATTTTCATGCGTCCATGCATGGATGTTACCCGAATTTCTTCTCCAACTGTCTTGCCGGTGATGTTACTTTCGACTAAAGGTTTAGGAATAACACCTAAAACCCGATTTCGCCTCCTATAAGCAAGCAAAGTAGTGAAACAAACCCCATTAACCCACGACAACCTCCCCCATATACAAGATGAATCTTCCTCATGAAAGTGCAAGTGCTCGACCAAGAGTGCTAGCTGCGTTTACATAAACTCTAATCCCTTCCCATAACTCGACCCACAAAAAACAAACACAGACATTTTTAGGTTACGAATAGCAGCCCATTCTATATCCTTCTTCTCTTTGAGTGTTTCGAGTTGAAGATGAAGGAGAAGATGGAGTGTTTAAATAAGAAAAAGAATGGAAAGTGGAAATAATTGCACCTAGAAGGGTAGGTCGGTTGTTGTCGAGAAAAGGTTGAATCTTTTTTTTGTTTTTTGCTTTTTTTTTTTTTTTTTTTTTTTTAACTTTTTTTTTTTTTTTTTTTTTTTTTTTTTTTTTTTTAAGAAAATCATCGGGGTAAAGAAATCTAGAAACCCCGAAGGATCCCATCCAAAAGATCGTCATCCAAAACCAAAATTCAACAAAATCATACAAAGATAACAAATGATTACATACCTTTATGTACAGGTTTCATGGCAGATCTTTACACTACGTCATGAGTGCAGTAATACCAAGACGGCTCAGCCAATCTGGGCATTCTTCTCCCTCCCGCTTGTGGGATATTTTGGATTGAGCTACGACGCCACTAATTAAAGTGCGTAAATCTGACAGCTACCACCAACGACCACGGCCAGTGAGAGGTATTTGAAGAGCCCATGGCATTAAATCACAGGATTCACTCGAGGCATTGTCACGCGAGAATGCAAACACGGACTCTTCTTTTCGTCCATCAACAAGCGAGCCTTTGGTTAAAAACCGGGAATGCTTGCGCGGCTCTCGCAGAGCATGGCACACGAACCTTATTTACCGACCGGCGTGCGAAGGTCCACCCGAGTCAATGACGGTCCTGCCACTCCACCGCGGGGGCTCCTAATCTAATTAAAGACCAAGTACAACCGAAGTTTCGCCCTCTTTTCATTTTTTTCATTTGTTTTTTTTTTCATTTTTTTTTTTTTTTTTTTGAAAGATAAGATATACATGTTGTTGTGATTGTGGCTCACATCTTCCTCTCGGTTTCACGTCCGAAACGGCTTAAACGCCTTCTATGAGTCGAGGATAAGCTTCCCATCCAATTTTCTTATAAATTGGCAAACAGTGGTCTTTTTGAGTCGATTCCCAAGACCGTAACGCTCTTGTTCGTCCTTGAAGAGATTCCACAAACTAAGAAGTTCACGCCGCACAACTCCACAAGAATGCGTCTCAAGAGTCAATAAGATATTATCTAATGACTCTTACTCATCCATTCTTAACGAAGAATAGTTTATCTTCTCTATTTACGTAAACCATCCCCAAAGAGTGACATCGCGTGTTGCAATTCCAACGTGCACACTTGTAACAAACTTTCATTCTTTTTGCTCTTCTCCTTTTTGAAAATGAACTTTTACCGAGACCAGGCATGTATGGGACAAATGAATCGAAGATTCACCGCCTAAACGAACCTTTGCTTCGATTATCCAAACAGTATATCTTCTCGGGGATGCCCTTATACATTAACAATCTCAGCTCTTTCACACCTAGCTTCATAGACTTTTGTTAGAGCATTTAGAGGAGAGAAGGAAAATATTTTCTTAGATTTGAGAGAATGACCTCCATTTTGAAAGGAGAAGAAATCGTTATTATGGGAAACCGAAAAACAAACCGACACGAGAGTCACGAGTACCGTTATCCGCCATTTAACCTAAGAACACGAGAGAACTCAACAACTTGACGTTCCAGAAATGGTTGAGTCTTGGTCCATTAACTTTAAGTACAATACCATTCCTAGGATTCTCAATGTCTATGGCCCCACAAGATACACGTGTTTGACAACAAAAAGAAACGCGCCTCCTAGATCTCAATTTTCTAAGGAGTAGGTGCGGATGAGAATCTTAAAGCAAAACTTTATTGACCAATTTCCGCAACTTTTGCAAAAGGTGTGTCGACCTTGAATAAAGAAGGCCAATAAAATCCATACCTTGCAAGATTTTCGCAGATTGTTGTCGCCGAAAAAAAAAAAATGACCTCCACGTGCCTCCGATAAAGTTTAATGGCACTACCTACCTCATTGTCTGCACACAAATTGTTTTTTTTTTTTTTTTTTTTATTCATAATGCGTATGGAGAAGACGGTAACATTATACCAGGAATGTCATGCATAAAATGAGATGAATGAAATGAAAACATTTTCTTTTCAAATGCATGGAATGAAATGCATGATTTATTTTTTTTATATATATTTTTTTTTAGAATGCTAAAGATGCCATGCATGAAAAAAAAAATTTTTATGAAAATTCCTGATTTATCTTTTATTATTATTTTTTTTTCAAATGCTAAGGATGGCATGAAAATGCATGATTTTTATTTTTTTAAAGAATGCTTGGAGTGTCATGAAAATGCATGATTTTTTTTTGAATGCTAGGAATGCATGATTTTCTTTATGCAATGTCATGAAAATGCAAGTTTTTTTTTTTTTATGTTAAGCATGTTTATGAAAATGCAAGTAATGAATAACTTCTTTTTTTTTTATTATTCTTTTCTTTTTGATTTTTTTTTTTTTTGCAAGAATGAATGATATAAGAGAAAAGAAAAAGAAAATACGCTCCCTTTTGTGCCCTAGTCAAGTGGAACCTAAGATTTGACAATCACTATGTTCAACCTATCGGTGCAAGATTTTCGGGACAGTCTAAACTTCTAAAAGTCACTTGTTCCCAGATTGCCCTTATCTATAAAGACAAGGTCCCAAATCATGAATTAATCACAAGTAGGGTAAACCCTCTCAATATGATTCGTCCATGATAATGGTAACAAATCGAGTGGTGTCTCAACAAATGTCAAGTGAGCATAAAGCCCCTCAATAACAAAAGCCGAGACCCTCCTACTCCTCGGGTTCACACTGACTCGGGTATAGAGCCCAAAAAGTGTGTGAGGTAAGTGATAGTGATGTGTGTGAGGGAGCATACAAACTGTACAAAAATTTTAAAAGATAAAACTACCCCAACCCGTAAACATATATACAATAACCAAAAGCAATCATCTATCCTAAGGTTTCAACAATTATGCACAATTAAGTACAAATTATATACAAGTATATCAGGTCAAAATAAACACAGGGATAACGCTATCAGATATTTACATAGAACAAAATAAATGAAATCCATTTACAAACAAGGATAAAAAGGGTAAAATAAATAAATGAAAATTATTAACAATTTGCACAACTAACAACGACAGGCTTGACTCTCCAAATATCCCCAGTGGAGTCGCCATCTGTCGCGACCGGAAAATCGCGGCGGGGATACAGCAACTCGAATGGATTTTAGAAAATGAAATTGAGAAAATGGAGTCGCCACCAATTTTATTTGAATTGGGAAAAATTGGAAAACCTCTCTTTGAAAACGGTCTTTGGAACCAGATTGGATTCGGGAGTCGGTTATGCTTAGGGAAGGGTGGAAACTTAATCCCACAGCACCCCTAACGCACCCGTCATAAGACGGTACCTTAAGTCAATTGTGCAAATTCTTAACAATCTTTGAAAGTATTTATTTTACCCCTTTTTTACAAAACATTGTAATTAAAAAGCGAAACCACAAAATTGTGAAAATTTAATTTGGGCTTGACAGAAATGAAATTCTGCTCCTACGTATCCCCTGGTGCAATGGGGAACTCAAAGTTACGTAGTTCTTTATAAAATAAGTGTGGGTTGATTGATTTTAATTATGAAAAAGATTTTTATTTGAAAGCGAATCCATTCTTGTACAGAATTCAAGTTAGCACTAGGCTACTCAATAAACCCTTATGATCCAAAAGATAATGAAGATAGCATTCGCTATTCAATCATCATCATTGGTCATTGCATGGATTAAAGATTTTTATTTTATTTTTTTTTATTTTTTTTATTTTTTTTATTTTGTTTTATTTTTGGAATACTCTAAGACAAACAAGTAAACATGATTTTTCTTGAACCAAGTAAATATAACAAAATATCATAAAAGCACAACATCACAAAACATATTTTCCTCTTTTTTATCTTTTAACTTTTTTTTATTTTTTTTATTTTTTTATTTTTTTCATTTTTTTCTATTAATCACAAGACATAAAACAATATATACAAATAAATTATGTAAACACTAACAAACAAATAATAATCTTAAGTAACACACACAATCAATTAAACTCAAAACTTTTTTTTTTTTATTTATTATTCCCCTTTTTACTTTCTGATTTTTTATTTTTTTTTATTTTTTATTTGTTTCCCTTGTCATATTTTTACTTCTAAGAAAGAAGAGAAAAAAAAAAATAATAAAAAATAAAAGCAGAAACACTTCAGGAGAACCTCCACTATTACATTTTCATCACTTTTTTTATTTGAAACATATCAAAGTAACAAATAAGAAAAGACAAAAAGAACTCACCTTCCATACTCCTCCACTTTCACGTTTCCAGCAAAAAAAATAGGCAGCCACATGCAACTCTTCACGTGGTGGTGGCCGAAGGTTTCATGTGGTTGAGGTGGTAAAGGGAACTAATGGACTGGGTACTACGTGGGCTGCAGCTCGGTGAATGGTGGTGCATGGCGTTTTCACGTGTGCATGGGTTGTTGAGGATGGAAGGTAGCTAATGGGGTGAAGGTGATGATTCACTGAGTTGACTCAGTTGTGGATGGGAGGTGAGATGGGTGGCTCACGGTGGTAGGGTGGTGAGGTTGATGAGATGGGGGGCGTTTGGATGGTTTAGAGGTGAGGGTTCATGGTGGAGGAGAGCTGTGTGAAGAGTGGTGGTTTCACGGTTTGCATGGATGGTGCATGGATGGTGAGGTGTTGAGTTTCACGGTGGTGTAGGTTGGTTACGTTGGAAGAGGAAGGTGAGGGTTGGAGGATTGTGGTGGTCACGGTGGTGGGGTGGTGAGGTTGATGGAAGGTTGGGTAGGAGTGTGGATGCTTCACGGTTGGAGGCTTGGAGGAAGGGTGGATGATGGTGAGAGGTTGGCTTGGCAGCAAGGTAGTTAGGGGTTGGGTTCTGGTGGCTCAACCACAGTGAGTGGCCTCTGGTTCGCGCACGGTGGATGGCACCGCTGGTTCGTGGTCCGGTGGAAGGATCGGCTCGCGAGGACCGTGGTTGCTGGCTGGAGCTCAGATCTGGTTTACGAGGTGGCGCTGCTCACGACGCAGGAGTTGCAGCTCGGTGGTGGAGGTGCTGGGCGGCTGGACGGGTGTTGGATTGGTAGGGAAGTGATGGTTTGTGTGAATGGTGGTTGAGGTGGGTATGCTGAGTTGACTCAGTATGGTGATCACGTAAATGGTAGTGATGATGAGGGTGAAGAGATGAATATGGAGGTGGAGAGGGGTGGCTTTCACGTATGCATGGGGGTTGATGATGGGCTGTTGGATTTGGTTGTCAGGGAGGGTATTGGTTTGGAAGGAATGGGTTATGAAGTGGAAGTGAAGGAGATGAAGATGGTGGCTTTAAGGCTGTTTGGTGGCCTCGGTTTTGGAAAGGAAATGGTTGAAGTTGAATGAGTTAGGGTGTGTTGTGAGTAATGGAGCACGATGGAAAATGTGGTGTTAATGGTTGGAATGGTGACAGGATATGAGAGTGGTGGTCATAGAGATGGAGACTTGGGTTCCATGGGTGAAGATGCTGCTCTGTTTTACGATGCTGGGGTCACGGTCTAGCAGAAGGGAGATGATGATAATGTTTATGAAGGGATGATGAAGTGGGTTGAAGATCATGAGAATGAAGGTAATGGGATGTGGTTGTTTATGGATTTTGGTGAGGGAGAAGCATCTTGCCAGTGAAGGTGAGGTTCAATGATGATTGCCTCTGGAGTGCCCCCCCTTTTTTTCTTTCTCTGTATCGAGTTTTGTTATCTATTGATGCTTATACTGTGGGTGAGTAATCAGTGGAGTGAAGTTGGTGAGGGTGAGCATTGATTGTGTGATGGTGATGGAAAAAATGGTGGGTGAAAGCTGGATGAGTGGAGGTTAGTGAGGAAAATGAGCGTGTGCCAGTAGGTGAGTGGATGTGAGTTGGAACGTGAGTGTGTGCAGGTGAGGGAAAAAAAAAAAAAAAGAAAGGAAAGGTAAGTGAGTACAAAAGAAAAGTGGATCAAAACGTGAGTGGGTGCAAGAAAGTGTAAAAGTGAGTGAGTGTGGGAATAGTGCAGGAGGACATAGTGAGTGGGGAACAAGGGGGACGTGAGGATGGAGCAAATGAGGCTTGTCCCCTCTTGAGTGTCTCTTGTCTTTGCAAAGGAGTGAAATATGCATGATTAGAAATAGGAAAAAAATGTAGAGTCAAAAAGAAAATTGTTTCAAAAGAAAATTTTTTTTCTTTCTTTTTTCTTTTTATTTTATTTTATTTTATACTTTTTTTATTTTATTATTTATTTTTTTTTATATAAGTCCGGTCAAAATTGGGTGTTCACACTGTTCCATGAACTAGTACCTTAGGTTAGTTGTGCAAATTTTAATAATCTCAAATATATATATTTTAACCCCTTTTAATAAGAGACTTTGTAATTATTTTTTTATTTTTTTATTTTTTATTTTTGAAAAGAAATAAAAGAAACAACCAAATTATGAAAATTTATTTTTTTTTTTTGGCTTTGAGAAATGGATTTCGCTCTTACGTATCTCCTGGTGCAATGGAGAACTCAAAGTCACGTAGTTCTTTAGAAAATGATTGTGAGTTAATTGATTTTAATCAAGAAAAGGAATTTAAAAAAATTATTTGAAACCAAAAACATTCTTGCATGTAATTCAAAAACCGGACTATTCAATAAACTCTTATAATCTCAAATGACAATGAAGATAATATTCGCTATTCAATCATCATCATTTGGTCATTACATTGATTAAAAAATATATATTTATTTTATTTTCTAAAAAAATACAAAGACAAACAAGTAAACATAATTTTTCATGAACTAAATAAATAATAATAATAATGAGATTTAATATAAACATCACAAATCCAACAACTTTTAACATATTTTATTTTATTTTCAGATTTTTCTCTATTTTTTTTTTTTTTTCTTATTCTAAAAAAATTTCATTTATATCCAAATATTTACTTTATTTTTTTATTTTTATTTTTTAAAAGCAAAAAGGTCATAAAAAAAAAAAAGAAAAAAAGGGTGGGGGTGGTTCACGACCGACCAATTAAAAATGGGCCTAAAAAGTAATAAAAAAAGGGAGTGGAGAAAGGTTGGTCTTCACGTGACCAACTCAAAATAAAAGAAGAAGAGACTTTTTAGTCTCGGGAGTGGAAAAACGAAGCGGGAAAAGAAAGAAGAAATGGGAAGGGAATGGAAAAAACGAAACGAGAGAGAAAAAAGGGGGTTCGGTTCTGGAGGGGCAAAAGAAATGGAGAAGGGGGAAGAAAACTCACCAACAGATCGGCGACGTGGAGGACGAAGCCGGTGAGCTCGGGCGGCTGGGTCACTGGTACGGGGGCGCGGTGGAGCGACGGCGCGGTTGCTGCAGGATCCGAGAGCGACGAGCTCCGGCTTGAGTGTGGCGGTGACTGACGGGTTCGAGGACGTGCGGCACGGTGCTGGCCGGTCGGGTTTGGTGGGTGCTTGGTTTGGGGGTTGATTGATGGTGGTTTAATGGTGGGTGTGGGTGGTTATTTGATTGTTAATGGTGGTTTAATGGTGGGTGTGGGTAATGAAGGTGCGAACGTGTAGTGAGGTTTGGGTGGAAAAGATGTTGTTGGTTTGTTGATGGTGAAGGTTGTGAGGTGGAGAGGAGATTGGGAAAGAAGATGATGAATAGTGGCAGAAAATTTTTGATCGTTTGTTTTTTTTTCTTTTTTGTGTGTTAGTTTCGATCAATATCTGGGGAGGAATTTTTGTAATCGGAATGAGTTTTCAAGAAAACTGATTTTTTTTCAGAAAAAAAAAAAAGATTCCTGTAAGGAAGTGGGTTGGGTTTTTATAGGGGAAGATGAAGGTTACTTGCCATAGGTGATTTGCAGAGTTTGGAGACATTGCAACTTCTTTCACGCTTCTCCCTGCAGAACTAGAAAATTTTGCTCGAGATTCTTGGGTATGCGAAGCTAGCATGGTAGTGGTTGCGTGAGGAAACCGAATGTAGCCGTAGAGGGGGTGTCGAAAGGCTATGGGTATTTAGGATTAGGAAAATAAAATAAATAAATAAATAATTAAATAAATAAAATTTATTATTTGTACTGAGATAAGAAAAAAAAATGATTTAAAAAAATTACAATTAAGTATCAATTAATAAAAAAAATTATGGATAAAATTGGGTATCAACAGTGGCCAATTGAATGCAAACAAAGTTGTCAAAAAAAAAAAATTGCCCCAATTTAAGTAATTCCAATTCATTGGCTCTAACTTTTGCTTAAACCGTCTTTTCGGGTTTTCAGTCTAACGGGCACTTATCCGTTTTACTTCTTATTTCTGGATTATCCCTTGGGATATCATTTTTTCCTTTAATTAGAACTTCTAAGTTCTTTTCGATCTGAATCATTCATCAGAGGATTGCCATCAGATAGTCAAATCATAGTGTTGTACTCATGTTCACCTTACTTAAAACATTGCATAACAAATAGACATGGATTCAAAAGTATAATAAAAAATAAATTTACGAAGTGAACAACCTCCAGATTGGTCTTGGAAGTTTGACAACACAAAAAGGGTTTATATGGAAAAAGACATAAACAACGGTATGAGATTCAAAGAGGTGTTGAATTAAATTGATCTTTATGAAAATTTGTCTACTAGACATTATAGTCAAGGATTTTCTTCTACTGAACATCTACATTAAGCCAAATTAAACTAAAGAGAAATTTGCCCCAGTCCAGGACTAAATTGAATAGGGCAATAACTCGTCCTAATGTAAGGCCAAATTGAACCAAAGAGAAGTTTACCTCAATTTAGGACTGAATTGAATAGAGTATAAATTCACCTTAGTGACCAAAATATTTGCCCCAGTGTAGGTCAAATTGAACCAAGAAAAAGAAAAATTACCCCAGTTTAAAGTCAAATCGAGCAGGGTAGAAACTTGTCCTAGTGTAAGTTTTTTTTTTCTCTTTTCCTTTTCTTTTTTTTTCTTTTTTTTCTCTTTTTTTTAAAGGAGCAAATGAAATAGATACTTGGATGAGCGTAACATTTGTCTCAAAATTAAAGTTAACGAAAATGACAATAACCCTTCATTGATAAAATGGACTTTTTCAAGCTTGTAACGTGGCCAAGGTTAAGGGTTATGAAAGGAATGATATAAGACTTAAACAAGTATTTAAGGGTTGAAAGAGACCAAGGATCTTTAGCAAGTTTTGTCAATTGCCTTTGGCATTATCAAGAGCACTGATTCTTTTCCTTTTTTACTTCATCATTTGCCTTTGCTATGAGTCAGTTCATCACCTTCTTCCTTTTTTCTTTCCTTTTTTTTCTTCCTTTTTTTTTTCTTCTGCTTCTTCTTTTTAAAGATGTCACCCTTTTTTACTTTATACTAACCCCAATGTAGAGGTGATCCTTGTCCAAGGTTCTTTGAAAAAATAATTTTAAGCTCAAAAGAGGTAACAAGGGATAATAAAGATGATGAAATTTTATAAAGGATTGAGAAAGATGGCTAATCTTCATTTTCAAATCATGATTGCTTATTTTCAAAATTTTAATTTTGAGATAAAAAGATAGTGCACACTAAGTAATTACTTTTTTACTCCTTTTTTTATTCATTTTTGCTTTTTTTTTAAAGGCACTTGCACACGTGGACTTTACTGACATCTACCAAACTGAGAATTGCCAAGAACACAAGGAAGATACTTTGAAGAAATGAAAAATAATAAACATCAAGAAAGAAAATGTGATGAAAATGAAAGGAAACAAGGTACTCATGCAAATTCATTACATTAATGTTTCAAAAGACTAACATAAGTTTAACATCACTAATTATTTTATGGCAATCACTTCAATTAAACACCTCAGATCTTCAGTTGTTCAGAGATTTCGAGTTGCTGGAGGGCGAAGGACTTCTTCAGAGGAATCTACCCCTTGTCTAGCTTGTATTACTCCCAAAGTGAGTAATCCCTGGACTTGAACCTTAAATTCCAAACAGTTCTCAATATCATGTCTTATTCCCCCACAATGATAGGCACAACTCGACTCTTCATCCTGCTTCTCCTCTTCTTTCATTATTGTACCTGGTGCAATGATATCATAACCTGCTTTCTTCAATCCTTCAAATATTTTCGCCATAGGCGTATGCAAGCTCACGACCTTCCTTACTGGTGGTCCTTCCATCTCTAAAGTATTTACCACATTACTCCCACCATGACTAGGAATTGGGTTATTGACAATACTTGGTCCAGCCACTTCTTGAATGTCTAACTTTCTATAAGCAATTAGCTTCCTTACTGCAGTCTTGAAATCGCAATCTTCAACTGAGTGCCCTGGGATATCCATATGGTATTTGCAAGTTAAATTTAGGTTATACCACTTTAGGAATGGTGGTTCTAGGGGACGCACATGAATTCTCGAGATGAGGTGAGCATCAAACAGCTTTTAGAATAAATCTGCATTTGAAATGGATAATCTTGGGAAAGTGGTAGGTTTTGGGAGTGAGAGGGGCCTTGATTTTGGAAGTTTAACCGAAGTTGTGGGTGATTCAGGAAATTTTGTGAAGGTGTAGGTGGATATTGGGCATAGGTTGGGCGAGTTGGTACATATGGTTGTGGTGTAGGAACATTGTTGATATGAAATTGTGAGATTTGAAGTGTATTTGTAGGTGGAGTGGTTAGGCTAGGTAGATGAGAATGTGCAAGTGTCTGATAGGAAGGGTAGGGGTTTGGGTTATATGGAGGGGCTTAGTAGGCAGGGTAAGATGGTGGATAGCGGGGTTGTGAAGGTTGTTGGTTTTGTACGTAGCTCACCTCAGGCTCCTCTTTCTTAGGGGGAAGCCCCTTCTTGAAACTACCTTCATTATTTCCAGTTGGCAATATACTAGCCTTTACCAGAATTTCAATCCTCTCTCCAACAGCAATTAATTCAGCAAAATATTGGTAAGCAGCATTTGCCATTGTCCCAACATAGGGAGCTCCTAAAGTCCCCAAAAAAATATGAGCACATTTTTGTCAACGTCAATGGTGGTTGCACTTGTGCTGCGAGAGCTCTCCATCTCTAGGGCATACTGCTTGAAGGTTTCCTTATTTTTCTTCTATAGTGTTCCCAATCGCTCCCTAGTTGGGGCTGTATCCAGATTGAGTCAATACTGTCCTATAAACAGGTTTACCTAATCATCCCAATAAGAGATTTTGGAGAGGTCATGTTGGATACACCATTCTAAAGTAGGCCCAATCAAACTTTCATGAAAGAAGCTGACAAGAAACTTCCAGTCCTTTGACCAAATTGATATTTTGGTAATGTATGTTTTCAGGTGGAAAAAAGGGTTGTGCTCTCATCATATTTGTCGAATTTTGGAACCTTAAAGTCTTTTGGGATGATAATGTTAGCAATAGGATACAACTCTTCTATCCCAAGGGGACCATAGGTGCTAGGACCCTTGATTACTTTGATTTATTCTTCCATCTTTTTCATACATTCTTCCTTCATCTTATCATTTTGAATGGCTACATGACCAGTCCTAACAGGAAATCCTGTTGACACTGGGATGGATGCATGCAGTTGTTCCCATGTGAATTCTGTGTTACCATGAACCTCATTTCGAGTACTTTCCAATGAATGATATCATTCTTTGATATGCATGACTATCGATGTTGTTTGATGTGGTTGCTCATGAATCCCCACAGTATTGCATGAGGTTACAGTCAAGAATGTCGAGGTTGTTATCATGGAAGGGATCAGTGGCACACTACATATGCATCAACCCCATTTGTACCATTATTTCCACTAATTAAGCTGAGAGACTCCCTCACATCTTGTAGTATGGCTTCTAATTTTGCTTGGGTCTCAAATATCTCATTCATCCTCCCTATTATTTCATCAACTTCCCTGCTCAAATTTCTCCCTACCTCAGGATTACTAGCATTCATTCTAGTCCGAGATCTGGTATTATGAATTTGGGTTTGATTGGTCTCTTCGTTCCTTAGTCGCGCAATGGTTCCTTCTGTTTGATTTATCAAAACAGAATAACATCAGACAAAAATAAGATGCATAAGATGAAATGAATGAACTTTGTGATGAAAACATTTTTTGATTTTTTCTTTCTTTTAAAAAAAATGCTAAGAATGCCATGAAAATACAAGATGATGTTTTTTTGAAGAATGCTAGGAATGCCATAAAATGCAAGATGGTTTTTTTAAGCTTTTTTTTTAAATGCAAGAATGAATGGCATGAGGAAAGAAGAAGTACGCTCCATTCATATCCTAATGGGATTGCCTTAAATCTGAGGATTTTCATCCTAAGGATCTATGGGTTCTTCTGACTCGTGAGAACTTTCATTGAGTGGCTCTTCTACTCTAAAAGCCTCTAGAGCTACCATTTCAGAATGTTAACTACAAATAGTGGGTAAACCACTAGGTGTAGGACATTCATGAAAAATGCACACTCTAGATGAGATTTTCACGATAACCAAATAGGATATACATCCAAAATGGTTACCACTACGCAACATTTACCTAACTTAAGCTCTACTCAGACCCGGGTATAAGGCTTCACTCGGATGCGTGTGATAAACGTGTAGGTGCAATGGATGTAGAGAGCATACAAACATTTGCAATCCTAAAAACTACCCATATCCTGCAAAACAAAGCAAACACAAAACAAACTCCAAAAGTTTTTTTTCCCCTAAGGTTTATATAATAAAACAATTAATACTAAAAAAAAAGTAAAACAAACACATAAATATCACAATATTTGCATAACTAACTTGTATAGGCTTGACTCTCTAGTATCTCCAATGGAGTCGCCATTGTCGCAACTGTGATCGCAGCGGAATAGCAACTTAAATTAAAAAAAATTAAAATTAGGAGTTGCTACTAATTTTATTTTTTTATTAGAAAAAATTAAAAAACCTAAGAAAAATAATCTTTGAAACCATATTGGATTTGGAAGTCAGTTATGTGTGGGAAGTGTGAAAACTTATTCCCACAGCACCCCTAACACACCTGTCCTAAGATGGTACCTTAAGTTTATTGTGCAAATATTTTGTAACTCTTGAAAATACTTATTTTACCCTTTTTAAAAAATAAATAAATAAATGAAATCGACAAATAAATTATGAAAATTAATTTTTGGCTTGACGGAATAAGTGTTCCGCTCTTATGTATTCCCTGGTACAATGAGGAACTCAAAATCACGTAGTTCTTTAGAAAATAATAGTCGGTTGGTTGATTTTAATCAAATAATAATAATTTTTATTTTGAAAGTTTGAATTAACAAGTCGTCACGACTCAGTTAATCCTATTAAGATTCGAATAGGTGAAGCTCGACGTCACGCTAGAGACGTCACCCATTGCTCATCAAGTTTATTAAAAAAAATTATTTAAAAAAAAAGTTTTGAGCCTTTATCGATTAGTGATTTATTTTATAAAAGTTTGAAGACAAAATAATAATAATAATAATAATAATAATAATAATAATAATAATAATAATAATAATAATAATAATAATAATAAATAACAACAACAACAATAATAATAATCGTAAAAATTTAAATCATTAAGTTGTTACAACTCAGATGATTATAAAAGTTACAGGATTAGCAAACTGTCACAACTCAGCTAATCATGTTTTATTCTTCTCATTTATTTTTTGATTTTTTGAAAATTTGAATTAATAAGTCATCGTCACTCAGTTAATCATGTTAAGGTTTGAATTGGTGAAACTCGGCGTCACGCTTGAGACGTCACTTGTTGATCATTAAGTTTGTTTCAAAATTTTAATTAAAAAAAAGGTTTTTAATTTTTATTGATTAGTAATTTATTTTATTTCAAAATAAAAAAATTGAAGACAAAAAATAACAACAACAACAACAATAACAACAACAACAATAATAATAATAATAATAATAATAATAATAATAATAATATTAATAATAATAAATTCGAATCATCAAGTTGTCACAACTCAGATGATTACAAAAGTTACAGGATTAACAAGCCGTCACAACTCAGATAATCTCAATTTATTTTTTTTTAACAAAAAAACTCAATTATTTCATTTATTATTTATTATTTCATTTTTATATCTTTTCTTTTACCAGAACTTTAAAAAAAAGAAAGAAAGAAATGATAGAAGCTTACGAAAAGATGGAACCAAAAGGGGGATTCTTTTTTTATTTGGGATAATTGCAGATGAAGAAGGATAGTGTAGCAGTGGAGACCGGCGGTTGGTGACTACGACAAGAGACCCACGGTGGAGCACGACGGCTAGATCTGAAGCATGGAAGATAGCTTCAGTCGGGTTGGACTTGCGAGTTTCTGGTTGGTTAGGGGGTGAAGACGGTCTGGTACAGCGTGGAGGACGGAGCTGCGCTGCCAGTGGGCTCGGTTGATAGTTGTTTTCGACAGTGTTGGTGCATCTTAGGTGGCTGTTTGCAAACGTTTGGCTCGATTTTGGTAAGTCAAAACAAGGGGCCGCGAATGGTTTGGATGCGGTTAAAAGTTATGGAAGATGGTGGGGTGAAGGCTGGATCAGTGAATGTTAGCAGAGGTTGCTACGAAGAAGGCTATGGGATGGAAAGAAGTAAATATGGCTTGGGAATTAGCTATAGGCAAAATTCTATGTGTGTTAAAGCTGAAGTCTATCTAAGATGAGTCTCAAGGCTGAAAGTGATTTTAAGTTGAAGTGGGTTATGTGTTTTTATAGGAAGGATTAAGCTGAAGTGTTTAAGTTGAAGTGTGATTAGGATTTGTTTAGGATGATAAGTTGTAGTCTATTTAAGATGAGTTATAGTTAGTTTAAAAGAGTTATGATTAATTTAGGATGAGGTTAATGATAAGTTATGGTTTGTGGATGAGTTTGTTTTAGGATGGGTCTGTTCTAGAGTGAGTTTGTACAGGATAAGTTTAATGACATATGGGTTATGAAATGGATAATGGGTCAAAGGGTCAGGTTATGAGTTAATGGGTTATAGGTAGGATGAAAATTGAGTCATGGGTTGGAATTGGGTCTTTTCTTTATTTCCCCATTTCTTTTTTTCTTTTCTTTTCTTTCTTTTTTTTACAAAATATCCCGGATAAAATTGGGTATTCACAAGTACAACAAAGTGTCTCCCAACAAATAAGGATATCACAACAGCTCCTACTTACTACCAACTACTCACTACCAATAAAGTGAAAATCAACAAAGTAACAAAGTTCAAAACCTACAAAGGGGTACAAACAGCCCAACAAGTATAGATGGAGAAATAAGATTTTGACCGTATAAGTAGAAGCTCACAATACAAGGAACAACATACTAAAAAACCATCCAAATCAAATCACAAATAACCACCTGATCTGAACACATACGATCAACTCACAAAAGCTTTCTCCCCTGCTCAACAACGGCGGCTGCACTCTAAAACTAGGTTTTGAAACCTTTTTAAACATTCTTCTCTCTCACTTAGGTGCTCCACTAAAAAGCGTGTCACTATGTGTGTGTGTGCGCACGCGCGCTTTTTATGGGATAATGGGTCAAAGGGTCATGTTATGGATTAATGGATCATAGGTAGGATGAAAATTAGGTCATGGGTTGGAAATTTGGTCTTTTCTTTATTTCCCTTTTTCTTCTTTTTTTGTCTTTCTTTTTTTCTTTTTTTTCTTTTTTTTTTTTACAAAATGTCTCAGACAAAATCGGATGTTCACAAGTACAATAAAATGTCTCTCAACAAATAAGAATATTACAACAGCTCCTACTCACTACCAATAAAGTGAAAATCAACAAAACAACAAAGTTCAAAACTTATAAAGGGGTACAAACAGCCCAACAAATATAGATGGAGAAATAAGATTTTGACCGTATAAGTAGAAGCTCACAATATAAGGCACAACATACTAAAAAATCATTCAAATCAAATCACAAATAACTACTCAATCTAAACACACAAGATCAATTCACAAAAGCTTTCTCCCCTGCTCTACAGCATAACTACTCAATCTAAACACACAAGATCAATTCACAAAAGCTTTCTCCCCTACTCAACAGCGGCGGTTGCACTCTTAAAATAGGTTTTGAAACCTTTTTAAACATTCTTCTTTCTCACTCAGGTGCTCCACTAAAAAGCGCGCTCACACACACACATATATATATATATTAAAATTTTATGGGATGAGTCCACTTAAGTTGGACCAACACAACATATATTTGTTGTTTTTGGGAGCACTAGTGATTGCAAGAGGCCCTATGTTCCATTTCCTTTAGTTCTCTTCAGAGTTTTTCTTTCATTCTTTCATTCTTTTGGTCACTGGAAGGGGCCTAATTAAGTCCAGCGAAAAAGAAGTGAAATACCTTACCAAAAAGAGAAGTGAAACACAACCAAATATCTCGGGAAATAGAAATCCCCATACAATCATGAAGAAGCAGACTAGCCAAATCAGGAAAAGAGTAACAGAATCTATCTCTAATACTACCTTATTGTAACACACTTACTGATAGCATGGATGAAAGATGGAATATCTGCTTAATAGGTTAGTTATCGACTTTCGTTATTGCAAAATGGCCTATTAGCAGATAAGATAGTGTCCATAAGTTTTTGCCATAAGATCTCAGTATGTTGTTGTAATTCCATATGGAGTTATCCAAATTTGATGGGCCTAACACTGGCGCAAAAAGATAACTTTTCCTAGGCTTAAAAAAAACTACATCAAGAAATCTGTATTATAAAACCTTTTTTTACAATAATACATTTATAATTTATACATATTACTTAACTATAAATTTAAATTATGTATCAAAGAAAACTATAAATTTAAATTAATTAATTATTTTAATATCCTTAACTTCATTCACCTACTTTAATTTTCATAATTTCAATACACCTACTTAATTTCTATGACTTCATACACCTAGTTCATTCAAGTAATGATTATATTG
Source organism: Ormosia semicastrata (assembly GCA_029884595.1). Classification (NCBI taxonomy): domain Eukaryota; kingdom Viridiplantae; phylum Streptophyta; class Magnoliopsida; order Fabales; family Fabaceae; genus Ormosia; species Ormosia semicastrata. Next base: position 7,576,500 of record JAQQTO010000041.1, read on the forward strand.
GACTTAAGTTGGCCAATTATCAAAGCTATTTTTTCCCCTCCAAAAAATATTTTTTGCACAACTATCGCAATTATCACAAGCATTATTATACTTTATCTTCAGTTTATTCTTATTAAATTCAAGTATCTAATTATGTTAGCATTTTTTTATTTAATTATTGTTTATCTTTAATCTCTTTTCTTTCCCTCCAAAACGTTAGTTTCTTTCATAACTCAAAATTAATCTGCCTACTCTTCATGCACCTCATACACAATTAACACCTTTAATTACATACATGCCTTTAATGTGTATCTTTTACATATTTATTTTCAATTCTAAAACTTGAATTTCAAATCATTGCTTATCCTATCTTATACTTCTTCTCCAAAAAGCATGTTTTTTTGCTATAATAATTCAGTCAAGAAAAATATGACCTTAGTCTAATTTTATTATAATACTTCAATTTAATTATATTTTAGTTTACTATGTAACTCCATTTTTCACTATTTTATTTAAATTTATTATTTTATCTTAGATATTGAAATTATGTCCAATATTATTATTTTAAATCTTATTAATATATTAACTAATATTATTGTTTAACCCATATCCTAACCCTCATCGGTCAGTTACACACTAACACTTGGTCGACCCAGCAGCCACCCTTATCTCCCTTTACCATTTTCAACTTCGCCTCTTGCGTTTGTGTCACTAAACCAGCTACATGCCAAGTTGATTTAGAACTTCACATCACAGGCCACTCAACACCCAAATCTCACCACCACCCAACCCCAGACCAACCACCTTGTACTAACTTCACTATTATCACGAGCACCATCACGCTGTCGTTAGAAGACCACAGTGAACTATAACGCCTTTGTCCTGCTCCACGCTCCTTCAACCAAAACTCAACACCCATGTTCGGGTGAGTGCTCAGTTTTTTACTTGGAAGGGGCATGGTTTAAAACCGCAATTAAATGCCAAATTAACATTCCCAACATTGACATGGTTTTTTTTTTAAAAAAATATTTTGTCCCAAAGTCGTAGTCAATTTGGTAAGAATTTGATAAGGCACTTAAATGCAAAATTTAAACACGGATGGGCCTAAAATTAAATAAAGCAATGGACAATATTTTAATTTGACATTACTTACTACAACAGGTATTTTATAAGGTGCACCTCTTATAATAAGGTACATTGTAGGACGACCCCTTCAGGAGGCCTTCAACGTTCAAATGCACCTCAAGTTTAGGCCAGCAGAGCAGAAGTTGAACCAAGGAAGGAAGAAAAACCTTTGATCCAATTTCTACAATAATCACGCAATAAGCGCCTCTCAATTTTGCATCATGCTTCATTGCTTCTTGTGCTATTTTTTAAAATCTAGGAAAGAAAGTTCCAATTTCTCTTTAGATGTCGGGCCAACGGGTCAAATCAGTGACACAGGTTAAAGCCTATCAACGTTAGTGAATTTTGTTTCATGTGTTTTTTGAATAAAGATTTTTTAAAATAAAGATATTTGTAAAATGGGTAAATAATCCTACATTAACTATTAATAAATTAATGAATCTATTTATCAATAATTAATATGAACTTACTTATTTATTTTTCAAGAATCCTCACTTTATAGAATTTTTGTCGTGTATTTTTTAATTTTAAAAAACTTATGAGCTTTTACAATAAAAACTACAAAATTTTTACATAAAATTTAGTTGCTTTTCGACATTTAGTTTATAGAATTATTTATGGAAGGAACTTGTTTTGGTTACACAGGAAGCTATGACTCATGATGGATGAGCACCGCCTCAACTTGGGAAGCAACCCCTAGTTGTACGGTTGTCAACACTTTACCATCTCAAGATTATTTGCATATAGACCTTCAAGAAATTTTCTTATGCAATTTAATAGTAGAGGGTATTTATAATATCTTATATATTTAACTAAATTTACGTATATTTAACCAATTTAAGTATAACTTAACTTAGTTAACAAAAATAATTAGCATAAAATAAAAGTAATTAATTCAAAACATTTTTTTAACATATTCATATACAATTATGTTAAGGAAACTTTCTCAAAGTGACTTGTCTCTCAATACATCATGTGAATCATATTCCTTACATTGAACTTCACACAACCTATTCATAAACCACATTAATAAACTCTAGAGAAATATAATTAACAACAAACTAAGTGCAATGCATGAATAACATAAATACATGAATGAATAATAATAAAACCCTAATGACAGACATTACTCAACAACAATTTAATTTCTACTGTCATAATTCACTTCTTATGTGGAGATGCAACTGCCACAAGGGGAAATTTTTTCTGAACGGTCACCCCAGGAGCTTCAGACATGTCCAAGTCCTCCCCTGCAACTCCACCAGGCAATGTCCAATCAAATTGGTAGAGAAGGTTTGCTAGGATCATCTCATTTACAGCCATGGTAAACATTATACCTGGGCAAACCCTCCTTCCTGCTCCAAATGGGATCACTTGGAAATCATGTCCTTTGATATCTACTGAGCTATTCAAGAATCTCTCTGGTTGAAATTCTTGAGGTTGGTCCCAATAGGAAGGATCTCTTGCAATTGCCCAAGCATTAACTATTACCTGCGTGCCAGCTGCAATGTCATAGCCCATAACTTTGATATCTTGCATGGATTCCCTTGGAAGTAATAAGGGAAGTGGGGGGTGTAAGCGAAGAGTTTCTTTAACCACTGCCTTCAAGTAATGCATGCCACTCAAGTCCTCCTCAGTTATGTGACTTCTATCACCAACCACTTTCCTCACCTCACCTTGTAGTTTCTGCATAACAACTGGGTGCCTTAAGAGTTCTGTCATTTCCCACCCCAGGAATGTGGAGACAGTTTCAGTACCTGCAAGAAACATATCCTGAAAGACACAAACATGCCATTATGGCAGTGTCATTGCCAATAGTGGCTTCCAAGAAGAACAAATAAAGTCACCATGTGTGAGGATCCTCCACAACAAAGGACCTTACTTTTGTGCACATAAGTGTGCCAAAAAAAATAAAATGCAATAGGGAGAACTTATACATCAATCACAGGTACACACAATGAAGATAGATATTCTTACCATGATCAAAGCCTTTATGATTGTTTTGTCAATCGGGAGGCCTATGGAGTTTGTCTTTTGGATCCAAAGCAAAATGTCCACGAAATCATTATGGCATTCATTATCAACATCAACATGCTCATCATTGATTCTCTTGAACCGATTAATATGCTCTTCAACAACTTCATCTAAAAATTCATCAAGCTGTTTAGCCACTCTGTTAGCTTTTGCATATAGGCCGTTAACTCGGCTCAACCAATCAAGACAAGGTATATAGTCCCCTAGAACTAGAGCACCTAATAGCTCCAGCGACTCATTCATTGGCTCCTGAAGCTTTCTCCCACCTTCTCCACTGTATCTCCTTCCAAGAGCAGCTCTACACACTATGTCATTGGCGATTGCATAGAATAAATCAGTTAAGTTCACTGGTAAGAAAGAAGAAGAACACTGCTTTATTTTTTCCATCATTATGGCAGTTTCCTTTTCTCTCACTGCACGAAAAGATTGAACCTTTTTGGCACTCAGAAGATGCAAGACACAGATACTCCTTGCATGCCTCCAATAGTGGCCATATGGAGCAGTTGCAACATCATTGGAACCATAAAAGAAGATATCAAACATCTTACGATGTGGCCTGTTGGAGAAAACGAGGTCATGGGTTTTCATAACCTCACGAGTAGCGTCAGCAGTTGACACCACAAGCACTGGCACCTTTCCAAAGTGAAGCAACATCAAGGGGCCATAGGTCTGGGCTAAGGATTGCAGTGTGCGGTGAGGGAACATGCCAAGTTGATGGAGATTTCCTAATATTGAGAGCTTTGGAGGAGATGGGGGCAAGTTTTTTCTGGCTGCAGATTTGGAATTCCATTTGGATACAAGATTGAGGAAGGTAGGTAAAACAAAGATGATCAATGCAACCATAGGGAGGAAGAACCAGCATGGGGAGCTTTCATGCAGAAAAGTTGACATTGGCTTTCGGTTGTAGATGACTAGGCCTCTGTGTGCGTTTTTTTTTCCCTTTGTGCTGCCTTTTTCCTGGTTATCAATGCATGCAGATTCATTAAAATGCATTAGAACTTAGAACTGGATCTAAATTCTGTCCTTTTACTCACTAACAAGAGAGGGTTCTGTTATGAGACAGAGACACAAATTGTATTTGCATGATATTGGTGGATCCCAACACAAATCATGATAGTTCCCTCTACAATAAAATTTTTGTCTTTCTCTCACCTAACACAACTCTCCTGTTATTGAGTAAAAGGAGAGGATTCAAATTCCTTAGAACTCAGCACCAACTATTGTGTTTGTGGAGAATACAGGAATGTGAAAAGTGTGCAAATCAAACCATCTTTCCCTGCCATATGATCATCTACTGTACAAGAAGGAAAAAAGAAAACTAATCCAAACTATCAAAAGCCCTTATCGAGATACATGGCATGACAGCCTCAAAGCAGCATGATTACTAAGAACGAACTGAACTGCTATATCATCAAACACCTCCAAGGATTCATAACCAACAATCAATGCATGCATGAAGTAAGAATCAAATTCATTTCATTGCTTAACTTGAATACGAAAAGGAATGGGAAACTCAGCTATGTGTTACTTACCACTCACCAGTGGCTTCTCTTTACACTGCACCAAGATCTTCTCTAATCCCCCTTTCCTTTTCTTCAGCTTCTAGACCTTTATTTCTTTTTATCTGCTTGCTTCCTTGTTTTGCTCCCTTCTTTCAGTCTTTTTTATGAAATCCTCCAAAAGCTCTCTCTCTTTAACGATCCCGGTGAGCTCAATAAAAGTGACAACAGTTACAAAGGAACTAGCGTAAATGCCGCTGTGATGTGCCACAAGGCAAACATGCAGCATAAAGAATGGGACAGAGACAAAGATATCTTATTTCAGACCACGTCGCTTTGTGTCAATGACTAGACAATTGACAGAGAAGTTAGAATAACCTGTAAGGACCCGATAAGAAATCTAGAAACCACTACGCTATTCCCAACTACAACTTGTTTACAGAAGGCATCAGATATACCTTAAACAGAAGTGATGTACAAATTACGTAATGAAAATTGTGTATAAATAATATTATTGTTTAAGAAATAAATCCGAACTTGCCATTTATTGGCAGAAAATAATGATGCATTTAAAAATATTTAATTATCAAAAAATAAAAAGAAAACTGTTGAAAGAGAGAAAAGAAGGAGACATGAAGAAACTTTGTTTTAATTACACAATGAGAGCTGAATATATACTTAATAGATAATAAATAATTATACAATTTACATGATATGAAACTAATAGTTGTACTACTAATTACATATGTTTCCAATATTCTCCTTCAAGTTGGAGTATATAGATCATATGCACCAAGTTTGTTACACAAATAACTTATTCATGGACCCCTTAAGGACTTGGTGAAGATATTTGTTAGCTGATCATTTGAGTTGACAAAGTTTGTGGTGACATCTCCTGATAGAATCTTTTTTCTGATGAAATGACAGTCGACCTCAATATATTTGGTCCTTTCATGGAACACTGGATTGGAAACTATATGCAAAGCAGTTTGATTGTCACATATGAGTGTCAGTTTCATAACCTTACCAAATTAAAGCTCTTTAAGGAGTTGTTTCAACCAAATGAGTTCATAAGTGACTGAGGTCATAGCTCGGTATTCTGCTTCGACACTAGATCTTGCAACTACATTTTGCTTCTTACTTTTTCAGGAAACTAGGTTGCCTCCAATGAGTACACAATACCCAGAAGTTAATCGTCTGTCAGTAGGAGAACTTGCCCAGTAAGCATCTGAGTATCCAACGACCTGAGTATGTTTTTTATCTTCATAAACAAGGCCTCTTCCAGGAGCTACTTTAATATACTTTAGGATGCAAATCACTGCATCCTAATGTGTATCACAAGGTGAATTTAGAAACTGACTTACCACACTAACCGCAAAGGAGATGTCAAGATGGGTAACAGTGAGGTAGTTCAGTTTTCCAACTAACCTTCTGTATCATCGTAGATCCGAGAGTGGCTTCCCCTGATTTGGTAAAAGTTTAGCATTCGAATCCATAGGAGTGTCAACAGGCTTTGCATTCAATAGACCTATTTTCTCAAGAATGTCCATGGCATACTTTTTCTGTGAAATAACTATATCATCATTGGATTGTGTTACCTCTATTCCCAAGAAGTATCGAAGTTTGCCAAGATCTTTGGTCTGAAAGTGATGACCAAGATATTGTTTTACTTGAATTATGTCATGGTGATCACTGCCAGTGATAAGAATGTCGTTGACTTACACAATCAAAGAAATACACCCTTGAGCTGAATGGTGATAGAAGACAGAGTGGTCAGTCTCACTGTGTGTCATACCGAACTGTTGAACTACAGTACTAAATCGGTCAAACTAAGCCCTAGGAAACTGTTTAGGGCCATACATAGATTTGTGAAGACAACAAACTAGCCCAGAAGACTCCCCCTGAGCAACAAACTCTGGTAGTTGGTCCATATAAACCTCTTCTTCTAGATCACCATGGAGAAAAGCATTCTTGATGTCCACCTGATGAAGGGGTCAATGGCGAATAGCAGCCACTGACAGAAAAAGTCGAACTGAAGTCATCTTCGCCACGGGCGAGAAAGTGTCCCCATAATCCAAGCCAAAAATTTGGGTATACCCTTTTGCCACCAGACAAGCCTTGAGGTGATTAATCTTGCCATCAAGGCCAACCTTGACCGTATAAATCCACCGACAGCTTACAATAGACTTCCCGAGAGGAAAAGGAACAAGTTCCCAAGTACCACTGCTCTAAAGGGCACATATCTCATCAGTCATAGCTTGTCTCCACCTAAGATGAGATAAAGTGTCACCTTGAGAGTTAGGAATAGACACAGAAGACAAGGAAAAAAGATAAGCATAATGCGAAGAAGATAGGCAATGATAACTCAAATTAACATAATGAGGAGAAGGGTTACGAGTAGACCGTATACCTTTTCGAAGAGCAATCAGAAGGTCAGGTTCAAGAGGCAGTGCTGGAGCTGGTAAAGGAATTGGTGCCGGAGCTGAGTCCACATTAGCCTCTACAACTTCTGATGGAGGTAAGGGCAGTGGAGGTTGTTGTGGCCGACGATGATAGACCTAGAAAGGATGAATAGTAGTGGTGGTTTGCTTGACATGGGGGATCGGAGGTGTATCTGACTCAATAATGATAAGAGGAACAGGGATGGGTAAGACTTCATAGATAGGCTTAAGAGTCGAGGAAGGAGACTGAAAGAAGGGAACAAACTCAAAGAAGGTAACATCGGCCGAGACGAGGTAACATCGAAGATCAGCGAAAAAATAACGATAACCTTTTTAGGACTGAGTGTAACCAAGAAAAACACACTTAATAGATTGGGTGAAAAGTTTATCAAGACCAGGAGTGAGATTATGAACAAAACAAGTAGACCCAAATATACGAGGTGGTAGGGAATACAGAGGTTGATGGGGATATAAAATAGAGTAAGAGTGGTGATCAAACACAAATGAGGGCATGCAGTTAATCAAATATCAGGCAGTAAGAACTGCATTGCCCTAGAAGCGGAAAGGAACATACCATGAAGTAAAAGGGTCTGAGTTGTTTCTACGAGATGTCTGTTTTTACGTTTAATGACCCCATTTTGTTGAGGGGTATAGGCACAAGAAGTTTGGTGAAGAATGCCATGAGAAACCATAAAGGATTGAAATGGTTGAGACAAATACTAATGGACATTATCACTACGCAAACTATGTATAGGAACACCAAATTGAGTTTTAATTTCATGATAAAAGTTTTGAAATATGAAAAACAACTCAGACCGATTTTGCATAAAAAATAACCAAGTGCAGCGAGAGTAATAATCAATGAAAGTGATAAAGTATCTAGATCCCAGAGTAGAAACAGTATGACTGGGACCCCAAACATCAGAATGCACTAAAGCAAAAGGAGAAGATGCTCGATTGCGGTCTTTACCAGAAACGGACTATAGATGTGTTTTCCTAGTTGACATGACTCACAAGGGAGACTAGACAACTTAGAGAGGCTGGGCACCAATTTTTGTAGTTTAGGAAGGCTAGAATGACCCAACTGTGCATGGATGGTGAGAGGGGAATCCTTAATAATGCAAACACGAGAGGGGTTGGAAAGGTGGTAGAGGCCATGAGACTCACATCCAGTGTCAAGTATCCGACCCAAACTTTGATCCTGCAGAATGACAGAGTCTTTAGTAAAGGTAATCATACAATCAAGAGACTGAGTCAAATGACTAATCGAAAACAAATTAAAAGGAGACTCAGGAACATAAAGGACAGAGTTTACTGAAAGGGAAATGAGGGGATGAGTAGTGTCGATCTCTTGGAATTGAGACTTAGAACCATTTGCTAAAGTGACAACAGGTTAATAATCATTGTCAAAAAAGTTGGAGAAAATAGTCTTATTACCATAAATGTGGTCTGTTGCACCAGAATCAAGAACCCAAGTACCAATGAATGGGGAACGAGAGAGACAAGCAAATGAAGTACTAATATGTGCAACAGAGGTAGTGGAATTAGAGGTCTGACATTGCTCAAACCACTTTAGAAAGTCGACATAGGCAACTGTGGGAGCAAAGGAATCAGAGGACTTACGTTGTGCAAACAACTATAAAAAATTTGCATACTCAGCCTTCGGAGCATCTTTAGAGCTATCTGAAGAAGTAGAACTAGCTATAGATCAGGAAATAACAACCAAACAGTACCTGAATGCACCGATTCAAAAGGGAGTTGCGACAAACGGTCACGAACACAAAAGGCGTGAGCAAATCCAGATAGAAGAAAGAAGGGCGACCACGACGGTACAAATGGCGGCCAATGGGGGTGGCTCATGCGCCGGTGAAGGAGCAATGCGCGGAGCTGTGCGCAGGGGCTGCCGAAGGCGTGTGTAGGCACGTCTCGTGGTTGCTAGACGCGAGCTTCTGGCTTCTGGACGGTCTGGGAGAGGCAATGCCGATGGTGGGTTTGTCGGCCGAAAAGGTCGTCAAATAAGTCACCAAAAAGTTAGACAGCGACAATAAACGACGACAAACAGTGGCGGACGCTAAAAAGAGGACACAGCAGAATGAGAAAGACCGACAAACAGGAGTAGAAACACGATTAACAGAAGAAAAAAATTCACCGGAGAGCAGTGAGCTCACCAGACGTGCACTGTTATAAGATTGCTTCCCTTTAGCCTTAGATATCATGTTGAAAGATAGAAAAGAGAAAAACATATGAAGAAATCGTATATTTTATCTACACAACTAAAACTAAATATATACTTAATAAATAACAAATAATTACATAATTTATATTATATAAAGCTAACAATCGTTCAACTAATTACATCTAATTACTTATTATTCCAAACAAAGACAATATCTCATTTTGCAGTATGCGCTGTAGAGATTAATCTGAATCTGATAGATTTCAAAATCGGGGGATAAATCTCCCACGCCCAAATCAAATAAAAATCATAAGGAGACAACAAATGCAATGCCGGCAAGCAAACACTAAATAATTCCAATTCCGATCCATTTAACCATCCAACATCAATTATTTATAAAAGCCACGAACAAATTCTCCAAAAAATGCCAAACCGAATCCCATTTGCCAGATTACAAGAGTGTACACGGATCATGCAAGTTTACATGAACATACAGTGTGGAGAAATAAAAACTATTTACAAAAATGATACAAGAATACTGCAAATCTTTTAGCTTTTTCCTACCCATAAAATAAGAAAAATGAAATGACAGAGTGGCTTTTATTTGTTGATCACTGTCTAAGAACCATTAGCTGGAGGCATAGAAGACTTTTTTCCCTCGATGTCCATCTCTTTCACACTATCACTCAGTGAAGAAGATGATTCACATTCCTCCTCCCCCCTGCCAAGCTCAGCATTGTTATCCTCATCACTTTCATCCTCAAGAAGAGAACCCTTCTGTCGCAGCTCTTTGACTTTTAGAAATTCATCATAGTGGGCCTTTCTGTGCTCTTTAAAACTTAAGCTTCTATCTGTTTCAGAATCTAACAGTATTTCCAACCCAGGAAAATATTCAGATTAGAAAAGAATAAGTAATCTATCGTATACCAAAAAACAACAAAAAAAGAATAAGTAATCTATCAATATAAAATACCAAATAAACACACAAAAACACTACAGACTTCATTGCCAAAAATAAATTTACTTCAGACTTAATCATGATATCCCCATAAACAAGAAGCATGGCATGAAATAGCAAAAAGTAGTTTCTCGCTCCTTCAAAATGCAATAACTTTCCTCCATCAGAGAAACAAAGGATAAGATTCCAATATTCCCCCCCCCCCCCAAACAAATAGATCCCAATTCTTTATCCCACAGTTTACTGAAATTTAAAACATATCCAAGTTGACATTTAGCCCAGGCCCACATAAAACAACTACTTATCAAATGCATATTTGCTGTTGATTAATTTTGGGGGGGAAATATTCTTTTGTTTAAAGGCTCTCTCAGTAAGATTTTGATTATAAATTGTTCTGAACACAAATCAGCTAATCCAAACAGACGCTTGCTCAGCATATTTCAAAATTGTTTGAAGTTTACATGAAATGAATTCACGTTTCGATTTTAGTTGAATTGATTAAGAGTTGATGTTGAAAAATTTGATTTTGAAAGAATTGATGTTAAAAAAAATTGATTTATGTTTGGGAATGATATTTCAAAAGTTAGTTTAGAAGAATTGATTTTGTTTTGCTGGTAAAGTAGTATCACTTTTGAAATGTAATTGTAGGTATGTTTTTAAAAAAATTATGGGCCTCACACATAAAATCAATTCTATTCACCAGTCACCACACAACTAGCAACATGCTATTCTTGCTTATCTTTTATCCCAATAAAAAATGCCATTCTTGTTTATGATACTAAAAACAACACAAGTGAAAACATGTGCAATGTCAACCAAATCCATTTATAGCTATTTTTTTCACCAAGTCCGTCAGAACCCTTGATTCCATTATTATCTATACCGGGTTCTTAGATTACATATTAGATCAAAATTAAATAGCATGACTTCTCCACCTTATGATCCTTCCATGTTAAAATCAATTTATGACAATTAAGCTAATATGATATAATTATTTAAAGATTTGAATTATTTTGATCAGAAATTGATCATCAAAACCAAAATTCTCATGAATGAGAAGCACAAGCAGACAGAAACAGTAATGATCGTAATAAAAAGAGAAAACAATTATCTTTGTTGAAAACACCAAGTTAAGATCAAATAATACCTTCATCATCTTGCTCCATTGCTTCTAGCTCATCCTCGGATGATGTCCAGCCACCAGATTGTCCAGTGCCTCTTCTGCTACTAGAGGCCACGTCATTCAGAGCACTCCATATTGCTTCAGCATGTGTTGTGTGATTTTCATCACCAATACATGCATCAAAACTTCCTCGTACAGGGGATAGAGAACCTAAAAAATTAGGTTATTTCAGAAGAAAAGTTGCTGCACATACAATGTCTTAAACTATAGCTAAAAAGCAGGCCTGAGAATAGAATTTCTAACGTGGATCTCCATTAACAGATTTAGAATTCAGCTATGAAATGAAATTTTTGAAAAATAATAAATACCCAGTACAAGACGATAAAAGCAATATTACAATTAAAAGTAGTAAAATATCTCTTTTTTCCATGCTAAAATAAATCAGGCATTTCTGTAAATAGCCATATCCATACATGCATACTTAATTAATGAGCATGAATGTACAAGGAAACATGCATTTTAAGTGATCATCTTTACATACTGTCATCATCAATCATAGGATGATATGGAGTCTTAGGCTCAGTAATTTTCTGCCTCACAGGTTTGTTTGCCTCAATTTCTCCGATGTTAGCCTCATCCCATCTTACACGTCCCCTGCAACGTGATAGCAAATGAAAAGATTAATAATATTAAGACTGGGTGATGTGATGTGGTTAAAAATAGGACAGTATACAAATGAAAGGTCATGAGAATGCTTCTAAAATATATATTCCACCACATATCAGTAGATAAAGACTGGAGGTTCTATTAACCATTTTCATTTTTCAATCAATAAGTATGTCCATTAAACAGGCAATGCAATGTTCATTTAAAATTTTAAATCTGATCCAGAAGATTTCTAAGACATTAAAAAAATTGAACATGTAAGTACACTCCCTTTTTTGAATTTGACATCAGATTGATACAAACATGTTTATCTACCATCCCCTTTATTTTTGCCTTTTTATAGGCTTCCTGTTGAGCAAGTAAACAGACTTGAGAGTTATGGGGGAATTCTCTTCGGGCTGAAAGGGGGTCATTTGATTATTTAGAGCTCTGTTGTGGGCAGGAAAGAAGGTGATGTAGATATGGTTAATTTGGTTGTACTTACTGATTCATCTAGAGAATATACTTCCCCTTATCTTCTTTGGTCAGCTATAACATTGGTGATGACAATCATATTTGTTTATTCAGAGGAACTTATGATCTTTTCGGGAGCCTATGATTATGACAGGCCCTATGTTCCATTGCATTTCCTTCCCTACAAAGGCTCTCAATTTTGCATCATGCTTCCAGTACTAGTTTCTACTGTTAAGGGATATAAAACCATTCCTAAGCCTCCAGCTAATAACCTAAGCTTTTAAGAGAGTTCATTCCTAACATGGTCTTAGAGCATCTATCTTCAAGTGGTCAGGAGTTTGTTCCTCATTGCCTCATTCTTTAAAATTAAGTTGAATTTCGGGACAAGGTGACATGAGCCTGCTCATTGACCTTGCTTCAAGCCCAATGGACTCTTGCAATTGAGAGGAGGTTTTACAGATATAAATCATTCTTGAGATTTTACCTAATAGCTTAAGCTTTAAGAGAGTTGATTCTTGACATCTACAATCTAGAAAAGTTAAATATCTTCAAGAATTTTTAATTTATTAGGATATGATGATAAGATAACTTTGACTTGCATTTACTTCCTAAATTATTTTATTCCACTTACTCTTCCAGAGATTTTATTTTAATTTATTAGGATATGATGATAAGATAACTTTGACTTGCATTTACTTCCTAAATTTTTTACCGCACAGCTATAAGGCCCGCGATGTTGTATGGTATTGAATGTTAGGCGGTAAAAAGTCAATAAGAGCATAAGATCAGTGTTGCGGAGATGAGGATGTTGCGTTGGATGTGTGGCCATACAAAACAAAATAGGATTAGGAATGAATGCTTTAGAGAGAAAGTAGGGATAACACCTATTGTGGAAAAGATGAAAAAATCTCGCCTTAGGTGGTTTGAACATGTAAGGAGAAGACCCTTAGAAACCCCTGTAAGAAGAGTAAATCAGGTAGATAATAGCTCAATAGCTAGAAGTAGAGGAAGACCAAGAAAGACTATAGGTGAAACGATTAAAAAAGATTTAGATCTGAATAACATATCTGAAGACTTGATTTATGATAAGACACAATAGCGTCGTTTGATCCATGTAGCCGACCCCACCTAGTGGGAAAAGGCTTTGTTGTTGTTGTTGTTGTTGTTGTACTCTTCCAGAGATTTGAATGAGGATTTTAACTTTGAATACCTTATGTTCTTCTCTAAACCTTTCTTTTAATCCATTATCCAGTTTCCACCAAGAACCAATTGTCCTATTATAAATCCAGTGTGAGAACCAAGAACTCTCACAATATCAATGCTTAAACAGTTAAACTCAACAAGATGAAACATAAATGATTTGAGGAAAGTACAGAGATGTCATAAAGCATCAGCTTTTGAGTTTGTGTGTGTGTGTCACAGAAGTTCTAGAACTAATACCATTTGTTTTGGTAGTTAGCTATCTTGCACTATATAATAAAACTAACTTTTGGCCATGGGAAGAGTTTAACCCCAAACTCACAGAACGTTGTACTGATTCAATTCAGAAATGCTTGAAGAAAAAAATAAGAGTGTAAGGCTTTGTAGAGATTTGCAATGTTTGCAATGGTATGGTGTACAAGGTTGATGAAAATCTAACATTACTTAAGAAAGTTTACGGGTTCTTTTTTTTTTTTTTTCCATCTCTTCTCCTGCTAATGAGTTTCCTATGCAAATTCCACGGAGGGGCACACAAAAGATATCGGAGGGAAATATTGTTTTGATGTATATTGTTGATATTTTCTTTCTTTCTCTCTCTCTCTCTCAAGATGTTATTAATGGGTACCCTTCTCCTTTCCTTCCAATTTTTTTCCTCCACTATCAAAATTTCCCTTTACAAAAAGAATAAGGAAACCTCTTCACCATAACCAATGCTTTCCATTTGAGCAATCGTATCTACCATGACTATATGATTCAACAATGTAGTTATGATCCACCCGAAGCCATTTTGGTCATCACTTTATACCAAAGGTCATACCAACACCAAAATGGCATAATCATTAGTCATCCAAAATAAGAGATGCTGTGTTCAAAAAAGCACCTTTTCCCTTCTATCTGTCAATCATTTGCAACAAAACCACATCACAGGACCACTGATCACAACCTTGCTACCACACTTTTGATACCCAAAGTAGCTTCTAACCAACTGTAAAACCTGGGGAGCAACCTGATTGATACTGAATCTCCCTAACAGCATATCAGTCAAAACTTTACAATCAACAAAAGATTATTTATATCCTCACCCTTTCACCGTCTATATGTGCCAAAAATTCAAGACCAGGAAACACTTTTCAACCATTATAAAACCTCTTTCTAACTTCAGTTAGTCTATATAACTCTGAAACAAAAGAGTTGCAGAATCCTCCAACTTCAGAAAGAATACGTCCCTGGCAAATCAAGGCAGCTTTAAAGACCATCTCCCTAGCATTGGCTGCCTAAGAAAAGGACAAGTCTCCACAAAACATGCCACAACCTAATATATAGACCAAGTCTACCTTTCTTGCTTTTTAATTATAATTTGTTGCCTCACATATATGTAGACTTGTCTTTTTTGTATCAAACAAAATTAAACTAGCAAGCACCAAAATACAGGAACGGTCAGTCTGTAAGCTTGTTTTAGTAATATGCACATTTTGAGACATAGATTATCTGTTTCCAAAAGCCCATATTCACCAATAAAGCATGAAAAATTTTCAAGTCATGGGAAGGTACAATTATCCTTCTAAAACTTTCATGGTGGCATCTAGGACAAATAAACTATCCCAGAGGAACAGATTCCTCAGTTTATCTCATTATAATACACAATATACAATAAGCTGAAGCATTCAGCTTTCAGTCAGATTATAAATTTTCTTTTCCCAATTATATAAAATATAAGCAAACTAATTAAAAGAAGATTTTTGTTTGCATTACTTCATTTTGGTAGACGGATGAGCTCTTCAAACACCAAAAGTATGCAAAGCAATCCCCAAGTGGCTTGATCAACTGGGAAAAACATAACAAGTTTTATGTGGTAAGCTCTTAGGCTTCAAGAGCACAAATAATTAAAGAAAAAATAAAAGGAGAAATAGAGAAGAAAAGAGGGTGACAAATCTGGCGGAAACAACATCCCAAACAAGTTAAAAGAATGCCAAAGCAACTAGAAACATATAAGGAGAGAGAAAATGTGAACTAAGAAATTGATGAAGAAGCAAAGGGAAAACACACCCCAAAAAAGAATCCAAACAAAAAAACTGGTCTTCTCAACTAAAGTTCAAACTTAATTAGAGAGAAACATTGAAAATGTATATCAAGACATACCATACAAGATTGATTGATTACACCATAAATAAGAAAAAGATTAAAAATTAACGCACCACCAGTTAAGATTTTAAAAATAAAAAAAAATACAAGAAAATTAGAATGTCAAATTGCTTCATGTAAAGACTGAACTCTGAAGCAGAAAGGTAATTAGGCCATGAGACATCTGTTCAAACTTCAAAGCTCTTACTATGGGCAAGTAATACTGCATCCTTGTTTCCAACTTCCAATGATTATTAAAGTTTTACTATAACATCCATAATAATGAAAGGAAAATGCTCCTTTGACAATTCAACACTTTTTATGAGCATAAAACTCTACTCAATCCATATGAACCAGAAACTCAAGATTATCATCAATTTATAATATTTTGCAACTATAAATTAATAAATTGAAAATTGAAACACTGTTCTCTAACAACTGTTTCTAAGTATGTGAAACAGTTGAAAATCTTTCAAATTAACAGAATTCACTACTATAAGATGAGCAACAGAAAGGTATTTGACAGTCAAACCCTAAACGTTGGGGATAATACACAAGTCCATTGAAAGCAAACTTACATATCACTAAATTTAACAGGGAAAAATAAATACTACCACAAACACAAAGCAATTTCATTATACAGTAAGAAATGTGAAACATCTGAATCGAACATCAGAAATTAAAAATCCAAATTGGGCCAAGAACAAAACAGCTAAAACCATTCAAGTATATGGAACAACGCCATTTCTATTTACAAGACACAGAACGACAAATCCAAAACATCAAAATTCTGATGAACTTCAAAACAAATAGAAAATTCACAAATTAAAATCGTAACACTAATTAATTGTCGAAACAGTACGTGATTCACCACCGATTAACATTGTTAATTGTTGACCGAATCCTCTATCAGGAATCTGTGACGAAAGGATAAGAAAACGAAACCCTGGCAAACAAAGCCTTAAACGCTCGTTTGAAAATTTTGAGTGATGATAATCAAGTTGAAACCATCCGAGGGAAAAAAAATACTGAAATTATATTTTCTTGCATTTTCTCGGGAAACAAACAGCGAGAGGAAGAGAAAGAGAAAGGAAAAAGGAAGTGAGAAAATGAAAGAGAGTTATACCTTGAAAGGAATTGCCGTGCTAAGCTGCAAGCAGTTGCAAAATGCTTAACAATACAAAACCGTGATTTGTAGCATCGAAAATTCTTCTCCATTCGAAACTTCCAATACTACCCTTTTCTTTTTCTCTTTTTCCAATCATAATGTTCTGATTCTTATGAGTAGGAGATTTTTTTTTTTTTTGAAAAAAATTAAACGGGGTGAAGCAGCTCAAAATGAGACAAAAAAGCTCTTCTAAATTATTTGAATAAATAAGGGTGTCACAATATTATGACCGTGCATTTTATTAAATTATGGATGGATATATTTTTATTTTTTATTTTAAAAATAAATTCACTTTAAAATATTTCAATTTAAACTAACCAATCATGCCAGGATGAGTAATACTTGACCAAATTTGCCAACAAAATTAACAAGGAATTGGAAAGCGAGATCCATAATAATATAAGAAAATGAATTCAAATACTCTAGTCTAGTAAGAAAATCAACAAATATTACTTTCTTTAACCAGATGCTATAGCATCACTATTCACTCATTTTGTAGCAAAACTTATAAATTATGAACAAGTGAAGCATTGTGATAAGCATGCTTTGACTGCCAGCGTTACGGCTATGATAAAAACATTTTTTTTTGAACTATGACTTGGAAAATCTTTTAATCATTAATTATTTTTTTTGGAATTACGTAAGGGGTATATATATATATATATATATGTAAATGCACATATAAACTAGTTTTATATTAAAATAGAGTTTAATTTTAATACACTGTTAGTTTAAAAAAATTTATATTATTATCCAATTATAATTTTAATCTGCAGTCTCGTAATTTTTCATCACATAATGGCAAAGGTATTTTTTCTACCCGTATTTATTTATTTTTATTTGTTTATTGAAAAATGAAAATAAGAAGAAGGAATAACCATTTGGTTCGGCTATGAAATCATCTTGTTGAGAATGAGAAAACCCTGAAATTATAGGACTAATCTCTTGCGAAAATAAAGGAATTTTGTACTTGTAATTCTAGTAGGAAATGATTTGTACTTCATGCTGATTTTGGGGAATTTCTGGGATTGAATTATTTTGTCAAAATCTGGAAGTAATGTATAATTAATTAATGATATAAAAAATTTTACACTAAACAATACATTAAAATTAAATTCCTAAAACAATGGCATACACCTTTGTGAGGATATCATTATTTAGCTTATTAATATGCATATACCAAAAGTAATTATGTTTATGAGATGTGTTTTTTTTTTGTTTATCATACTATTAAAATTACATAATGCTAAACTTTGTATTAAAATATTGGTAAAAATTATATTTTCATCCTCTAACTTATTTTTTATTTTCAAACTCATCCTTCAACTTTTAAAAACTTAACAAAGTTATCTTTTTGCTTAACTCTGTTAATTTCGTCTTTATGCATGGCAGAAAATGACATAGTTGGCATCTAACATAGTTCTCCCCAATTTCACCCCCATTTCAACTTAAGGTTTCTATTTTTGCTTCTTCTTCTTCTTCTTAAGGTTTCTATTTCTATATTTCCATTTCGTCGACGAACAAAGACTCATATTACAAGTTGTTACATTTATTTTGTACAAAACTCATAAGGGCTAATGAAATATAAAGGTAGCTTTCATGACAGGCAGCATAGGGGGTCGATGGGCTCCATTTTGCAAGTGTGAGGATAAGACTGTGGTTCACACTATTCTAACTTTGGAAGAAGATTTTGAAGCTGTAAGCACTAGTGAGTCCTATTTAGTTCATGTTGGTAGTGGATTTTCCTAATTTCCTCATTTTGTTTGTTGACTAATTGTGCACCATTTGCTTTGTTTTCAGAAAGGTATGAAAGGTTCTGATTGTGAGTTTTTTGAATGGTATAATAAGGACATAACAGATGAGAGTGATTTGGTTATGTTAAGGTAGATGAGAAGGATTCTCACCTTATAGATTTTCCCTCTTTGTTTTCAGCCTTTCTCAAGTTTCCCTCACAATTTTTAGCATTTCCCTTCTCAATTTTCCCTCACAAAACAAGGTTGTTTTGAACCTAAACCACTCATTAATAGGATCTAACATCAAATTGTTAGTGAAGACACCATCTAGGATTGTTCCATCAATGAAACTAATGGAGTTAGGCAAAAGGATAACTTTGTTGAGTTTTTAAAAGTTGAAGGATGAATTTGAAACATTTATTAATTAGAGAACGAATTTGAAAATAGAAAATAAGTTAGAAGGCGAAAGTATAATTTTTACCTAAAATATATAAATTTATAACACATATCTTATATAAAAATGTTACAAATAGGTCAATAATGCGCGTAAAATACACTAAGAGTAAGTGCACTTTATTGCCAAGTAATATTGGACTTGAGTCCTAGTTATCGATCCCACGAGGAATAAGTAGTAATTACTATATTCGCAAAACTTTTTGTTATCCAGACAATAAAAAATGTATGAAGAAATTCAAATTAAAAGCAGAAAACAAATAAAGAAAAATAATGAATAATCAAACACAAAATAGATAATCAATGAGTGAGAGAGACTAGGGTGCAAGGTTCACTTGAATCCAATTATTCAGATTTTCTTTCATTTATGATGTAAGGTAATTCTTTTGTCAATATTCTCTTACCTGCTATTGAATCCCAATGGTCATGGATGAAACAATATTCTATTCCTAAATTAAATCACCTATTTGGTCATTTAGTTGAATTAATTAGGAATGCATTAAGTTTCAATTCGAAAGATGAATCAACACACATGTCAATTCTATTAGTAGAAAAAATTTGATGTTTGGTCATTCACCAATCTAATCCTAGGCTTATCATATAGATCCACTCATTGAATGCGGATGGTCACCGGTCAAATAATGAATTAACACATGTCAAAAGTGATCAAGTTATGACAAGAATGCAAGCAATATGATAAACCCTAAAAAAATTACCTTAATCAAATTAGAAATCAAACCCAAATAATTAGGAAAATAAGATCTCCCATAGCCCTAGTTATGGGTTTAGCTACTCATGTTCAATACAAACAAATTCATATCAAAATACAAACTCATGAAAAGAAAATCCAAAGAAAGGGGAAAACTAAAAAGAAAGAGAAATCAAAACCCCTTTAATGGAGATTATGATCTTCATGCTTTCAAGAATCGAACCCTCGTTTGAAGCCGTCCTCCAAGGTCTGTTACCATAAAACAACTCTCTCAGGATTAGAAATTTTCTGTGTAATGTGCTCTGTATCTCTCTCCATTGAATTTGGTGTAACTCTTTAATTTAAAGAAATTCACGTGTTCTGTTACGCAACCAGCGCCTAGGCGCTCAATTCTGAACGCTTGGTCACTCAGTCACTTAAGTCAAAATGTGCGCTGCTACCTCTTGTGTGCTCAGGCGCTCATCACCCAACGCTCAGGTGCTGAGTCACTAAATCAATGTTGCTGCATACGCTTTGGGCGCTCAAGCGCTCAACTCTGAGCGCTCAAGCGCTGGACACTGCTGCAAAATTCTTCTTTTCTTTGCTTCTTTGAACATCAGTATTCTCATATGTAATTACTTGATAAAAACACACAAAATACTTAATAAAAACATAATTAAATAATACTAAAAATATAAAAAACTTACGAACAAAATTCCATAAAAATAAATAAAAGAATATGAAAAATCAATGAATTAAACCATAAAAATATAACATGTTGAGGGTTCATCAACTCCCCCACATTTGAACTTTGCTTGTCCTCAAGCAAAGAATAGTAATCAACAACAAGATCAAACTTAACATCAAGAAACATGAATCAAATGAAAATTCAACAATTAAAAGAAATTCAAGTTTGACAATCAAATTCAATCAAGCAAGATCATTTAACACTTAAACAATTAAAGGCTTGAGTCAAGCTTACAACTGTTCTTTTCACCAAATATCTGAGATCACTCATCTTTCCATCGCTCAAGTGTTTAAAGGACAAAGAAATCACTCAAATTTTTCTTGAAAAATGCAATATCATAGGCTTGCTTATCATCTCATCTCCACTTTCAAGTTCACATACAACACAAGAATCAAAAGGACTTTCCTTTGGTTGTAACGGGGCCAAGGGTATAATGAAAGGTAGGAAAAAAAATAAAGGTAAAGAATGCTCATGGATAAATCAATACAAAATAGAATCAGGCTGAAAAGATGATAAATAAAGCATAATGCACTTCCAACCCAATATTCTTATTATTCTTCACCAACAATTCTTTTCTTTCTTCTTTTTCCATTTTTTTCTTTTCTTTTTTTTTTCTTATTTTCTTCTTCTTCTTTTTAACCCTTGAAAACAATAATAACCTTTTATGACTTTTCAATTAACACATCAATTATTCCAAAGAATTCAACCTGATTATTCAATTGGGTATTCAAAGAAATCAATTTCAGACTCAAATGGGGCAACTAAGGGATTATTTTATTAATGCAACTCTGGAAGTCAAGAAAGAATTAAGCCTAATTGTCTTAATCATATTCAAGTCTGTATGTAAATCATTAAAGCCTCAACAAGATATCAAAGTAAGTTCTAGCGCACATCAATCAAGAGAAAACTCACTCCAGAAGAAAAATAAGATTTTATTTATGAAAAATCTAATCATTAAGGCTCAAAACTCACTTTCTGACTAAGTTGATAAAGAGAACAAAAGCAAGCAGACATGACTAATTTCTAAATAAGATGCTAAATTTCACTTTACTTCATTAAAAAATATTGTTTCATACATTATCAGCTCATGATCAATGGAATCCTCTTTAAAACATATCTCTATCAGCTCAAAATAAATCAAGAAATCAATACATAATTCTAACTTAATTACCAGCAATACTCAAGTACTCATCAAATTTATTTTTTCACAAAAATTTTAAAAGTACCCCCCACACTTAAGAAAAATATTGTCCTGAATGTGGAAGAAAAAGAAATAAAGAGGTAAAGAAAAGAACAACACAACCTGATGAACAATGAGACAATGTCAGGCAAAGGAGAAGCACAAGAGTCAGCGCAGCAATAGAATCTGAAAAATAAAATCTCAAAACACATGAGTAGCATGTAAAAGAAAAACAAAATAATAAAAATAGTGAAAACAATGAAAATAAGATATATAAAGAAGAAACACAAGTTGCCTTCTGTGAAGCGCTTGTTTAACATCATTAGCTCGACGTTGCCTTTTTTAGATAAATAAAGGTGGCTTAAAGCAAGAGAAATAGGAGAAAGCCTTCTTCTTTTCAAAGCAGTGCCTCTTTTGAATGTCTATGACCTTGGGATTGCTTCCATCAGCATTCTGAACTTGACAAGAGCTTGGTTGTCCCAATTGTGCCTTAACTCCGCTAGGCCAAGGTAGTCACACTCGATCAACAAATGAAGGGTCAATTTGTAAAGGAGTAGGGAATATAGGAGGACCTTTATCTGTTTCAGCAGCTTGAGTTTTCGGAAGATCAACATCAACATTATATGATGGCGGGGGTCCTTGATAGCTAAGGTTTCCTCCTTCTTAGCTTGAACAATATTAATAGGGGCATGGAGATTTGACATTGGGGAAGATTTAGTCTCCCTAAAGACATTGATGGTCACAGAATCTCCATCCACTCTCAAGATGAGCTCACCCCGAGGTATATCAATCACAGCTCCTGAAATAGCCAAAAACGATCTTCCAAGAATAAGAGGAATATCAGTGTCCTTTTCTATATCCAGCACCACAAAATCAACTGGGAAAATGAATCTATCAACCTTCACTAAAACATCCTCCACCACACCACGTGGGTAAGTGATGGATCTATTAACCAACTGTAGTGAAATGTTGGTAGGCTTTGGTTCTTGCATTTCTAATTTCTTAAAAATAGAGAAAGACATCAAATTAATATTAGCACCCAAATCACATAATGCATTCTCAAAATAAGAATTACCAATAGAGCAAGGAATAGTAAAACTCCCTAGATTCTTTAATTTCGAAGGTCACTTCTTCAAAAGAATGACAGAACACTCCTCATTAAGACATACCGTCTCAAACTCCTCAAGCTTGCATTTCTTTGTAAGTATTTCCTTTAGAAACTTTGCATACTTGGGCATTTGAGAGATGACTTGAACAAACGAAATGTTAATTTGTAATTTCTTGAATATCTCCAAAATTTTGGCAAATTGCTGATCTGACTAATTGTTCTTGAGCCTCTAAGGGAATGAGATCTTGGCATATGGTGATGGTTCATAAACTGTACTCTGCTCACGATCCTTCTTCGCTCTCTGCCACTTTAGTTCTTTCTTCTTAACCTCTCCTTTATTGACATCTTGAATTGTGACATCTTCAGTAATGATATCATTTTTCTTTGTCTCAATTCTTGACGAGCTAGGTGCTTCAGTTGCCTTCTCATCTTCATGCACTGACTGAACAAGAGTATATCTAAGCTCTGACATTTCCTTCTTCTGGGAGAACTCCCCAAGTTCTTTACCATTTCTCAGGGTAATTGCATGGACCTGTTCCTTTGGATTAGTCTTAGTAGTGCTAGGCAATGTCCCCGATGCCCTTGCTATCATCAAAGTAGACAACTGACTAATCTGAGTCTCCATGTTCTTTATTCTAGCATCAGAATTCTGCATGTATTTCATTACCAAATCTTCAAAGCTTGGCTTCTCTGCAGGTGCTCGAAAACCTGGAGGTGGTTGTGGTGCTCTCTGCTGATTTTGTTGATAGCCTTATTGATTTCCCATTTGAAATTTGGGTGGTCCCTCCAATCGGGATTGTACGTGTTTGAATACGGATTGTACTATTGCCAGTTAGAATTACCAATAAAATTTACTCCTTCAGGCTTGGGAGCAAATGGACTACCAACTTGATAGTTTACACTTATATGACTCTATCCTCCATATGCTTCACAAAATGATAGGTGGGACTGTACTATTTATCACCATCAGAGTCTTTAACTTTTTTATCAATGCTTCTAATTGACACAGAATGGCTGTAAAAGAATCAATAACATGTACACCTGCTTATTTCTTAGGAACCTGACGCTCATTTTGGCATTAATAACTATTCAGCGCCATTTCTTCAATCAATACTTAGCTCTCAGTAGGTGTTTTCCTCCATATTGTACCTCTTACAGCAGCATCAACGAGTGAACAATTTGCAGACGACAAACCATTGTAAAAAGTCTGAACCTGCTACCATACGGGAAATCTATGATGTGGACATCTCCTCAACAACTCTTGAAAGTGCTCTCAAGCTTCATAAAGAGTGTCTATTTCAAACTGCACAAAAGAAGGTATGTCATTCCTTAACTTAACAGATTTAGAAGGAGGAAAATACTTAACCAGAAACTGTTGTGTCAACTGATCCCATGTAGTGATAGAACCCCTTGGTAGTGACATTAACCATTGACTTGCTCTGTCCCTAAGAGAGAAAGGAAAGAGTCGCAATCGGATTGCATCATCTGTCACCCCATTGTACTTAATAGTATCACATTACTGCAAGAACCTGACTAAATGCTGATTTGGATCATCCGAAGGCAATCCACTAAATTGAACTGAATTCTGAATCATGGAGATCAATGCTGGTTTGATCTCAAAATTATTAGCCGCCACAGCTGGTCTTATAATACTCCCTTTATACCCTTCAGCAGTGGGCATAGAGTACTTAAGCATAGTCCACTCTGCTGGGATAGCTCTTTCTTCACAGTTTACCTCAACAATTGGTTGTCTTTCCATCCTACTTATGTCTTCTGTCACAGCTGCAATAAAAGACTACTTCTTTAACCTGCAAGCTGTTTTCTCAATTTCTAGATCAAAAGTCAAATCAGGAAACTGAGATCGAGTAAACATAAACAAGAAATATGAAGTGACAAATTAATCTAAAATAAAATAAGGAATAAAATAAAAAGGACGTCTAAATTAATTAGAGTTTTTTGCTTCTAATATTATCAAACTTATTCCCCTGCAACGGCGCCAAAAACTTAATGCGCATAAAATACACTAAGAGTAAGTGCACTCTATCACCAAGTAATATAGGACTTGAGTCCCAGTTATCGATCCCACGAGGAATAAGTGGTAATTACTATATTCGCAAAACCCTTTGTTATCCAAACAATTAAAAGTGTATGAAGAAATTCAAATTAAAAGCAAAAAACAAATAAAGAAAAATAATGAATAATTAAACAAAAAATAGATAAGCAATGAGAGAGAGAGACTAAGACGCAAAGTTCACTTGAATCCAATTATTTAGATTTTCTTTCATTTATGATGTAAGGTAATTCTTTTGCCAATATTCTCTTACCTGCTATTGAATCTCAATAGTCATGGATAAAACAATATTCTATTCCTAAATTAAATCACTCATTTGGTCATTTAGTTGAATTAATTAGGAATGCATTAAGCTTCAATTCGAGAGATGAATCAACATATTTGTCAATTCCATTAGTAGGAAAAAAATTGATATTTGGTCATTGACCAATCTAATCCTAGGCTTACCATATAGATCCACTCATTGAATACGGATGGTCACCGGTCAAACAATGAATTAACACATACCAAAAGTGATCAAATTATGACAAGAATGCAAGCAATATGATAAATCCTAAAAAAATACCTTAATCAAATTAAAAAACAAATCCAAATAATTAAGAAAACAAGATCCCCCATAGCCCTAGTTATGGGTTTAGCTACTCATGTTCAATACAAACAAATTCATATCAAAATATAAGCCTATAGAAAGAAAACCCAAAGAAAGGAAAAAACTAGAAAGAAAGAGAAATCAAAACCTCTTTAATGGAGATTATGATCTTCAAGTCTTCCAGAATCGAATCCTCCTTTGAAGCCGTCCTCCAAGGTCTGTTACAGTAAAACAACTCTCTCAGGATTATGAATTTTTTGTGTAATGTGCTCTGTGTCTCTCTCAGTTGAATTTGGCGTAACTCTTTAATTTAAAGAAATTCACGTGTTCTGTTATGCAACCAGCGCCTAGGCGCTCAGTTCTGAATGCTTGGGCGCTCAACCACTTAAGTCAAGATGTGCGCTACTACCTCCTGCGCGCTCAGGCACTCCTCACCCAGTGCTCAGGCGCTGGGTCACTAAATCAACGCTGCTACATACACTTTGGGCGCTCAAGCACTCAACTCTAAGCGCTCAAGTGTTGGACACTACTGCAAAATTCTTATTTTCTTTGCTTCTTTGAACATCCAATCTTCTCCATGTGTAATTACCTGACAAAAACACACAAAATACTTAATAAAAACACAATTAAACAATACTAAAAATATAATAAAACTTACGAATAAAATTCTATAAAAATAAATAAAAGAATATGAAAAATCAAGAAATTAAACTGTAAAAATATGACATATTAACGATTCATTAGTCAACTTTACCTTATCTCAACTCAATGAATTAAGATTTTACAGGGTAAGATCGAGACAAAAAAGCTCAAACGTTAAATAAGTTTTGAAATTATCAAAGGATTTATAGTTTAATTAACATTGCCCAATTTTTAAAACTAAAATGTAATTATAGGGAATTTCTATGGTATCATGATAGATTTGGTACTCATGATGAGTTGTCAAGTATTCATAGAATGCTAAATTTATAATAAATGTTTAAAAATAATTAATAATCAATTAAATATTTGACAACTCATTTGAATATATTTTTTTTTAAATATAGGTACCATAGAAATCCCCATAATCATAATATCAGAAGTTTAATGTTTTACTAGGCTACCTATCCTTTTCAAGTTTTAGGATAAGTGAAGGATTTGGATCATTTATAGGTATAGAGAAATGACAAAGAAAAGAAAAAACGGTTTGATAGTTTTTTAGATTATGAAACTAATAATGTTAAACACACTTATACACATATTATTTTATTTATATATATTTTTTACTATTTAATTATAATTAGTTAACCTCATTTACTTACATCTACATTCAAATTCAAATTTTTCTATGAAACTATCGACTGTTGAAACGCTACATAATTTTAGCGATTAGATTTTTTATTTTTTATTTTTGGTTTTGAAATTAACAAACTTTTTTGTTTAAATTTTAAGTTTGAGAATTGATGCATAAAATGGTCGTGCATTTCTTAGCAAAACCCTTTTGATTTTACCACATCTCCTTGATGTGAGAAGATGTATTCCAAAGGAAAAATTATTGCATTACACAATAAATGCATGCTTCATACTAATATATCTTTTTCATTAATTTTAAATTAATAACTTATAATTTCTCTAAACTTATTTAAAATTAGGATTTTGTTGGACATTTGTTAATGAATAAAAAATAAAAGTATTAAATAAAAAAAGTTAAATTAAAATTTTGTTCCTATGTTTTATACTTATTTTTAATTTAGTCAATATAATTTTTTTTAAATTAGTCTTCATGTAACACCTTCGAGAACATATTAGACTTGTATATAATTACAAATGTAGTATAATACTTACTTAATATGTTTGTTAATTTTGGTGGTCATCTAAACAAGCTTAGTTACTTTGTTGTAGCACTATGAGTATGTTTGAAAAAGATTAATTCTTTCCCAAACAGTTATTTTTAGAGGATTAAGCTATTTTGTGAAATTATTATTATGTTTGGGTAAAAAGATTATTTTTTAAAAAAGCTTTTACACGAAATTCAATGCAAAATAAAAGCTTTTTTCAGCTAATAATCATAAGCTAAAGATTGGAACTTATGATTTTAGCATATAGATTATTTCTTACATTTTGATATGTAAATACTATTTTGCCCTCAATCAAATAATTTTTTTAATCATTCTATACCTATTTTAGTAATTTAATGCATACAAGCGATTTTTTTATATCATCCAAACGAATCATATTAGCTTAAAATTGCTTTACAGCTAATGCATCCAAGCATAAAAGTGAATCATTTATAATTGATTATAACAATAATCGATTATAACAATAATCGATTATCAGCATAATCTATAATTTTCAGCTTTCTCAAACAAGCCCTATGTGTAAAAAATAACTATTATTAATCTCAGAATTGACTTAAACTGCTTAGTTAGTAGAATTAAATATGGAGAATTTATTTTTAGGTTACAAATATGTGAAAGATGAAGTAGTTGAAATTTGAGGTTAATCAGAGTTGGTTTGATATTTTTAAGCATATAAAATATGTGTTTTCATATCGGATTGACTAGTAGTAGATATAGAAAAATATGGAAATGGTGACACAAGATATTTGATGAATCTTAAAATTTATTTTAAACCTGTTTGAAGTTAAAAAAATTGATTTAAAGAAATCAAAGTGTTCTTAGCAGATATAGGATTTCAGCAAAATATCATGAAGACTTTTGAGCCCTCACGTTCAGTCACTTTGTTTGACCCCTTTCCTTGACATTTCTTTCATTCCTATCCCCTCACCCACTCACTTTTCTCACGGTTTGGAGCACCAACAGGGGAGAAGGAAGAAAAGAGAAAGAAATGATCTAGAGAAGGAGGAGCAATAACCAAACAAAGGGAAGAGGAAAGCAAGGAGCTTCCATAGCCAATCCTTGGCCATTTTTAAGACCTTAAGGTAAGGGCAAGCTATTTTAACACTCTTCCTTCCATTTTCTTGATCTTGTTCTTGAATTGGCTTGATGTAAGAAATGAGTTTGAGTGTGATTTTTGTGTTATTGGCTTGAATCTTGTTGTAAAACTTGAGGATGACTTGTTTTTGGTTTATTGTATGTTTGGTGATGAATTTTCATCTCTTAAACATTTTTTATTTCACTTGAGCTAAGAGTGAAATTTTAGGTTTTTAAGTTTAATGATTGGTTCATTGATCAATTTTGGAGTGAGTTAAAAATTGTCTAAGAGTTACAATGTGTTTTTGGACCACGTGTGGTGTTGAAAATCATTAGAAATTGAGGTTTAAGTGATTGGAAGACCACTCATTTCCAATGGAACAGTGGCTATTCTGCAGAATTCTACAGAAAACATTTTGTAGCAGGGTAGCGCCTAGGCGTCAATGAACCACGCCTAGGCATGGCTGAGACAGAGAATATAGCGCCTAGGCACCATAGTGGTGTGCCTAAGCTTGGCTGCCTGGAAGAACAAGGTGTTGCCCTGCCACCTTCACGCCTATGCGTGGGTGGATGGTGCCTAGGTGCCACTTCCAGGCTTAGACAAGGAGTGTTGTTTAATGCAATAAAGCTTTCTATTGGTGTGGATCCTTCATATATGCTTCTTAATGAGTGATGAGACTCTAAAAAGAGTATTTAATGAAGTGTTTATGTGATGATTGTAAATCAATTGGCAGGTTAATTATTGTGGTATTTAACAATAATGTTGTTCATATTTGAGATTGTAACACCCTAGAAAACATGTTAGGCTTGTATATGGTTACAGAGGTAGCCTAATACTTATTTAACAAGTCTGTGTAATTTTGTGACTTTCTGAGCATTTTTAGGCACCTTACTGTAATACTATGTGTGAAATATAGTTGTTATTTACTCCGAAAGTGGCTTAAACCGCTTAGTTAGAGAGTGTTTGGGAAAGCTGGAAAAAATAGATTATGTTGATAATCGATTATAATCGAATCATTTTTATCTTTGGATGCATTAGCTATAAAGCAATTTTAAACTAATATGATTCATTTGGATGATATAAAAAAAGAATCATTTTTATGCATTAAATTACTAAAATAGGTATAAAATGATTAAAAAAATTATTTGATTGAGGACAAAATAGTATTTACATATCAAAGTGTAATGAATAATCTATAAGCTAAAATCATAAGTTTCAATCTTCAGCTTATGATTATTAACTTTAAAAAAATTTTATTTTGCATTAAATTTCATGTAAAAACTTTTTTAAAAAATAATCTTTTTACTCAAACATAATAATTATTTCACAAAACAGCTTAATCCTCCAAAAACAACTGAATGGGAAATAATCCAGCTTTCCCAAACAAACTCTTTGTGGAAATAAATGTAGAGAGTTTGTTTCTAAGTCACAAATGTGTGAATTGTGCTACAGTTAAAGTTTAAGGTTAATCGGAGTTAGTTTGACATTTTTAAGCATATTGGTTGTGTGTTTTAGTGTCGGATTGACCCCTAACTGATATGAAAAAATAGAGAAATGGTGAAATAGGATTTTTAATGAATCTTAGGATTTATTTTGAATCTATTGGAAGTTAGAAAATCAGATTTGGTGAAATCTGTGTGTTCTTAGCAGATCAGGGTTTTAGTGCTTATATGTGATAAGCCAAAATTGGCTCCTCTTTATAAGTGGCCTACGGTTGGGAAATGAAGGAAAACAAAAATAGAGAAGAGAAAAGAGGAAATGTGAAGAAAGGAGAAAGAAGAAGAAGAAAGAGGAGAAATCAAAAGGCAAACAAGGATTAAAAAGCTTGGATCAATCCTTGGCCATCATCAAGACCTTGAGGTAAGGGAAAAACCTTGTTTTTGACTCATCTTCCTATTTTCTTTATCTTGTTCATGAGTGTTGGCATGATAGGAAAGTTAGGTTTTGAGTGTGATTTTGAGTGTTTTTAGCTTGAATCTTGTTAGAGGACTTGAGGATGGCTTGTTTATGAGTTGTTGGGTGTATAGAATTGGATTTCCAACCCTTGTATGTCTTAAATCCCACTTGAGTTGAGTTTTGGGGTTTTAGGTTTTGTATTGGATAATTATCCATGATCTTTGATTTTGAGTGAAATTGAAGTGATTTAAGAGTTGCTATGTGTAGTTGGACCTTGTTAGATGTTGGAAATCATTTGAAATTGAGTTTTGAGTGATTGGAAGAGGGTCTAGTTCTAATGGAACAATACTCGTATTTGCAAAATTCTACAGTTTCTGAGTTCTGCAGTGGGCGCTGCAGCGCAAGGCGTAGAACGTCGCAGCTTGTGAGTGATGCACGACCAGAATTTGGGACTTGAGAGATGGGCGCCGCGATGTGGCACTTAGAGTGCCGCGATATGTTGAAGAACAGGGGTGCGCGCCACGACGTGGTACAAGGATGCCGCGACGTTGGCAGCATTTTCCTGCCAGTACTTGAACCTGAGGCTTGGGCGCCACAGCGTGGCATAGGGCATGTCGCGCGTGAATTCCAGAAAACAACTAGATGTTATGTTAGATTGTCTTGGAGTTTTCCAATGGTGTAGTCTCTTCATTTATGCTTCTTTTTGAGTATGGAGACTCTAATAGGAGTATTTAATAAAGTGGTTGTGTGGTGAAAGTAAATCAATTGGTATGTTAATTATTGTGGTATTTAACATCACTGTATTTCATGTTGGTAGTTAGAAAAGTAAATCAATTGACATGCTAGTTATTGTAGTAATTGACATTATTGTTGTTCCATTGCTATGTTGATGAGGTTGAGTCCTTATTGTTGATGATCATAATGTGATTTTGAATGAGAAGGTAATCAATCATTCCTATCACAGTGATTGTTGTGGATGATCAAATATGATTTTGAATGAATAGGTAAGCAATCCTTCCTATCATAGTGATCATTGTTGAAGACCGTGTCATTGATGAGACTTCACTACCCAAAAAGGGTGATCATACATGATTGTAATTGAAGATGTAACATACTTTCCAAATCATATTGATAAATTAAGGATGGTTTTTCCCTCACACCCCATGGAATAGTTGGAACTGAATTTTCAGTGCTTGTTCAAAGCTTATGCAACCAGATTCCTTGGTTTTATTCAAGGTTCATGTATCTCATGACATTACCACGGAACTAGGTTCTTGTAAATGGTATCATACATTGTGCATTTCATATTTAGGCTATTGCATAGGCATGAACATTAAACATAAATTGGCATAGCATGGCGATTGTATGAGCGGTTGCTATCATAGCATTATTCATGCATTGCAATTGTATGGGCAGTTGCGTATCTCTGAGATGGAGATGTTGTGTTTGTATCCTTGAGATGGAGGTATTGTTGTTGTGCCTCTGCGATGGAGACGATGCTTTGGTTTCTCTGAGATAGAGATGATGTTTTTGTGAGTGTGGTAATTTCTAGAAGACTGTTTGTAGTAAATGAGTTTTTATACAAACTTATAAAGTGGGAATCTATTTCGGGAAGAGAAAGGACTTGGTTTTGACTTTTGTCACCTTTCTAGCTTGTTATGTATGAGATTTGAGTTTACAAATGTGTTTTTTCCTAAAATGACTGGAATGATTGCGATGACATGATTTATGATTTTTATCTACTGAGAATGTGTGATTCTCACCCTTTGTGTGTGTTTCCATGATGATTTCAGGGAGGAAGTCTTATGAAAAGTGAATACAAGTAGGAGCTTGGAGTGCTTAGCTTAGTGTATCTGAGTAGTTTCTTTTGAAGAAATGTACGTTTTGTATTTATGAGAAATAATGTTGTTGTGTATTATATATTTTCATTCGTGGCTCATATTATATATATATAATGCTGATATGTTATATTGAAAATTGCATAGTTGTAGTAAGTAGCATGCTTGAATCTAATTAGTGTGGTATACTTTGGTTATACTATGGTTATTAAATTTGGGATGTTACAAAGATTATAGATATAAATCAATTGGTATGTTATCTATTGTGGTAATTAACATCATTGTATTTCACACTTATGGTTATGAATATAAATCAAGTGACATGCTAGTTATTGTAGTAATTAACATCATTGTTTTTCATAACTATGTTGATGAGGAAGAGATCCTCACTGTTGATGATCAAATATGATTTTGAATGAAAAGGTAACCAACCCTCCCTATCATAGTGATCCTTGTTAAAGACCACATAGTTGATGAGTTCACTACCTAGAGAAGCTTAAGGAACTGGATTCCTGTTCTTGTTGAAGACCACGTAGTTAATAAGACCACTACCAGGATATAAGACTTCTGAAACTAGGTTCTAGTGTTTGTTCAGGGCTTATGGAACCGAATTCCTTTGCTCTGAACAAGGCTCATGCATATCATAACAATTTTAGAGTGGCTTAGGAAGAGTTCCCTAACTACGTTTGAGAAATCGTGACATTATCTACATTCATTTTTAAGATATTGCATAGGCATGAACATAAGACATAATTTGCATAGCATGACAATTGTATGGGCGGTTGATAATCATAACATATTCATACATGATAATTGTATGGGCAGTTGTTTATTTATGAGATTGTGATGATAATTGCGAGTATTGTGTGGAAACGAGTTTTCTATACAAACTTATAAAATAAGAATCTATTTTGGGAAGAGAAAGGAAGTAGTTTTGGCTTTTGTCACCTTTCTAATGTGATTTGTGTTTTAATTGATATTTTTTTTCGAAATGGTTGGAATGATTGTGATGACATGTTTTATTGTAGGACTACTGAGAATATGTGATTCTCATCCCATGTTTGTGTTTCCATAATAATTCTAGAGAATAAGACTTATGGAAAATGAAGACAAAGCAGGAAGTAGAAGACTTAGAATAGTATTGCTTTATAGCTCTTTTTGAAAACTTGTATATGTTGTATCTTGAGAGACCTAGTTTACTAGTTTGTACATATTTTGTATTTATGAGAAATACAGACGTTATGTATATATTCTTTTGCTTGTGACTCATATTTTCTATATATATAGTTTTGTTACATTAGAAAATATTTAGTAGTAGTTAGTAGCATGTCTAAATCTAATTACTATGGTATAGTACAGATTATACGGTTGTTATTAAATTTGGGATGTTACACCTCACATTTACAAAAAATTAAAATTAAAATAGTCCTTATCATTAACTTATGTTATAATACCATTATAATACGTTAATTGACTAACAAAGTAAGTATTATATTATCTAATATGAGCTTCTTTAAATGCTCATTTTCTTTATAAAATGTCAAATAAAGTGTTTCTTTATTCCGGTAGGTGTTTATTTCTTCGAGTAAGTATTCTCCGTAAAATATTTAGTAAAAACTAAATTAATAGTGTTAAAACAAAAATTAATGTCACAGATTATTTTGAATTTTTCTGTAAATGTGAGGACTAATTTAAAAAAAATTATAAAGACTAAATTGAAAATTAATGTAAACTATAAGGACTAAAACTTTAATTTAACCATATAAAAAGT
The DNA here is from genome assembly GCA_029884595.1 of Ormosia semicastrata. Taxonomy (NCBI): domain Eukaryota; kingdom Viridiplantae; phylum Streptophyta; class Magnoliopsida; order Fabales; family Fabaceae; genus Ormosia; species Ormosia semicastrata. Next base: position 7,610,431 of record JAQQTO010000041.1, read on the forward strand.
AAACTTTTTAAGTTTCTAATATATTGAATGTTTTACTTTTTATTTAATACATTCTATTTTTTTTTTACTTTTTTAACAAATGTCCTTAAAGTACTCATTAGACAAACCCTTAAAATTAATGATAAAAATCATTCTTAAAATATGCATTAAGATAGAATACTTGTTAAAGAATCTAAAATAATAAATTTTACATAAAAAATAAAGTATTTAGTACATTAAAAATTAAAAAATTCTAATTTTTATTCCCTAACTATATATTCCAATAAATCGACTTATGCAGACACATTATTCTTGTGAAACACTAAAACTCATATACTATCCCTTTTGGTCCAAATTTCGAGATAAAGATCTTCTAAAATGAGGATTTTTGTAAAGTGAGTAAGTTCACATCAATCATTGATAGATAAGTAAGTGATGTAGGCTTATTTACTCACTTTACAAGAATCTTCACTTTAAAATATCATTGTTACAAATTCCAAACCATCTCATTTATGAAGGGCAGATGGGCTACCACTGCAAAAGCCTATGTTTGTACAATTGGACTGAGTCATCATGTTGGATTTGGAACATAAATCTTGTGTTGCACTGATTCAATTTCAAACCCCACAAAGACTTGACCAACAAAATAAAAATAAAAAATAAAACCCCACAAAGACAACTTAGGATTTGATGGAAGATTCAAGTGCTACTCGTAAGGGATCATTTTACGGTACTCACTCTGGTCAAGTGAGTACTAATACTCATAGTTTCTTCGAGATTAATGTAAGTGAAGAGTAGCCCATTGATAACTTTGGAAAATGAAGTTATTTCACATGGCTTTGAATGTATAGGAGCATGCTTTCCTTAAATTTACATGACCCAATGGTCCAAATTCATGCATGATCTTGATTCTTTAAGCTTTGTATCTCAATTGTTTAAGAATTTAATTTTTAATGCTTGTAATAAGAAATTGAGATGGATCATGGCTTGATGAGTTAAAGCATTATTTGTGTTGCAGAAATTCAAGAAGGAAAGACCTTGGAAAAGATATGGAAGCAAAGAAGAGTTCAAAATGGAGAAAGATGCAAAAGAGAAGCAAGGGCAGCTAATCCACGCCTAGGCGAGCCAAATCCACGCCTAGGCGTGTTCCTCGATTTATCAGGAATCTCGGGCGAGAGACCACCACGCCTAGGCGTGGTAAAGTCACGCCTAGGCGTGACAAGCAGAAGAAAGGCACGTGATCATAACCACGCCTAGGCGTGGTAAATACACGCCTAGGCGTGGTAAATACACGCCTAGGCGTGGGAAAAATCCTGGCACGTGACTTTTACCCTTATATTCTGATTTTTGGGAAGGAAAGAGGGGGATTCTATTTTTGACACTAAACCACGAATTTCAGAGAGCAATTGAGAAGAGGAGGAACCCATTTGGGTTGAAGGTGACTCAAGGGAGAATCAAGATCAAGGAAGAGGAGGATCAAGCTTGGAATCTCTCCATTTTTGTCTATTCTTTTCCTTTACCTCTTGATTTGTAACTTGATGGATCATTTGATTTCATTTGTTTTCTTCTCTTTCATGATGTGTAACTAAACCCTAATCTAGGGGCTCTTTAGGATCTTGCTATGGATTTGATTAATATGTGATTAATTGGGTACCCTTTCAATGAATTTGATTTTGTTCATCCATATCTATGCTTAATGCTTGTTGTTGATTGGCCATCAATTGCATGATTTTAGTATTTCAATTGAACTAGAGATAGGGAGTTGTGAATATGGATATGGTATGGTTGATGTATGTTCAATTACATTCTATTGCATTGAGTGTGTTGATTAGCTAATGGGATGGACACATACCCATTAGTCATGCATAGCAAGTGTTTGATAATTGGTCTCAATGAGTGATTCTTATGTTAACTCACATGGACACATAGTGGATTAACTAGGTTTTGCATGGGTAATTGTCCTAGACATAGGCTCTTATCTATTGAAGGTTATCAGCTAACAAATATAATTTCATTGATTGGTACTTATTGATTGCATTTATTCATTGAAGTAGCAAGTGAATAGGGACCCCTAGGCTTTAATCATTCTCATCTTCTCTTGTGGAATTAGTGTTTGGTGTTTTCTTATTTTACTTCTCTAAATTGTTATTTTAATTGCAACTCATTCTCACAATTCGTTTGCTTGGATAAAAATTTGTGAATTTTGGTTAAGTTTAACATTTTTCTAATTAATCAATCCCTTGGGACACGATACTCTAGGTCTCCTTTATATTACTTGTCGACCCGTGCGCTTGCGGATTTACGGATCAAACACCAACAAGTTTTTGGCGCCGTTGCCGGGGATTGAGTTTAGAATTTGTGTTATTTCTTACAATTATTCACAATTCTTATTTCAAGTTTTCTTTGTTGTTTTGTTTTGTTTTTCAGGTACTTAGCTCTTGTATGCGAAGGACTCAAAGTGTATCTCGATTTCTTTACGATCCTGAGATCGAGAGGACTTTTCATAGATTGCTAAGAGAACGACTAGTACAAGGAAAGACACTTGAATTGGATAGTGACTCGGAGATGGCTGAAGAAGCGAATGTTGAAAGACTCTTGAGAGAGTATGCCACTCCAAATGCTAGAGACATTCGATCTAGCATTAGAAGGCCAGCTATACAGGCACAGACTTTTGAGATCAAGCCTGCTATTATCCAGATGGTGCAGAATAATTTGCAATTTGCGGATCTTCCCCATGAAGATCCTAATGCTCATTTAGCCAACTTCCTGGAGATTTGTGATACCTTCAAGCATCAAGGGATGACTGATGATGCGGCTCGATTGAGGCTTTCTCTTTTTCCTTGAGAGATAGGGCCAAGGCATGGCTTCAATCATTACCGAACATTCCATCACTACTTGGGAAGAGCTGGCTCGAAGTTCTTGGATCGATTCTTTCCTCCCATGAAAGCAATGAAGTATAGGAATGACATCTTGTCCTTCAGACAATTCGAAGGAGAAACCTTGTATGAGGCTTGGGAGCGATTCAAGGAGTTGCTAAGGAAGTGCCCCCATCATGGTATAGCAAAATGGATGTTGGTTCATACTTTTTACAATAGCTTGACAACCTCCATTAGATCCATAATTGATGCAGCAGCTGGAGGGGCTCTCATGAGCAAGACCGTGGATGCAGCCTACAACCTTTTGGAGGAAATGGCTAATAACAATTATCAGTGGCCGGCTGAAAGAGTTACTCCCAAGAGATTAGCAGCAGGTATTCATGAAGTTGATGCTCTTACATCTCTTACAGCTCAAGTAGCAGCTCTTTCTAAGAAGCTGGACACCATGGGAGTTAATTCTGTAGCAAGTGGAGTTAGTAACTCAGCTGAAATTTGTGATTACTGTGGGGACCTTCATTCAACTGCTAATTGCATAGCTAGCCTGGAAAGTGTGCAATATGCAAATCAATTCCGTCAGCCAATTCACAACAATGTTTTGGGCAATTCTTATAATCCTAGCTAGAAGAACCATCCCAATCTCTCATGGGGTGGTCAAGTTCAAGGTCCTTCCTCTTCTTTGTATCAGAATAGGGAAGCTCCCCGTGCTCCTCCGGGTTTTCAACAACAGAGCCCCCTTCAAGCCCAAACCTCAACATCGACTTCAACATCCAATTTGGAGAAGATGTTTGCTCAGTTTATGACTAACCAGCAAGAGTACATGTCTAAGACCGACTCAAGGCTTGCTTCGCATGATGCTTTGATGCAAGGTCAAACGGCCTCCTTGAGAAATCTTGAGACCCAAGTTGGCCAACTTGCCCAAGCCTTAAGTAGTAGGCCTCAAGGGAGTTTTCCTAGTGACACCATCAACAATCCCAGAGGTTCTTCCAAGGAGCATTGCAAGGCTATAACACTGAGGAGTGGGAAAGAAATTGAAGGAAATGTGAAGACCAAGCTACTTGAAAAAGAAGTGGAGGTAGCTCAAGATGAAGAAGTTGTGAGCCAAAGGGTGGAGAAGAATGAAGAGCTAGCAGAGAGGAAGGTTGAAGACAAGAAGAAGGAGGACAAGCCTTATACACTACCTCCACCTTTCCCCAACCGGCTAGCTAAACAAAAGCTTGATGCTCAATTCCAAAAGTTTTTGGATATTTTCAAGAAACTTCACATTAACATACCGTATGCTGAGGCTTTGGAACAAATGCCTAGTTATGTGAAGTTCATGAAAGACATTTTGTCTAAGAAGAGAAGGCGGGGATTATGAGACAAGAGCTCTCACAGAGGAGTGCGGTGCCATATTGCAAAACAAACTACCTCCGAAGCTCAAGGATCCGGGGAGTTTCACCATCCCTTGCACAATCGGTGAGAAATTTTGTGGTAAGGCATTATGTGATTTGGGAGCTAGCATTAATCTCATACCTTACTCTATTTACAAAAGACTAGGTTTGGGGGAAGCTGCACCTACTTCAATTACCTTACAGTTGGCAGACAGAACCCTCATTTACCCGAAGGGGGTTCTTGAAGATGTGTTAGTTAAAGTGGACCAGTTTTTCTTCCCTGCGAATTTCGTCATACTTGATATGGAGGAAGATAGTAAAGTCCCTTTGATTTTAGGCCAACCCTTCCTTGCAACTGGAAGAACCCTTATTGATGTGGAGAAAGGAGAACTTACCATGAGAGTTCAAGATAAATAAGTTACCTTCACTATTTTCAAAGATACCAAGAGCCCTCAAGATCAAGAAGAATGTCTACGTGGTGACAGATGGGCGAAGGGAAGACATCCGAGGCAAGGGATTTAATCGTGCTCCCTGGTGCAAGTCATGAGATCTCTGCGGATGATAGGGAAGAAGTTCAACTCGCAGAACGGCACGCAAGCAAGATGGTTTACTCATGCAAATCACCCATTAAGGAGGCTCTAACCATGGTGTTAAAACCTTTGCCATTTCATGCATACCATGCTTACTTTGAAGAAAAGGAGGAAGATCCTCCTCCCATAAGCACGTGCAAGTAAAACTGGAAAATAAAGTCCAGCCAGGACTATAAATAAGGCGCTTGTTGGGAGGCAACCCAATTTCCTAACCCTATCTCTTCACTTAGGACAATATTTTGCATGTTTTTTCTTTTATTTTGTAGTTTTATTTGATTTTGTTTTATTATTTTATTGTGTTAGTTTTTCATTTTAAGGCTTTGGTTGTTCATGTTATTCCTATGCTATTTCTTAGATGTTTGAGAATATGGAGGGTGTGTTTGATGCTTGGTTGTGGGGTTTTCTGGTGTTGCTGTTTAGTATTTTGTTCTAGTAATCCATGCCTAGGCGTGGGTTTTACACGCCTAAGCGTGTCCTCTCACCGCTATTAAAAACTTTTCCAGAGAGTTCCACGCCTAGGCGTGATTTATCACGCCAGGCGTGGTCCTCTCTGTGTTTTCGGGAGTTTTGACTGCGAGCATCACGCTAGGCGTGATTTTTACACGCCTAGGCGCAGCGATTTTTTCAGCAAAAATAAAAAAATAAAAAAATAAAAAAAAATTCAAAAAAAAAATTAAAAATCCACGCCTAAGCGTGGTAAAGTGGCACGCCAGGCGTGATGTGCCTCTTGTTGCACAAAACGCAGCCCTCTTTCCTTTTAGCTCCTAAATCCCTAATTTTCCCCCCCCCTCCCTTCTCTCATTCCTCTCGTCGCACTTTCATTTACCATTTCTTTCCCCCTCCAATCTCCTCATCTCTAACCCTAGCCTTCCTTTCCTCCAATCTTCTTCTCCACACCACCGTAGCCCCCTTCTCACCATATCTCTCCCTCCTTCCATCTTCCTCATCTCTTCTCTCTCCTTCTTCTTCCACTCCACCGTAACACCACCGTAACCCCTCATTCCCTCCTTCTTCTTTCCCTTTTACTTCTTCACTCCACCACAACCCACATTTCCACCACAACCCACATTTCCACCGTACCCACCACACGGCCAATACACCATCCTGTTTTTTGTTTGTGTGTTTGATTTTGGTTTCTTACTAGTTTCGGGTACCTTGTTAATTTCCCCCTCCTTCCAGGTTAGTTTGCTCTCCATTTCCTGCTCTTTCTATTGTCTTTTGGTTATCTTGTGTTCTTTTTGTGTGTTTTTGCAGTTTAAATATAATATATTTGTTGATTGCTCGTTATTTGTTAGTTATTGTTTATCTCTGGTTTTAAAATATTTTTGATTTCCATTGGGCTTGTGGCTTGGTTATTTCTGCTGAACAATGACAATGTTACATGTCTATTTGTGCTAATCCTCTACCTGTTGACATATGTGAGGTGTTCCTTCAGTTTGAGTCACCCTGTGGTTGTTCTTCGTATCTGTTGTCATTTTTTTTGGGTGATTGATGTGGTTTGATTCTAAGTTGTGCACTGGCTAAGCTGAGACTTGTTTGCATTGTCACTTGCTTATTTCTGATTGATTGGAACATAACTGGTTGGACCTGTTTACCTATTTCGATTCATTTGATTTGGGGATAACCTTGGTTTGGATAGTTGGCCCCCGTTAATCTTCGTTTAATGTGTTCCCATTAGTATTTGATTGGCAATACTATGTTAGACCCCGCCGCAATTGCATGCTTATATTTGAACCGATTGGGATCCGATCCATCACCGCTATTACCGAGTAGGACCCCCGTTGCATCTTTGTGGTGTGTTGCATTATTTTTGGTTCCGCTTGCATTTTGGTTGGTTATTGACTTGGGTTGCTTGATTGCATTGCAAGCTATCTTCTTGGAAGTGATCGATTTCATTACAATTATTCTCAGTCTTTGTTCAAATGATAATAACCAGCCCCTCTTCTTTTCAGGTCATCATTCACCATGTCAAAGCGTCAGAGAAAAACTGTTCTGGGCCAAGTAATCTGATGACAGTGAAGCGATTCCAGCATATGACCGCCTTTTTCATTTCTCAGCAGGCCTTTGACCACTTTTGGAAGCACTTGAGAAAGATCAATATCATACCGGAAAGGGGGTTCCATGAGTTAAATGTGGTGCGTTATCCAACCATCTCTCGCGCCACAGCTGCTTTTCATTGGCAAACTTTTGCTGAACATCCCATTGAAGAACCAGTGGCTGCAGTGGTGAAAGAGTTCTATGCCAACGCCCATGCTGAACCAAGATCTTCTACAACTGTTAGAGTTAGAAGACGGACAGTTGACTACTCAGTGGAGCGCATCCGGCAAGTCATGGACCTTGGCCCCCCTCCACTAGTCTGTTCATACAGAGAGTTGCAATTACCTGAGGAGCAAGGGGGCACCCCCTTTAGCACTGTGATGGACAGTATTTGTGACTCTACTTTTCCGGTTCAAGTCCAGAGGAACACTGATAATTCCATCCGCTTTCTCAAGCAGAAGAGTTTGCGCCGTGAGCTGCGCCCGTGGAACCACTTTGTGTGTTCCTGTTTGCTCCCTACTGAGCACAGGTCAGAAATTTATCCTGAGCGTGCCTACATGCTTTATGCAATTTATAATCTTCTTCAGGTGGACACCGCTCAGATACTCTATGATCAAATCCGGCTGTGCATCACTGAAAAGCTCAAATCCTTGTTCTTTCCATTCCTCATATGTCAACTGTGTGTGCATGCGAAGGTGCCTTGGAAGGACACTGAAGTCCGTGTGAAGCTGAAGACACCCATGACAGAACGGGCAGTGCAGACTATTATGACTGCCCAGGAGAAGCGCAGGCGAGCCCCGGTCCAGCCCCCAGTTCCAGATCCCGAGCCTGCTCCTGCACTTACACCTGCTCCTGCTCCACAGCCTGTTCCAATTTTTGATGCCACCTGGGCACACTCCATTGAGCAGCGCCTGGATCGGCAGAAGAAGAGATGCCGACTACGCACAGAAGAGATGCGGCTTCGCTTTACTGGGGCATTCATTGGATGGCCTTGGGTCGTGGGCGCCCGATGGATGATTTTCCGGCTTTTCCACCTTTTGCGGCTCCACCAGTTCCGGCTTCACCTCCTCGCCCGCCTCCCCCACCGCGATGATCCGGAGATGGGCGGAGAGGCGATGACCTGTTGGATGAGGATGACTTGATTTGAGGCGCCAGGGCCTATTACTTTCATGCTATTTTCTGCTTTGTTTTTCTGTCTTGACTTTCAGTGCACTGTCTGTACTTATTGGATACATTCCTTATTTTGTATGCAGTGGGACACTGCATGACTTGGGTTTGGGGGAGATTTATTAATTTCTCTGTTAATTGCTGAATCAGTTTTTGTTGATATATATGGATTTCTCTCTCATTCCTTTGTTCTTGCATTGAAGTTAGAACAGTTCTTTTTGTTAAAGCTTTAAATCTTAGTTGTTAATAATCTTAGTTTGGTCTTGTTTTGTTTTTCCAAATTTGTGGATCTGAGTGTGCTTGATTGATTAGGATTAATGGGCTGCCTGAATTATGCTCTTAATTGATGAGTATGTTGAGAGGCAAGTTGAACTTATGCATGCTGGAATTTTTGATTTGATTATCCAATGATTGTGTGGATCACAGATATGCCTCAATGCTTGGGAAATCACATGTAAAAATTTCAAATGTTGTGCGTACACTTTTTGCTATATTAGTGTATGAGTGTATTTCCCTGTTGCATGTATGGTGGATTCTGGAATATGACTGAAATGCATGATTGGAGAAATTTATGATTAGCATGTGTATAGTCAAATTTTGCATCTTAGAAGCTTGTTTGATTCCCTTTTGAGGCGAAATCCTAGGCAATGCGTTCTCAATGAAATGACTAAGGCACTTATTTGGACCGATTGAGCTTTTCAAGCCAACCATGATTGAATGATATCCCTAGTACCCATTTTGAAGCCTAGTGTGCGTGTGTGTGGCCTAATTTTCATTTCTTTAACCCTAATCTCTCCACCCTCTTAAACCATGTTTGTGAAAGAAAAATCTCTTCCCCTCATTACAGGTCCCTTGTTGAGGACATGATTAAGCATTTCTGTTGTTTTGAGCCATAGAGTTGTGTAAGATGCTAAGAATTAATTCAAAAAAAAAATTATGATTACCAGCTTTCATTTAAAAATTGGTCAAAAACAAAAAAAAAGAGAAAAAGAAAAAGAAAAAGAAGAAAGAAAAAAAAATAAGTGGGTTGTTGTGTAAATTAAAGCCCTTTTATTTATGTAATGAGAAAATGGAATAAAGAAGATTGATTCTTCAAGTTGGTTTGTGTTTATGCATCTACATGCTTGACTTAATTCAATGGAAGTGGTTGATTTTGTGTTTGATGTTTGGATTAAAAAATCCTTTCCCTTCTTCCTTAGCCACTACCCTTAGCCTTACATTACAAGCTTAAAAGTCCCTCATGATATTTGATTCTGTCTTGCCTACATTAGTGGAGAAAGGGATGAAAGACATTCTTTTGAGAGTGCATGTGCATTTTATAATTCATCCTTCTTGCTCTTCATGATTAGGAAAGGATCTTAAGCTCATGAGCTTGGGAAATCTCCCATGCACAAAAATGGCATAAAAGGGTGAGCATGGTAGTTGAGAATTTCTTGCATGTGTGGACCTTGTTGTGAGGTTTGAAAAGTGATTTATGAGGGTATGAATGATAATTGGAAGTTGGATTTGCCCTGGTTCAATTTGCCTCATATTTCTTGACCTTTGAATTGAATTGTGTTTTCTTTTTCTGCTTGATTTAGTTTGCTCGAGGACTAGCAAAACTTTAGGTTTGGGGGTGTGATAACTTCGGAAAATGAAGTTATTTCACATGACTTTGAATGTATAGGAGCATGCTTTCCTTAAATTTACATGACCCAATGGTCCAAATTCATGCATGATCTTGATTCTTTAAGCTTTGTATCTCAATTGTTTAAGAATTTAATTTTTAATGCTTGTAATAAGAAATTGAGATGGATCATGGCTTGATGAGTTAAAGCATTATTTGTGTTGCAGAAATTCAAGAAGGAAAGACCTTGGAAAAGATATGGAAGCAAAGAAGAGTTCAAAATGGAGAAAGATGCAAAAGAGAAGCAAGGGCAGCTAATCCACGCCTAGGCGAGCCAAATCCACGCCTAGGCGTGTTCCTCGCAGTTTATCAGGAATCTCAGGCAGAGACCACCACGCCTAGGCGTGGTAAAGTCACGCCTAGGCGTGACAAGCAGAAGAAAGGCACGTGATCATAACCACGCCTAGGCGTGGTAAATACACGCCTAGGCGTGGGAAAAATCCTGGCACGCGACTTTTATCCTTATATTCTGATTTTTGGGAAGGAAAGAGGGGGATTCTGTTTTTGACACTAAACCACGAATTTCAGAGAGCAATTGAGAAGAGGAGGAACCCATTTGGGTTGAAGGTGACTCAAGGGAGAATCAAGATCAAGGAAGATGAGGATCAAGCTTGGAATCTCTCTATTTTTGTCTATTCTTTCCCTTTACCTCTTGATTTGTAACTTGATGGATCATTTGATTTCATTTGTTTTCTTCTCTTTCATGATGTGTAACTAAACCCTAATCTAGGGGCTCTTTAGGATCTTGCTATGGATTTGATTAATATGTGATTAATTGGGTACCCTTTCAATGAATTTGATTTTGTTCATCCATATTTATGCTTAATGCTTGTTGTTGATTGGCCATCAATTGCATGATTTTAGTATTTCAATTGAACTAGAGATAGGGAGTTGTGAATATGGATATGGTATGGTTGATGTATGTTCAATTACATTCTATTGCATTGAGTGTGTTGATTAGCTAATGGGATGGACACATACCCATTAGTCATGCATAGCAAGTGTTTGATAATTGGTCTCAATGAGTGATTCTTATGTTAACTCACATGGACACATAGTGGATTAACTAGGTTTTGCATGGGTAATTGTCCTAGACATAGGCTCTTATCTATTGAAGGTTATCAGCTAACAAATATCATTTCATTGATTGGTACTTGTTGATTGCATTTATTCATTGAAGTAGCAAGTGAATAGGGACCCCTAGGCTTTAATCATTCTCATCTTCTCTTGTGGAATTAGTGTTTGGTGTTTTCTTATTTTACTTCTCTAAATTGTTATTTTAATTGCAACTCATTCTCACAATTCGTTTGCTTGGATAAAAATTTGTGAATTTTGGTTAAGTTTAACATTCTTCTAATTAATCAATCCCTTGGGACATGATACTCTAGCTCTCCTTTATATTACTTGTCGACCCGTGCGCTTGTGGATTTACTGATCAAACACCAACACCCATATCCCATAATCTCTCAGTGGGCAAACCATAATCAGCTTCTAAATGTATAACTGGTATTAAAAGGACACTTAATAATCTCGTTATTCGTCTAACTCAAATACGTCTAACTTATTCAACCCAAGTTCAAAATCATTTTATATGTTACAGGAATGTTATAATTACATACAAAATGATTTAACATTTTGAACTAGCTTGGCATAAGATAGATGTATTTAGTTAGACCAAAAACATTTTTTGAAGGAAAAGCATGAGAGTCTTACTTCTTCAACTCGAAGAACGTGGCAGCAGGAGGAGCAGATGGAGGGAAGGACATGGCATTTCTCATTGCTAGAGTGTGGAAATGACCGAATAATTACCATAAAATAACCAAATCGTTCCTAAATCCTAACTTACCCATTGTTCAGGTTGTAGGTAGCAACCCAACTGTTGATTTTTCAACACCACAAATCAACGGTTGTGGTGCAATGAGTATCGGTACTCAGTTGACCACAGTGAATAACATAAACCAACCCCTTCGTATTTGGGAGCTTGGATTTGTGACTCAGTTGAATCCCTAACCCACAAGGCATTTATTTATATTGTAGCATAACTTACTTCTTAACAAGATCACTGAGGTAGGAAAATGCCTAGATTCAACCTGAATGATTATTGTGTTGCTATGTTAAGTATCTCTAGGTTTTCACTAAGTACTGACCATGGTGATCAATTGGGGGCCAAATTCAAACCAAAAATTTTATATTTTATTGGAAATGAGAAATGGAAATTTGTTTTGGATTTCACTCCCAAAAGGGTCTTCTTTCGTTACATGCCCCCCTTTTTTGTTGTATCTGTAAGCAAAAAATTTATGAAGCATTTGTCTAACTTTCTTAGGTCAGGTGTCATTGAAGAAAAAGAAACAGAGGGGAAGTAGAAGATGAAGAGAGGGAGGCGAAGCGAAAGATATAGAAAAGATGGCAGGGACAGGCTTAGTAACTTGCCGGACAGTGTTCTGTTGCATATTATGAAATTTATGAACACAAAACATGTTGTTCAGACTTATGTCTTGTCTGGAAGATGGAAGGACTTTTCAAAACGTCTCACTAATCTCACATTGCATTCTTCAGACCTTACCAGCCTTGGCCTTTTTAGCAAATTTGTGTCTTGGGTTCGGTTTTATTGAGACAACTCCATTTCCCCGTTTGGCTTTGACAGATGTAAAATTTTAAATTAAGAATCTATCTCTTTGGGAAAGAATGTGTGTGAAGCATGTTGGGCTAAGGAAGAGTTCAAATGTAGGAGAGATTTCCTTCTGTATACTAAGTGATAAACTACAATAGTAAGCTTGACATTATATCTTAATCCAAAACTTTAAAGCAATAAATTTATTAGTCTTCTTACTTATATACTCTTTACTTAATTCATTCTTTATCAATGTGAGATTTCAACACTCATACTTGAATTTTTAATAAAACATACTATTTTTTTTATTCTGTTGATGTCTCAAATATCTTTCTTGTTTGCCTACTAGTGTCTCAACTTAAATGATGCTTCATACCAAGAGTAGAGGAAAAGTAATTGACTATATTGTTTAATTAACTTTAGTAGGAATTTATGGGTGTATGAGACAAATCTTGATCCTTCAATGAGTAATGGCTGAATAGAGGTAATAATGAAAGAACTATTTGAAGTTGGAGAAAGTGTTGGGTTTGACCCAAATTTCATTAAAGATTGTTATCACTAGTTTCCTATTTGTGAATATAGGTAAAGATATGTCAAGTGATGCACAATTTTCAATTGTCGCATTTGTAAACCCAAGTGCAGGTTGTCTCAAGTAATAAATTTCTCAAGAGTCCGAGGTCGATCCACAGGGAATTGTTGAAGATTAATTAAGGTGAAGTGAATATTTTGTTACTACAATTAAAATTATTTACTTGGGTAAAAAGATTCACTCTTGGTAAATAAAATAAAGGTAAGATTAATTCCTTTTATAACTCAATTAGAATCCTCGCAACATGGAGGTTCCAATCAGAAAATACAACATTAAAAGTCTAATTAAAATAATATACGTAATTATATTATGTTTCCTAAAAATATTACCACCACTTATAAATGGGTTAAAGCATTCATTGTGCTAATATTTTTTCTACAACAAATCAAGAACTCCTCTTTACAAAGATGGTTTCTAAATTATAAGAAACAAATTATAATACGTATAATGGTTACTAGAAAATATAAATCATTTAAGTACAAGATAAGAATAAATCTAACCTTATTTTATTACCAAGAGCTTCACCCTTTCACCCAAGTAAAATGAAACTTAGTTACTCATAGATAAGAAGAAAGAAAGAGAGAAGAAGAAGAAGAAGAACATGACTTTAATTTAGAACAAAGGTAAATTACTGCAAGAAAACCTAGTAACAAAATGACATCATTTTGGTAACTAACACCTAACACCCTCAATGATCTGCCAAGGCCTCCTTTTATAGAGGATTAGAGATACAAAATGATAAGGGGGTGAGTCATTAGTGGTTGGATAAGTGGAAAATGCCAAATGACTTTAGGTGAGTGGGAAATTATGGAGATTCCTTGTCTCCGAAATCATGCAGCTCTTAAGTCATTGCATTTGTCATTTTTGAACCAAGTAGTCTTCATAAAAGTTGTAGGCCTGGATCTTAGCTTTCAAATGGCTTTGGTTTGAGTTCAATATCATTTTTATAACTCCAGATACGTTCAAATTACTGCACACTACCTAGGCCCAGTCACAGCTCCTCTATTCTTACTTCCAAGCCCAATATCACCTTCAAGGAGTCCGATTCTGGAAAAGTGTTCAACATGAAAGTTGTAGATATGGGTCTTATCTATTCAACATCCAAATTTTAGCTCATTTTACAACTTCTAGCCCGAACAATGGCATGAACAGTATACATAGGTCAAGTTATCAGGAACAACACTCTAGTTCTTGCTTCAATCCCAATTTTAGTTATCTACTCGTGTGATTGGGCCTTTGAGGTCTTCATAAAAGTTATATAGATCTCTCTTATCTTTCAAATGCCACTAGAATCACCTCCAAATACTACCTACAACCTAAGATATGGCCCAAATACAGAAACAGTGTAAGATATGAATCATGCTGAAAAATTCAATTAAGTCCAATTTGAGCCCAAACTTACAAAACATAATAAAACTCAATCAATTAAGTACATAGAGAGTGTAAATGACTAAGAATGAAAGCTTATTAATGTATCAAATATGTGATCATCAAATTCCCCCACACTTAACTTTTTGCACTCCTGAGCAAAACACACAAGATCACTCACAAAAAAAAAAAACGAAACAGACTCAAAAGCTAAACACTCTAAAAGACTCAATTTCTAATAATATTTAAAAAAAATGTAGAGCAATCAATCATTCAAGTAATCAAAACATTCATGAGGTAATATATCTTCACATCTCAAATTAACAAGTAAGGATATTTCAATTGAAAAGCATGAGTCAAGAATGATAGATTTTCACAAGATTCACTCTCAATCCCTCAAGTGTTTAAAAGGTAGGTATTTCGCTCAATTCAACCCATGAAAATTGCACTACCATAAGCTTGCTTCTCTTCTACTTCTCCACTACTCAAAACACATGCACACACAAATCATGAGGACTTTATTCAAGGTTGTAATGAGGTCAAGGTAAAGGAGGAGGTAATATGGATATGACAAGTTAAATACCAGAGAATAAAAGAGCATGAGAGCTGAGTTCAATTAACAAGTATGAAAGTTCATCCCAACTCCACTTAATACAAATTCCCTTTACCTATTCTTTTCCTTTCCTTTATTACCTTGTTGACCCTCTTCTTTTTACATTTTTTTTTTTTTTTTTTTTTTTTTTTTTTTTGAAGAATAAGAACATCATATATACACATTTTTTTAAATATTCTGCACACACACCCCCACACTTGTTCAAGAACTCATCGAATGACAAACTAATGTTCTCTTATTCCCTAAGGTCAAGTAAGAACATGGTTTTTCATTTAAGGCACATAATGAGTTGAAACAAAGAATAGTCAAATAAGCTCAAAGGGTTAAGCAAGGAAAATAGGTCATTTCTAATGCTTTATGTTGACAGGAATCAGAGAATTTCCAAGAAGTCATAAGAGTGCTTGATATCATATTGAAACAACATACTGCTAAACAAGGCTGGCTATTTGATTAAAGTAGCTATTTCAAGAAAAATTCCTCAATCATATTCATGTATGTATATGAAAATGTAGTCTCAAAAAGAATCAAAGCAAGTTTTAGAGCAACAATTCCATGAGTGAAATTCACACAAGAAAGAAAAGAATGGTACAAATGTTCAATCCATTCATCAATAAGCTCAAAATCTCACAAGGCATAATTCTATCATTCTCAGTCCACCAATTCAACATCCATAACCAAGCATGTGAATTTTAAGAAAGAAGACAATTTACTCAATCATGCAAATTTCCCTGAATTTGAATTGCTACTTCCACATAAATTAGTTACTACCCTAATTACTCGTTACTCTGCCACCAATTTTTGATGCGTCTCAAGAGTAAATAATTTACTCTTTACTCTGTCATCCCTAATTATTTTTGTTGTTAAAAAATTGATGACAAACACAACAAATATATTCACAAACACACTTTTAAAATTATTTTTTTTTGGGTTTTTTTAGGTTTTTTTTATAACCATCCTTTCCCCCAACCAGATCACAACATTGTCCTCAATGTCAAAACATAGATAGGTAAAGGATATAATATATTACCTGTTGCTGCAATTACTGAAAAGAAAAATCTCACACAAATTTAAACAGAAACAAAGTACGATAAATAAAACCAAAGCTTGTAATTATTTAAATAGTTGGAGTGTCTTGGCTGGCTTTCTTTTCATTTTGCTTCATTCACCACTTCCTTCACCACTTCCTTCACCGCTTCCTTCGGACCAATCTATCTGAGCTTTTACTGGATCAGGTTCATAAACAAATGCTTCTAATTTATCAATCAATTCATCAACAGTAGAAGCAGAGATAAGGAGTTGTCTTGCTGAAGATGTGATAAATTTCTGTTCCACAGCATGGTCAACAAAAGATAACAAATTATCAAAGAAATTATTAACATTCAATAAACCTATGATTTTATGGTGGATGTTCAATTGGGCTCAAGAGACAACTTGAAAGACTTCTTCCAAAGTACCAAAACCACTAGGTAAAATAATGAATGCATCAGAGTTTTCAAGCATTGCTTTCATTCGTCCATGTATAGATGATACTTGAATTTCCAGTCCAATTGTCTTTCCAACGATGTTCCTTCGAGTTAAAGGTTCAGGAATGACACATAAAACTTGACCACCTCTTACAAATGCAGAAAGTGATACAACCCCCATCAACCTAATGCAACCTCCCCCATATACTACACGAATGTTCCTCGCAGCAAGTGTTCTACCAACAGTGCTTGCTGCGTTTACAAACTCTAAACCATTCCCATAACTTGTCCCACAAAATACACCAATACTGAGAAATCTACGAACTGAAGAAGAAGTTCCCTCCATTTCTACACTCACTTTCTTTGAATGATTAAGAGTTGCAGAAAAGTAAAGAAAATGGAGTGTTTAAATAGGGAAGAGAATAGAAAAAGTAATAATAGCTCCTATACAGGTAGGTTGGCTGGTGTCAGAAAAGTTTGAAATAATAATAATAATAATAAATTTTTTTGTTTTGTTTTGTTTTTTTTTTTTTGACTTCAAGAAAACCATCAGGGTAAAGAAGTCTAGAAACCCCCGAAGGATCCTATCCAAAGGATCGTCTGCCCAAAACCAAAATTCAACAAAATCATACAAAGATAAAATAATAATAACAAATGATTACTTACCTTTATGTACAGGTTTCATGGTAGATCTTTATACTGCGCGTCATGAGTGCAGTAATACCAAGACAGCTCAGCCAATCTGGGCATTCTTCTCCCTCCCGCTTGTGGGATATTTTGGATTGAGCTACGACGCCACTAATTAAAGTGCGTAAATCTGACAGCTACCACCAACGACCACAGCCCAGTGAGAGGTCGGCCCGAAGAGCCCATGACATAAAATCATAGGATCCGGCTCGAGAGGCATTGTCACGCGAGAATACAAACACGGACGCTTCTTTTCGTCCATCAACAAGCGAGCCTTTGGTTAAAACACAGGAATGCTTGTGCGGCTCTCTCTCGCAAAGCATGGCACACGAACCTTATTTACCGACCGGCGTGCGAAGGTCCACCCGAGTCAATGACGGGTCGCCACTCCATGGCGGGGCTCTAATCTAATTAAAGACCAAGTACAACCGAAGTTTCGCCCTTTTTTATTTTTATTTATTTATTTATTTATTTTAATTTTTTTAATTTTTTTAATTTTTTTTTTTTTTTTTTTTTTTTTTCTTTGAAAATGTACAAGATAATATATACATGTTGTTGTGATTGTGGCTCACATCTTCCTCTGGTTTCACGTCCAGAAACGGCCTAAACGCCTTCTATGAGTCGAGGATAAGCTTCCCATTCAATTTTATTATAAATTGGCAAACAGGGTCTTTTTGAGTCAGATTCCCAAGACTATAACGCTCTTGTTCGTCCTTGAAGAGATTCCACAAACTAAGAAGTTCACGCTGCACAACTCCACAAGAATGTGTCTCAAGAGTTAATAAGATATTATCTAATGACTCCTTACTCAGTTCATTCTTAATGAAGAATATTTTATCTTCTCTATTTACAGAAACCATCCCCAAAGAGTGACATCGCGTGTTGCAATTCCATCGTGCACACTTGTAACAAACTTTCATTCTTTTTGCTCTTCTCCTTTTTGAAAATGAACTTTTACCGAGACTAGGCATGTATGGGACAAATGAATCTAAAGATTCACCAGCTAAACGAACCTTTGCTTCGATTATCCAGCGTATATCTTCTGAGATGCCCTTATACATTAACAATCTCAGTCTTTCACACTTAGCTTCATAGACTTTTGTTAGAGCATTTAGAGGGAGAGAAGGAAAATGTTTTCTTAGATTTGAGAGAATGACATCCATTTTGAAAGGAGAAAAAATCAGTTATTATGGGAAACTAAAAAACAAACCGACTTGAGAGTCACGGAGTACCGTTATTCGCCATTTAACCGGGAACACAAAGAACTGCAAAAAAAAAGAAACAACATTAAAATAAATTCTACTCATAACAAGGATTAGAAAGAGAAATGGATTCTATCTCAACAACTTGATGTTCCAGAAATGGTTTGAGTCTTTGTCCATTAACCTTAAATACAATACCATTCCTAGGATTCTCAATGTCTATGGCCCCATAAGAATACACATGTTTGACAATATAAGGACCAATCCACCTAGATCTCAATTTTCCAGGGAATAGGTGAATGCGAGAATTATAAAGCAGAACTTTTTGACCAATTTCAAAAGTTTTTCTAAAAATTGATTTGTCATGAAAAGCTTTTGTTCTAGCTTTATAAATCTTTGAGTTTTCATATGCATCATTTCTTAATTCCTCAAGTTCATTCAATTGCAATTTGCATAACTTGGAAGTATCATCAAGACTTAAGTTGAAAGCTTTAATGGCCCAAAATGCTTTATGCTCCAATTCTACAGGCAAATGACAAGGTTTTTCATAAACTAACCGATAGGGAGACATGCCCAAAGATGTTTTAAAAGCAGTACGGTAAGCCCAAAGTGCATCGTTTAGTCTTAAAGACCAATCTTTACGATTTGGGTTAACCATTTTTTCTAAAATTTGTTTAACATCCCTATTTGCTAATTCAACTTGTCCACTTGTCTGAGGATGATAAGGGGTTGCAATTTTGTGGGTAATGCAATATTTTTTCATTAAAGATTCAAATGGTTTATTACAAAAATGTGTTCCCCCATCACTGATGATAGCTCGAGGAATTCCAAATCGACTCAAAACATTTTCTTTTAAAAATTTTAGAACAGTTTTATGATCATTGTGCCGACATGGAATTGCCTCAATCCATTTTGAGACATAATCAACTACAACCAAAATGTACACAAATCCAAAAGATGATGGAAATGGACCCATGAAATCAATTCCCCAACAATCAAAAATTTCAATAACAAGGATAGAGTTCAAAGGCATCATATTTCTTTTAGAAATGGACCCTAATTTTTGACAACTTTCATAACTTTTGCAAAAAGTATAACTGTCCTTGAATAAAGTGGGCCAATAAAATCCACACTGCAAGATTTTCACAGCTGTTTTCTTTGAAGAAAAATGACCTCCACATGCTTCTGAATGACAAAATTTAATGACACTACTTACCTTATTGTCGGGTACACATCTCCGAAAGATTTGATCAGGACAATATTTGAACAAATATGGGTCATCCCAAAAGAAATTTTTCACCTCAATCAAAAACTTTTTTTGTCTTAGTGTGTCCCTTGAGCGGCATCTTACCTGTTACAAGAAAATTGACAATGTTAGCAAACCAAGGCATAGAATTGACAGAAAATAAAAATTCATCAGGGAAAGAATCATTGATAGGTGTGCTATCAAAAGATGAGCCTGTTGTCAGCCTTGACAAATGATCTGCAACAACATTTTCGGCTCCTTTCTTGTCTTTTATTGTGATGTTAAATTCTTGAAGCAACAAGATCCACCGTATCAACCTAGGTTTGGCATCCTGTTTAGACATTAAATATCTAACAGCAGCATGATCGGTGAAAACAACAGTGGATGAACTAATTAAATAAGCTCAAAATTTGTCCAATGCAAAAATTACAGTAAGTAGTTCTTTTTCAGTAGTGGTGTAATTCATTTGTACACTATTCAAAGTTCGACTTGCGTAATAAATTACATGAGGCTTACCTTCCTTTCTTTGGCCTAAAAGCAGCCAACATGACAAAATCACTAGCATCACACATCAACTCAAAAGGCAACGACCAGTCAGGAGATTGCATAATAGGAGCAGAAGTCAAAAGACCGATTAATTTTTCAAAAGATTTTTGACAATCTTGAGTCCAAACAAATAGTGTATCTTTTGTTAGAAGATTACATAAAGGTCTAGATATGGCACTAAAGTCCTTTACAAATCTTCTGTAAAATCCTGCATGTCCTAAAAAGGAACGAACTTCTCTGACTATTTTTAGGAAAGGCAAATGAGCAATTAATTCAACTTTGGCCTTATCAACTTCAATTCCTTTAGAAGATATCACATGACCTAACACTATTCCTGAGGTAACCATGTAATGACATTTTTTCCAATTTAACACAAATCCTTTTTCTTCGCATCTTTTAAGAACTTTTTCCAAATTATCAAGACAATTTTCAAAAGAATTTTCAAAAACTGTCAGATCATTCATGAAAACCTCTAAATAATGCTCAATTATGTCACTGAAAATACTTAGCATGCATCTTTGAAAAGTTGCCGGAGCATTACAAAGACCAAAAGGCATTTTTCTATATGCAAAAGTGCCAAAGGGACAAGTAAAAGTGGTCTTTTACTTGGTCCTCTAATGCAATTGGTATTTGATTATACCCTGAATAACCATCAAGAAAATAATAGTAGGGATGTCCTGCTACTCTTTCTAGAATCTGATCAAGAAATGGCAATGGAAAATGGTCTTTCCTAGTGGTCGCATTCAATTTTCTGAAATCAATACACATACGCCAACTAGATGAGACTCGGGTAGGTATTAATTCTCCTTTTTCATTTTCAACCACTGTTATTCCAGATTTCTTAGGCACAACTTGTGTAGAGCTTACCCACTGGCTATCAGAGATAGGACAGATAATTCCAACATCAAGTAATTTAAGAACTTCAGCTCTAACTACCTCTTTCATGTGTGGATTTAATCTTCTTTGAGGTTGTTGAGATGTTTTAGCATTATCCTCTAAATGTATTCTATGTGTACAAATTAATGGATTAATGCCTTTTATATCTTTTAATGTCCATCCAATTGCACTTTTATGCCTTTTAAGTACTTCTATCAACTTACCTTCTTGTTCTTTGGCCAAGGATGAGGAAATTACCACTGGAGAGCTTTGTTCTTCTCCCAAAAATGTGTACTTCAACCCATCAAGTAATGACTTCAGTTCTAGTGTGGGTACTTCTTCATGGGCATCATCATTCATGGATTTTAGCTCTTCGAATCTTGGCTTCCATCCTTTGTATTCCATTTCCTGTGTACAGTCAAGCAAAGAGCATATTTCAGAAATATCATCATCTAATTGTGCAGCTGAATCAAATGAATTAATTAAACAGATTTCTAATGGGTCAAAAGAACTCTTGATTTGAAGATGATCATCTATAATGGCCTCAATCCCTTTAATCTCTTTATTGTCATCATAAACTTCATGTGGTTGCTTGCACATGTTGAAAACATTAAGCTCCAGTGTCATATTTCCAAAAGTTAGCTTCACCACTCCATTTCTGCAATTTATCAAAGCATTAGATGTTGCTAAAAATGGGCGACCCAAAATAACGAGGCTGACTTAGAACTATCAACCATAGGTTCGGTTTCAAGACAATAAAATCCACAGGATATATGAATTTATCAACTTGTACCAACATATCTTCTACTATTCCTTTTGGAATTTTAATTGATCTATCAGCAAGTAGAAGAGTTACAGAAGTTGGTTTTAACTCACCAAGGTTGAGTTCTTCGATAACCGAATATGGAAGCAAATTAACACTAGCACCAAGATCAAGTAAAGCTCGTTCAATTTTATGTTCACCAATAATGCATGAAACTGTAGGACAACCAGGGTCTTTATATTTCAACTCATTATTGTTTTGAATAATGGAGCTTACCTGTTCAGTCAAAAAGACATTCTTTTTCACATTATGTTTTCTTTTAACAGTACACAAGTCTTTCAAATATTTGGCATAAGAAGGAATCTGTTTGATAGCATCTAACAGAGGAATATTGACCTTCACTTGTTTAAAGATTTCAAAAATGTCACTGTTATGATTCACTTTACTTGAATTGTTTAATGCTTGAGGAAATGGGGGTGAAGACGAGGGTTTGATCTCCTTTTGGCTAGGTGGCTTATCAACTCCTTCCTCATCTTTGGGAATTGACTCATCATCTTTCTCAAAAAGTTCAGAAATTTGTTTTTCAACAACCTTTCCACTCCTAAGAGTTATCACTGAGTTGACTTGATCTATTTTTGACTTTCTCGAACTACCTCATTTAGGCTAAACTGACCCTTAGGATTTGGTTGAGGTTGAGAGGAAACTTTCCTTTCTCATGAATGGCAAGTGCGAGAAGAAAGTTTAGCAAGAGTGTCTTTTATGTCAATCATGGCTTGAGTGTTTTGACTATTGATGGCCTCTTGTTTTTCCATGAATGCATGCAATGTTCCTTCAAGATTTTTCCTATATGGTGGGACATAGGGTGCATATCCTTGAGGATTTTGAGAATCTTGTTGTACATGAGGAGGTGGTGGTTGCATGAATTGTGGTGGTTGCTATTCCTCCAACTGAAATTCGGGTGATTTCTCCATCCCGGATTGTATGTATCTGAAAAAGAAGAAGTGAATGACTTTTTAAAATTATTCATTGCATTTACTTGCTCATGCACAACTTCTTTAAAAATAGGAATTTTTGGACATTCATTTATTGAGTGTCCTAATTCATCACAAATGCCATAAATTTCTTCATTTTGCACAGATTTGATTTCTTTTACTTTCCCGGATTTCATGGCTTCAACCTTTCTAGCCAAACTAGCAAACCTTGCATTTAGATCTTCTTCTTGACTAAGATGATATTTTCTTTTATTAGCATTTGCAAGGTTAAATCTAATTGAATTTTCAGAATGATTAGTACCATGCCAAGATTGAGAATTTTCAGCCAAATGGTCTAAATAGTCTAAAGCTTCATCAGGTTCATTATCAAGAAATTCACCATTGCACATTGTTTCCACAAATTGCTTGGTTTCAAGTGTTAACCCTTCATAAAAGAAACTTAAAGTGCGCCATTTTTCAAAACCATGATGTGGGCAAGAATTCAACAAATCTTTAAAACGTTCCCAACTTTGAAAATATGTTTCATTTGAATTTTGAGAAAAATTTTGGATTTGTCTTTTCAAAGTATTGGTTTTGTGTGTTGGAAAAAATTTCTTCAAAAACTCACATTGCATTTCTTGCCATGTGCCAATTGATCTTGGTTTCAAAGTGTTAAGCCAAGATTTTGCATTATCTTTCAAAGAAAAAGGAAACAATTTAAGCTTAACAACCTCTTCAGTGCAAGTTTGATCATGAAAAGCGAGACATACTTCTTCAAATTCTTTTAGATGTAAATATGGGCTTTGATTCTAAACCATGGAAAGTAGGAAGTAAAGAAATCATACCTGGCTTGAATCTAAAATTGTTGGCATTATTTGGAAAGATAAAACATGATGGACTAGAATTTCGGGATGGTTGCAAATACTCACGCATGGTTCATAGCGGTTGATTTTCATGTTCATCATGCACACTTTCGTTTTCACCATTGTGCTTAATGTATGTGATTGTGATTCAAACAAATCAATATGTAAAGTACCTGGAATTAACTCTAACCAAACGACCAGAATTTAAATCACGACACCAATTAAGCATAAACAAGTAACTTACAAGTATAAAATATGTACAAGATAGCAATATAAAGCTGTCCATTAAATATTAACAAAGGTGTGGTATAAACCAACTACCAAATAAGTTAATAAGCATAAAAATTAAAAAGTTAGTATACTGAGATAAATTAAAATATTAGAAGCGAGAAAAAGTAAAAAGTTAGATAGTGATAAAGTAAAAAGTTAGATAGTTAGTAAGAGAATTAGTAAGTTAGTAAACAAAAAAAATGATGAGAAAATAAAAATAAAAAAATGAATGAGAAAATAAATACAAAAAATAAAGTACAAAAAAAAAAATAAAAGGAGAGTTACCCCACTAAGTTAAAATGTACAAGAAAATAAAATGGAGAATTACCCCACTTGTCAGAAATTAAAATTAAAAAAAAAAAATAAAGTGCGGAAAGTAAATTTAAAGAAAAAAAAATAAGTAAAAGGGAGAGATTCCTCACCAAGTTAGTGCGTAAAATAAAAGGGAGAAGTTCCCCCACTAAGTTAGTATGCACAGAAATTAAAAAGGGAGAGGTTCCCCCACTAGTTAGTATGTTAGTATATATACACTTTTTTTTTACACTAGAAATTCAGTCTTCAAATCAAGTCCCCGGTAACGGCGCCAAAAACTTGATGCACAATTTTCAATTGTCGCATTTGTAAACCCAAGTGCAGGTTGTCTCAAGTAATAAATTTCTCAGGAGTCCGAGGTCGATCCACGGGGAATTGTTGAAGATTAATTAAGGTGAAGTGAATATTTTGTTACTACAATTAAAATTATTTACTTTAGTAAAAAGATTCACTCTTGGTAAATAAAATAAAGGTAAGATTAATTCCTTTTATAACTCAATTAGAATTCTCGCAACATGGAGGTTCCAATCGGAAAATATGACATTAAAAGTCCAATTAAAATAATATACGTAATTATATTATGTTTCCTAAAAATATTATCACCACTTATAAATGGGTTAAAGCATTCATTGTGCCAATTTTTATCTACAAAAAATCAAGAACTACTCTTTACAAAGATGGTTTCTAAATTATAAGAAACAAATTATAATACGTATAATGGTTACTAGAAAATATAAATCATTTAAGCACAAGATAAGAATAAATCTAACCTTATTTTATTACCAAGAGCTTCACCTTTTCACCCAAGTAAAATGAAACTTAGTTACTCATAGATAAGAAGAAAGAAAGAGAGAAGAAGAAGAAGAAGAAGAACATGACTTTAATTTAGAACAAAGGTAAATTACTACAAGAAAATCTAGTAACAAAATGGCATCATTTTGGTAACTAACACCTAACACCCTTAATGATCTGCCAAGGCCTCCTTTTATAGAGGATTAGAGATACAAAATGATAAGGGGGTGAGTCATTAGTGGTTGGATAAGTGGAAAATGAGTGGAAAATGTCAAATGACTTTAGGTAAGTGAGAAATTATAGAGATTCCTTATCTCCGAAATCATGTAGCTCTGAAGTCATTGCATTAGTCATTTTTGAACCAAGTGGTCTTCATGAAAGTTGTAGGCCTGGATCTTAGCTTTCAAATGGCTTTTGTTTGAGTCCAATATCATTTCTATAACTCCAGATACGTTCAAATTACTGCACACTGCCCAGGCCCAGTGACAGCTCCTCTGTTCTGACTTCCAAGCCCAATATCACCTTCAAGGAGTCCGATTCTAGAAAAGTGTTCAACATGAAAGTTGTATATATAGGTCTTAGCTATTCAACATCCAAATTTCAGCTCATTTTACAACTTCTAACCCGAACAATGGCATGAAAAGTATACATAGGTCAAGTTGTCAGGAACAGCACTCTAGTTCTTGCTTCAATCCCAATTTTAGTTATCTACTCGTGTGATTGGGCCTTTGAGGTCTTCATGAAAGTTATAGAGATCTCTCTTATCTTTCAAATGCCACTAGAATCACCTCCAAATACCACCTACAGCCCAAGATATGGCCCAAATACAGAAACAGTGTAAGATATGAATCATGCTAAAAAATTCAATTAAGTCCAATTTGAGCCCAAACTTACAAAACATAATAAAATTCAATCAATTAAGTACATAGAGAGTGTAAATGACTAAGAATAAAAGCTTATTAATGTATTAAATATGTGATCATCATCAAGATATGTTAAAGATTTGTTAAAAGATTTGAAAAATATGTTAGAGATTTGTGAGATATGTATAAGATTTGTGAGAGATTTGTTTACAATAGGAAACTAGGAAGGATGGGTTATGAATACTTGTATTTGGGGATTGGTAGGGTTATGAGAGTGAGAATGAGAGTCTGAGAGAGATTGTCTTGTAAGGCCTATAGGCTAGATTTGTTTTGATAGTAGATTTGACTCATCTCATCCATGGATGTAGGCATATTAGCCGAACTACGTTAAATCTTGTGCGTGATTTGTGTGATACTTTTCTTCATTACTAATATTTATTGCATGTTTGTGTAGAATGTGATGTGGTATTCCCAAAGAGATTGACAGGGATGTGGTATTCCCTAATAAGATTGAAAGAGGGATGTGGTATTCCCCCAACAAGTGGTATAAGAGCCAATGGTTCGAGGATCTAGGCGATGGTATAGTTCCTTTGGGATCTTGTGTCGAAAGTTTTCCTAACAATGGAGGTCAGGAGGCATGTCTCATTATGATGACGGAAAATGTAGTAGATGTGTCAAAAGTCTTCTTGACATTGAGGTCAAGCAGCGTATTCCATATAGCGATGGTGCAAGCATAAAGATTTGATTTGAAGATTTGGAAGATTGAGTGTTATGAATGGCGGTAGGTGTTGTCGAAAGTCTTCTTGGCATGGAGGTCAAATGGCGTGTTCCATTGATAACGATAGATTTGAAGGTTTGAAGATTTGAAGATTGTTTTGTTAGAGATGATGATGGAATTTGTATCAAGGTGGAGATTGTTGGGTTTGACCCAAATTCCATTAAAGATTGTTATCACTAGTTTCCTATTTGTGAAGATATGTAAAGATATGTTAAAGATTTGTTAAAAGATTTGAAAAATATATTAGAAATTTGTGAGATATATATAAGATTTGTGAGAGATTTGTTTACAATAGGAAACTAGGAAGAATGAGTTATGAATACTTATATTTTGGAATTTGTAGGGTTATGAGAGTGAGAATGAGGTCTGAGAGAGATTGTCTTGTAAGGCCTGCAGGTTAGATTTGTTTTGATAGTAAATTTGACTCATCTCATCCGTAGATGTAGGCATATTAGCTGAACCACGTTAAATCTTGTGCGTGATTTATGTGATACTTTTCTTAATTACTAATATTTATTGCATGTTTGTGTAGAATGAGATGTGTTATTCCCAAAGAGATTAAAAGGGATGTGGTATTTCCTAATAAGATTAAAAGAGGGATGTGGTATTCTCCCAACAAAAATATGGTATGTAAAATCTTCTGTTTTCAATTGAGTTGAGGCTGCATCAGGAAACCAAATTTTTATTTGGTTGCTTTTTAAATTACAACAAATATTAATAAGTAGCAATCAGTTTGAAGAGTCTTTTGAAATTTTTTTTAAAACATTTATTATAATCTAGATCATCCTTGAAGAATAGAACTGCTGAAGAAAAAAGGCCACATAACAGAATGAAGAATCTGAAGTGTTTGTTTGCTGGTGTTGTGTGTTACATCATCATTGTCAAATTTTATTTCATGAAAGTGGATCAAATCATTTTTTCCTGTAAGGCTAAGAATGATATTTAGTCATTATTATGTTCAATTTCACGTCTAAAGTTTCTTAGGTTTAGTTGTATGAGACATTTACAATGGTAATCCTTCTGGGAGCATCTATGCTCCACCATGTTTTAGAAGCATTTAAAACGTTACCTTAGTTTAAAAAAAATAGATCTAAGATTATTTACCGAGTTGAAGTTAAATATAGCTATTTAGTAGTTTGTCTGTCTTGATTTTGATGGTCATTAATTGTCAAAATTTTCAGTGATGTATGATTGAACTATATGCTTAATTACTTAATTGCTGGGTTTAGTTCAACGCATGCCAAAAATGACACGAATTGCCCCAAAGACCTCTTTTCTAATTGGTTATAATTTCTCTTTTGTGCTTATACGGATAGTGATTTTCTGGAACATTTTTTTCTTCGCAAAGTTGAAAGTAGATGTGCTCTAACAAGTATAGCAAATGAACAATTGATTTTTCGCCCTTGACAACCATGTTTAAAGTATCATATTAGTTATTTTTACATATTAAAAAATTTTGGCATATTTTTTTATTTCTTTTAGTATTTGATCAAATGGTATTATTCTAAAGATAGACACAAAGCACTGAGCTACTTAAATTTATTGCAAATCATAGATATGATTTGGGGATAGTTTTTTTTTCCCCTAGTAATAGATTGGGGCAGATTTATTCATGTTTGAGTCTCTGAGTTTTCATATGAATCATAAGGAAAAAAAAACTATAAACTCGTCGAAAACAAGGTTTGATTTTTTTCTGTTATTTTCTGGATCTAAGATATATGTAAGATATAATAATAATAATAATAATATCTTTTTTTTCTTCAATAATAATATTATCTAACATAAGCCATTTTCACCTTTCATTTTTGTGTGTTCGTTTTTTTTTTCCCTCTCCTTGCAATCATGGGCCCATCTCTCTTTACATGACTTAGTATGTGAACCAATGTTTATGGGTAACTACATTATGATCAAGCAAATTCTCTTGGTCGAGCAATTTATCAGAATCAACACTTATAACGTTTTGTAAGAATACAATTCTCAACATAAATTTTTATTTAAATTTTATTATATAATATTATAACTTTAAGAGAAATTCTTAAAAACTTCTATAGCAAGAGATTTTGTTTTGTATTATTAAATGTGTAACACATTAAAAATGTAGTAGTAGTCCATATTAAAAATGTAGTTAATGTAAGAGATAGTAATATTAATTACTATTAATAGTCGACAACATGTGTCCTAAAAACACATGTTAAGGATTAAAATAATATTTATTATTCATTATTAATTATTTAAAAAAATATTAAATGCTTTTTGAATTTTTAAGATAATAAATATTTGTACTTTTTATTTAATAGTTTTTATTTTTACTCCCTCCGTTTTATGAAGCACATATATGGACACAGTTATAAAGGACACACCAAATTCAAAAAATTATAAGACATAAACACAGTATGTATGTGTGTGTGTATATATATATATATAAATTAATATCAAAGTAAATTAAAAAACTTAATTGATATATATATATATATATAATTGTAAAATTTGTAAAATTTCAAAAAAAATATTCATAATTCATTAATATTATTTCTATAAACTTAAAATTTTATAATATCTTAATATATGTTATATGCGTCAATATTTGCTACCTAGTAAGTTCCTCTTAAAAAAATATAGAGCATAATTTTTATTGACATTTTCTAAAAAATCTCCTAAATCAATTTCTCCTAATAGAACTAATCATATACAAGTACACATGTATACAAAAAAATAATAAACTAGAAAGAATAGTGGTGTGAGACAAGCTTTAGTGACGACAAAGTAGATGACTTGGTACGAGCAGAGGAAGAAGGAGTAGATAAAAATAATGATGTGTAAAAAGATAAAACTTTAAAACCTAATAGTGACGTATGAAAAGATAAAACTTAAAATACTAGTATGAGAAAATAGTGACTTGGGACGTCAGTCATGTGATTAGGCTTCGGTGGTTACGAGTTTACTAATTAGATGTTAGTCGTGGAAACTAATTTTTTTTTTAAATATTAATAGGTCGTGTTTAAGTCGTGTCCTAAACGTGTCCAAACGTGTCCGAGATATATCCAAACATATTCGAAACTTGTCTAAGCAAAAAAAAATAACAATATTTTTAATCAGACACCTAAGACATGTGTGTCGTACGCGCGTCTCCATATGTCTGACATGGACACGTGTCCGACAAGTAGATATACCTAAAAAATGGTGTGTCCATACTTCATAGCTTCCGTTCCTTTTTATTTGCCTTTTAAAATTTTTACTTATAAATTAATGACACTGTTAAATAACCTCAAATTAAGTAAAATATTGATTAATATGATTAAATTATCTTTTCTCACTCCATTAAATATGCGCAAAAAATTATAAAAGTTAATTAATATGTGAAGTTATTAAATTTAGTGGAAACAATAAATGGTATGATAAAATTAAAAATATTAATTAATAAATTCTTAAAATTCTCAAAATGATAAATAAAATAGAACAAAATAAGTTTAAAAAAAAAAAAAAGAACGGAGGGAGTATTTCTTTAACATGTACCATAAAGACATATGTTAACAAAACTCATAACTCATATAGCCAACGTTAAACACATTGGAACAACTAAAGCGATTTCTCTTTCTTTTATATCACTTAAGAATTTCTCTAAATTTAATGCAATGGCATCCATCCAAAATTTCCTGTTCTCAATATTAGGCCTTTTGTTACAAAAGCACACATTTTTTAATCATAATTTTTTCATGACTTAGAAAACTTTTTATTGTTATTTTTATTTTTTGGGATTTGATTTTATTCATTTGCACTATCATCTAATTATGTATTGTAAAATTATTAAAAATTTGGCTAACACAACTAATACTTATGAAGTCTAACTCTTTTAATAATATGCTAACACATTGTTAAATCATAATATAAAAGACTTTATATTAATAATTCATCAGATTTAAACTCAAATTATTTTTAGATTTATATCACAACTAAATAATTTTTTTTAGTATAAATGCATAAACTAGTTTTACACAAAAACTATGAGAAAGACCTTTGTGTTGTGTGGATATCATTATTTAATTCATTAATATGAAAATACCAAAGGTCATTTATTTATAAGATTACAACTTTTATATTTTTTTTATCACCTAGGATATGAAAAATTGACTTTCATGTGGACATACTTCATTTGTAATGTAGGGGGTTTGAAATCCACTTAAAACACCTAATACTCTTAACTCATAAAAAATGTTAACGTGTGCTCTAAAGGAAAACAGGTTAAGTAATTAAAACAAGTATTTATTATTGTTCTTTAAATTATATTAATTACTCAAAAAATATATTATATCTTTTCAATTTCTAAAATATAAAACAATTCTACATTTCACTTAATAATTGGGGTGCACTACAAATGAGGCAAGTCTATAGCTTGGTCTGCACTAAATTTACTGATTTATTTATTAAATAAGTTAAGTCAAAATTTTTAAAAAAATCTATTTAACTTAAAAAATCAAGTTTTAGACCATCCAAAAAATTCTCCTAATGTGCCAACCTATTTAAGTAAATATATAATATTAATAATAATTAGTATTTTCACCTGTGAATTGCACGACATATATTTATATTTTATATGCTGATAAAAATATTTAAGTAAATTAATGATCGTATGTTAATAAAAAGTTATGGATTTGGTATAAAAAAATGGATTGATGGTGTTGGTATTTAGTATGTTTATGTTAAATATATTAAATATATCATATTGACAATATGTTCAAAGTAATGAAAAATATTAAAATTTGTTAGTGTAAAATGTACTTTGTATATTGAAAATATAAATTTTACGAAGCAACAAAATAACATTTTGAAGATAAATTGAACAATAAAGGTAACAAAGTAACATTGTCTAGAATAATATAAAATTAACAATATGACTAATCATTACAATTTATTAAAGTGATAAGTTGTTATTCAGTTTTTTCATTTTTCACCTCCTAACCATAACCGACCTAAAAAAATTGAAATTACAATGAAACGTGTAATACATGATATTAGATATATTTCATTGATATATTATAAAGAGAATTAAATAACTATATGTACGGATGATGTTACAATAATTAATATTGAAAATTCAAAAGAAAAAAAAGCTATGAACAAATCTATAAAAACAAAAACAAAAATCATATCAGGAAAACCAATCACATTATGTTAAAGTCATTTAAAAAGAAAAAAGATGTGCATGCTGTGTGAAATAAATTATACATTTGAATTGAGAGTTAAATTTACTACCATCTATGTAATTTGTTTGACCTATATAATGAATTTGTACCCTTATTCCGGTAGTGCCATTTTATGTCAAGTTGTAAAACATATTAAATTAAAAAAAAATTATCAGCACATTTCACTTATGTTTTTAATTGTGTTTTTAAATTAATACAGATAGTAAATAATTAAACATAACAAAATTCACACTGATCTTTTTTCAAAATAAAGATGATTCACCCCAACTCCATATTCACATCAATTATAATAATTAGTCAAATTTCACACAATATTGATTCAAAGTGATAATAATTAGATAAATTTTGGAAAACCAAATCTTATATTAACAAAGCATATGACCAAAGATAACAAAATAAGGCTTACAACAAATATGGATAAACAGAAAATATCACTAAAATCAATTCAGATAGTAAATAATCTACTCTAATCTTTTTCCAAAATACAAATAATCTACCCCGAATCTAATTTCATGCCAATTATAATAATTAGACAAACTCTCCACAAAATTAATTCAAAGTGATAATAATTAGACCAAATTGTGGGAAAACAAATATTTTATTATCAAAACATATGACCAATTTTTTTTTAAAAAAATTAAGATATCAACGCATATGAATAAAGAAAAAATATGATTAAAATCAACCCAGATAGTAAATAATTTAACACAACAAAATCCATCCCAATCTATTTTCAAAATAAAATAAAAACTTACACAATATAAGTATCAATTGATAAAAAGAATATCAAAATTTAAAAGGATAATAAAAATAGATTATGAGATAATTTTGGAATAAAGAATCAACTAACAATTAATCTCTAAACTAATATTAGTAAAATCAATTGTAGCATGAATTGGCTGAAGGTTGGGTCTATCACAGTAGAATAATTCTCTGCCAGTGACTTCGAAGCTTTGATTTTATTAACTCACCTTGAGAATGCAGATTGCCTTTTGGGATAAACTTGAAGTCGAGTTTCTCTTTTGCAATCTTCAAAAGAAACATATGAAAACGTAAAATTAGGGTGGGTTTATCACTGCTCATTGGCTTCTTTCTCTAGTTCACATAGAAAAACTATGGGTAAAATTAATGTAAAAATAAAATAGATGAAAATGTATAGATTCAACTTAAAATTAGGGTATTGTGGCAAGCAGCCATCGTGGGACATCAGAAAAGAAACATTATTATTAAATTAATTGTTTCAGTAAAAAAATTATTAAATGGGTAAAATTAGATGAAAATGGGTATACCTTGACCACTTTCTCTGGTTCGTATAGGAAAAAATGGGTAAATTTAGATGAAAAATAAAATATATGGAAAGGTATACATTCAACCTTCAATATAGGTGCTTGGTTTGGCTTCAAAAATAGGAAAATGTATAGATGAAAAGATCTGATTTTCTTATCTCATCATGAGGATGCGGGAAGCCTTTTACATGAACTTCAAGTGGAGTTTTTATTTAAAAACTTAAAAATGCAGAATCGTACAGGAATACACTTGACTTCAAATAGATGTAAAGCTTTGATGTTATTAACTCATCTTGAGGATGTAGATTGCCTTTTGAGATGAATTTGAAGTCGAGTTTTTCTTTTGCAATATTCAAAAAGTAGTGTGTAGAAAAAGCAGGGACTTGGCTTTGCTTTGGTGGAATAGTTATGTGAGGTAGAATTGTTAGGTGTTTGCCTTTGCTTTGGTGGACTAAGAAACTGAAAAGCAATAATGGAATAGAACACTGAAGCAATAGATAGAAATAGGAAAATAAGGGGTTGACATTGAGAGAGGAATAATAGAAGAAGAGGGGATACGAAAAGATTTCATGTTTGCTATTGCTAACCTGAAAATGTGATTAAAGAAGGAAGTTGGTGGAATAGAATTAAAGAGATTGAAATTGAAAAAATGTTAGCATTATATTTTTGTAGACAATTTTTTTAATATTTATTATTTATTATTAATTTAAAAAATGTTGTCCGTATTTTTTTACTAATAATATTTTTAAATTTTTGAAATTAAAATGGGAGAGGATTTTAAGAAAAGTGATTGAGTGAAAGTGAATGCAATATTAAATTTCTTGAAACTAAAATTAAAACATTAAGTAATTATTTAAAATGTCCTTAATTTAGGAAGGATTGTAAAACTCTGGAACAACTATAAAGAAACTCTAAGGCTATGTTTGGAAGTGATAATTAAAAGGGAAATGGAAGGAAATGAGAGATTTAGAGATGGGAAACCCTTGTTTGTGAGTTTTGAAAAATAAAGGGAAGGGAAAGTGGGATTTTTACATGCCCTCAAAACTCCTCCCATTCAGTTCCCTCAAACTGGAGAATTTTGATACGAAATTACCAATTTATCCTCCAACCCACCCCACTTCACCCATCTCACGGCGCCAGACCCCTTCACCTCGGCGTCTGCCACCTCCTCCATCCACAAGCGCAAGCTTCCCTCCTCCGATGACCACACCCCTCTCTTCCCTCCCTCCTCCTTCTCCGTGACACCAAGAATGGCCTTTAGCGTCGCGGACAGTGCGTGTACTGGCGGAAGCGAAAGGATCTTGCTCCACGCACCTCTCTTGATCGGAGATTGTCGGTCGCTTGAACGGACGGCGAAGATCGTGCGGTGCCATAGCTTTTTGAAGATCGGTGAAGATCAGCGATGGCGAAGATCGTGCGTCCTTTGAATGTTGTTTTTTTTTTTTAATGTAAAGTCGTTTGAAATAGGGACAAAGATCAAAACAGAGGCGATGGAGTTAACGTGGGTTTGAATTTTTTTATTATCAAAAAACGTGGGTTTGGATCAAAAAACAGAGGCGATGATGAATAATAGCATCTGCTGTTATTTTCTTATTTTTTATTATATTAATTTTTTAAATAAAGGGTAAAATAGTAAAATATATATCTTAAACCCTTCATTTCCTTTCCTTCGTATATTCTACACTTAAAAAAGGAGAGGATAAACCTCTTATTTTCTTTCCTTTAAATCCCTCCCCTTCCTTTTTTCCTCCAATTCAAAACACACCCTAAAGCAACACTAATATATTTTATATATATATATAAAAGATAATAATAATAATAATAATAATTATTATTATTATTAATTTTAATTTAATAACTTAAACTTTTTTTGGGTATAAATAACTTAGAATATGTTTGGGAAGATGAATTATTTTTTATTTAATTATTTTTTAAAGATTAAATTATTTTGTAAAATAATTATTATATTTGAGTAAAATAATTATTTTTAAAAAAAATTTACACAAAATTCAATAAATTTTGTTTTTAAAGTTAAAGATTAAAACTTATTATTTTAATTTATAAATTATTTTTTATATTTTGATATATAAATATTATTTTATTCTCAATTAAATAATTTTTTAATCATTTTTATATATTTTAATAATTTAATACATAAAAATAATTTTTTTATATCATTTAAATAAATTATATTATCTTAAAATTATTTTATAATTAATGTATCTAAATATAAAAATAAATCAATTATAATAATTATAATAATAATTAATTATAATCAATAATCGATTACCACCGTAATTTATAATTTTCATCTTTTTCAAAAAATACCTTAAACTAGTTGACCCGAACGTAAAAGGATACATTAGTGTTGTATGAATAGCTGGGTTCTCTGGGACTCCTTCATGAATAGCAGATCTGTTCCAGTCAATCGACCACCATCTTCGATTTGAAGCTGCAGTCTCCACCGTTGGGTAAGACTCAACTGCAAATCTATTCATTTGGAATGTTTTTTATTATAAACATTTCTTTTATTCTGCTTATTTGAATTGTCTTTTATTAAGCCCTAGTATCCACCATCGGTAAATCCCAAACTCCACCGTACGTTCTTTTATTCTATTTCTACTTATTTTAATTTTTTTTCATTAGCAACATTTTTTTCCCCTTCATTCTTGTGCAGCTAACTACTAAGAATTCCCAAATTTGGCAGCAAGCAGCTCCAGCACTACTCTCAATTCCCTTTGTTTTCTCCTGTGTTGAGGTAATCACCAATTGAGAGATTTAGTTCTGTTTTTTAGCGATTTAGATTGAGATTTAGTTCTGTTTTTGAGAGTTTTTTTTTTCTGGGTTGAAGTAATCATTGATTGTATTCTTATGGTTAGATTGAGAGATTTAGTTCTGTTTCTGAGGTGTTGAATTTTCCTTGTGTTGAATTTGCCTGCTGGTTGCCTTGTGTTGTAGTGTGTTTGACTATTGTTTGCTGGATTATTTTATTTGTCTTGTGTTGTTTTAGTGTGTTGAATTGCTGTTTGCTGGATTATTTTATTGTTTTAATTTATGTTTCTAGTTTAAGTGTTTCTTATTAGATAATTAAGGTTATTAGATTTATATTATTGTATTAGATTTATATCATAATGTCTCAAAATTATACACTCATTAGCTTACTTAAAGACTCGGGCCTATTGACAAGGTTTTTTATCATTGACTATTTAAAGGTCTATTGGTCTATTTATAAGTTTTATTGCGAAGTAGACTTTTAATTAGACTTTTAAGTTATGCCAAGCTTTTAAAATGGCCAATCCAGCCTTAAAAAATTACAAATATAGGATAAATAAACCAAACTCAAACCTTATATTTATTAAACATGTCAGGCCAGTTTAAGGTAAAACCTTATTTGACTTACCCATTTCCACGGAAACACTCAACAGCATTGAGCTTCTGCCTTCTGTTGTGTAACCTTTTTTCTTTTCTTTTTTTTCAAATTTGTTTACCTACAAAAGCTGTTTAACGAGATAATGAGGTCTAAGAAAATGCCAAACGAATGGAGGAGAAGCACTTTAATCCCTATTTATAAGAATAAGGGAGATATACAAAATTGTGCAAATTACAGAGGAATTAAGCTCATGAGTCATACTATGAAGTTATGGGAAAGAGTAATTGAACGAAGATTAAGACAAGAGACTTATATTTCAAATAATCAATTTGGTTTTATACCTGGTAGGTCAACCATGGAAACAATCTATCTTCTACGAAGATTAATGGAAAGGTATTGGAAGAAGCAAAAAGACCTACACATGGTTTTCATTGATCTGAAAAAAGCTTAAGATAAGGTACCGAGAGAGGTCCTGTGGAAGACTTTGGAGAAGAAAGGAGTTCGTATCGCTTATATTTGAGCAATCTAAGATATGTATGATGGGGTTAAAACTAGTGTGAGAACACAAGGTGGGTCACAGAAGATTTCCCTATAACTATAGGATTGCATCAAGGGTCAGCTTTGAGTCCATATCTTTTTACCTTGGTCTTAGATGTGCTTACTACCCATATCCAAGAGTCGGTGCCACAATGCATGCTTTTTGCAGATGATATAGTCTTAGTTGGAGAGTTGAGAGAGGAAACAAATGGGAAGTTAGAGTTATGGAGACGAACTTTGGAAGAACATGACTTTCGTCTAAGTAAGAGTAAGACGGAGTATATGGAATGTAAGTTCAGTAAGAGGCGTGTTAATGTTAGCATAGCGGTGAAAGTTGGAGATCATACAATACCACAAGTCACACAATTTAGGTACCTTGGATCTATCATACAAAATGATGGAGAGATAGAGGGAGATGTAAATCATAGGATTCAAGTTGGATGGATGAAATGGAGGAGTGCTTCAGGAGTTATTTGTGATAGAAAAGTGCCTTTCAAGTTTAAGAGTAAATTTTATCGCACAGCTATAAGGCCCGCGATGTTGTATGGTACTGGATGTTGGGCGGTAAAAAGTCAACAAGAGCTTAAGATTAATGTTGCGGAGATGAGGATGTTACGTTGGCCATACAAGACAAGATAGGATTAGGAATGAATGCATTAGAGAGAAAGTAGGGGTAACACCTATTGTGAAAAAGATTGGAGAATCTCGCCTTAAGTGGTTCGGACATGTCAGGAGAAGACCCTTAGAAGCCCCTGTAAGAAGAGTAGATCAGGTAAATAATAGCCTAATAGGTAGAAGTAGAGAAAGACCAAAAAAGACTATAGGTGAAACGATTAAAAAAGATTTAGATCTGAATAGCATCTCTGAAGACTTGGTTTATGATAGGGCATAATGGCGTCGTTTGATCCATGTAGTCGACCCCACCTAGTGGAAAAATGCTTGGTTGTTGTTGTTGTTGTTGTTTACCTACAATATTTATCCCAAGAAATTTTGTCATCCGGGGAATAACCGAATAAGATGCTTGAGTTTTTTTTTAATTCCTTAACCTCTTTTCAAAGGACACACCTAAAAAAAAAAGCTAGCACTCCAAAAGCCCATTGTTCTCGTATAAAGTTTTGGGAAGATGTTTGGGTTGGTAGTGTCCTTCTTTCTGAGGCTTTTCCGAGGCTTTGTCGCCTTTCTTCCTTACACAACATTCCTATTTGTCAATTTTATTCTCAGATTAATCACTCTTGGAATTTTCATTTTTTCAGAACCTTGCTTGATAGAGAGGTTACTAAGCTTCAAACTCTCTTGTCTTTGCTTGAATCTGTCCATTTTTCTTCGCTTCCTAATACTAGAACTTGGACTCTTGAATCTTCTAGATCTTTCTCTTGTAAATCTTATTTTTAGTTTTTGACTCATTCTCCTAATAGAGAAAGATTCCTTTTGGAAAAGCCCATTTGGAAGTCTAAAGTTCCCTTAAAGGTTAAAGCTTTTGTCTAGACTGCTGTTCTTAATAGAATTAACACTAACGACATGCTTCAGAAGCGCAAACCTATCACTGCTTTGTCTCTTGATACGTGCTTAATGTGCTGCTCTGCTTCGGAACCAGGGGATCACCTCTTTTTGCATTGTTCTGCAGCAAATTATCTCTGGAATAAGTTGTTTGGTTTTTTTGGAAAGGCATGAGTCTGCCCTAAGGATTTGCATCATTTTATTCTAACTAAGTTTAGAGGTTTTGGCTCCTGCAAAGAAGCAAAGATCCTTTGGCAGTGCTCTATCTTCGCTATTTTGTGGTGTTTATGGTTGGAAAGGAATGCTAGAATTTTTAAGGGGCTTTCCTCAAGTTTGGACTTTATTTGTGATAGGGTTCTCCTTTTGGCTTCTCTTTGGTGTTCAGCTCATGGTTTCTTCGTTGGTGTTTCTTTGGTA
Organism: Ormosia semicastrata; assembly: GCA_029884595.1. Taxonomy (NCBI): domain Eukaryota; kingdom Viridiplantae; phylum Streptophyta; class Magnoliopsida; order Fabales; family Fabaceae; genus Ormosia; species Ormosia semicastrata. The sequence goes on from JAQQTO010000041.1 coordinate 7,649,237, forward strand.
GTCATGCTGAGAGATTGACTTGCTTTGTTGCTGATACAATCTCATAGGTTTTAGCTGTGATTTTGAGAGGATTACTTATCTTCCTTCTTTGTACTTTTCTTCTCTCTTCTAATAATATTTCTTTTTCTATAAAAAAAAAACATAAATGTTGTTCCACTGATTGAAACCATAAACAACTTTTGACTAAAAAATTCAAGTGCTGTACTGTGCAACTTGGTGCTGGGATTTGCGAATCAGTTATATCCCCAATTGACAAGGTATTTGTGGCATAACTTTCCTTCCTTTTTATTATTAATAGAACTTAATCAATGAGATACCGAAATGTCGGGATTCAACTTTAATCATTCTTGTGTTCCTATGTTAAGCATTTCTGGGTTTTCACTAACCAATTGGGGCCCAAATTCAAACCCCACATTGTATATTGTATTGGAAAAATGGGGTATAGAGAATTTTTTTAATTATCACTCTCAACAGGGTTTTCCATTAGATGCTAAGAATTTTATTTTTATTTTATTTTTGTCTATAGGAGAAGTTATTAATATCTGTATGATTTAAGCAAGTAAATTTATGAAGTATTTGTCTAACTTTTTTAGGTCAGGTGTCACCAAAAACGAAAAGAAACAGAGGGGAAGTTGAAGATGAAGAGCCAGAGGCTAAGTGAAAGACATAGAAAAGAAGACAGGCTAAGTGCCTTGCCTGATTGTGTTCTGCTGCATATAATGAAATTTATGGACACAAAATATGCTGTTCAGACTTGTGTCTTGTCTAGAAGATGGAAGGACCTTTGGAAACGTCTTACTGATCTCACCTTCCATTCCTCAAACTTTAGTAGGCTTGCCCTTTTTGGCAAATTTGTGTATCGGGTTTTGACTTGTCGAGATAGCTCCATTTCCCTGCATAGCCTTGACTTCAGGCGCCATGGTTGCATAGAACCCAAACTTCTGATTAGGGTCATGAGATATGCTGTGTCACATAATGTCCAGCAATTAACATTTCATGCCAATTTAAATGTCATATATGATTTTAAGTTGCCCCCTTATATCTTTTCCTGTCAGACTTTGATATTTCTTAAGCTTTCTGTTCTGGGCATCACTAGGATGAAGGCAAAATTTCCAAAATCTCTGGAGTTGCCAGCATTAAAAACATTGCATCTTCTGAATGTCACTTTGACTAGAAGTGACAATGATTGTGCTGATCCCTTTTCAACCTGTAACATGTTAAATACTTTGATCATCGACCATTGTGCTTTACGACATGGTGTGAAAGTCCTCTGCATATCTAATTCTAAGCTTTCTAGTTTGACCATACTTGGTACCATGAAAGCAGCTCACAAAATTGAGCTTTCTACCCCAAATCTTAGTTCTCTCACTATCATAAGTGATCCTATTTACCAACTCACCGCATACAATCTTCCTTTTCTTGAAGAAGTAAATATTAGTTGTCATTATACAAATTTGTCGAACAAGGGTTTAGTCCTAATTAGCTGGCTGCAGGTGCTCGCCAATAATGTAAAGATAATGACACTCTGTTCGGGAACCCTTGAGATACTAAATGTAAGTTACTTTAGTATTTTTTTTTTCCACTTTTATTTTTATATTCCTTATAAGACACATTCTTATGTCAAGATTTTTGCCAATACTCAATTATGTGTTTTATAATATCCATCAAAATATGTCTTTAATTCACTCTCATTGTGTAGGTGCTCTCAACTCTTGATTCAATCGGAACTCAACCTTCTTGCTTTGGTAGATTGAAGTTATTGAAAGTGAAAATGGAACCATATTCAAAATTATCTGATGAGGGAGTAAGCAGGGCAGTGGCATACTTACTTCAAAACTCTCCACTGCCCAGAGTTGATATCATAGATTGCAGAAAGTGATATGCACGCTTAACTCTTTGTGTAGATATTTATGTATGTTATTCAGCTTTTGCTTCATTCTCTTTTCCTCTCTCCCTGATGCTTTCTTAATGCAGCAAATTATCGGTTGCTATATCATGAGCTCCTTATTAACAGCCACTTGTTATAGATGTTTTTGTTTTATTTGGCTTTGACAGATGAAAAATTCTAAATTTAAGAAACTAGCCCTGTGGAAACAATGTGTGTGAAACATACCATATTTTTTTTTTATTTTTTTGTCTCAAATATCTTTCTTGGTTACCCAATAGTGTCTCGACTTAAATGATGCTTTATACCATGACTAGGGCATAAGCAATTGTGTTCATTGTTGGATCCACCTTAGAAGGAATTTATGGGAGGATGAGACAAGTTTTGATCCTGCAGTGAGTATTGGGCTATTGGCTGATTAGAGGCATTATCATGAAAATGGATCAAATCTTTTTGTTTTTCTAAGGATAAGAATGATATTTAGGCATTATGATGTTCAATTCCACATTTGTTTAGGTTTGGTTTTGTGGCAGATCTAGATGCAATCTTTTTGGAAGGCATTTTGAGAGGGAATATTTCAAAATAGAAAAGTATTCAAGGAAATTGTTCGAATATTAGAGTTAAGATGAGATAATAAAATCCTTATAGTTTTGTGAATTATTAATTTTGGTTAATTATTAGGAAGTTGGTAATAAAGTAGAATCCCAACTAGTGAGATAAGGCTTGGTTGTTGGTTGCGGGTTGCTGTAGTTTGTAATAAAGTATAATGGATTAGTAAGTTTAATTTTAAATTTCAAGGGTCATTGAGGAACTATTTAGCCTCTTTTTAATTCTTTTCTAACAGATGGTCTGGTTTGTTCCTTTAAAATGAGCCATGCCTCTAACATTGTTTTTATGATAATGTTATGTGTTCAAGCTGTAATATTCCCTAGATTGATTCTCTATGAGCATGAGAATGTGTTCACTTGAACACTATTTCTGTGAGTAATGGTTATTGTATACATGGTATAACTTGAGTAATTTATTTTGCTAATTGTATATAAATAACCATGTAGTGTTCACTTTAGTAACTATTGCTAGCTAGGAAGGAATATACATTAGTTAGTGTATGAAATTAGTCAAATAATTATAAGAGAAAGAATAATACATATGAGGAACAAAAATTACTGTGTATAATTATGGATAAATCTATGAATAAAGAACTTAGGAGAAACACTCTTCAAGAGGGAATTTTAGGAACTAAGCCATCAATAATAAAAATGACAATAGAGGGGATTAATTTTTCATTGGAATATTACTCTAATTAAGAGTAAGTACTGACTGTACTGTAGAACAGTCCACTACTAGAGGGATACAATTCCTTTAGTGTGGGCAGCATAGAGGTGAGACACTTGGTCATGAATGCCTTAATCACAGTACCTCACCTAGGTTACATGCGAAGCTTCCATGAAAATACTAATTTCTCGGGTAAGGCTGGGAACAAGGAAAAACCGAAACAATCAAGAAAGTGAAAGAATAAGAAAGGAGGATGGAAAGCTAGAATGTCTTAGAGAGGCAATTAATGGGTAGACGAATGAAAGGCAAGAATTATGAAACAGTGCCTTAAGATGCAAACAATTGGCCTCATAAATCAGTCAGCTTGGGGAAGAAATAAGACTAGATAGTGCACAGAATTGGAGAAGGGAAGAAGATAGAAGAGAGATACTTAAATTAAGAGACTTAGTAGAAGAATAATACCTGGCTTAATTACTATCTCGATTATAATAAGGTATGTAAACAGAATTTACTGCACAATCTTATTTCCATACATTGATATGTGCTATTTCAATTTTATTGAGATATGGCTTGCTGCCTTATATTGAACTTACTCCATAAATTTGGTTGGTGTGTGTGGACTCATTCACACAAAAGGGAGAGGTAAACCCTGACAAGGTGACCCTTACCAAGCTGGCCAGTGTCGCAACCTTATGTCTCTGTATAATGAAATGCTCTGCATCCTTATTCAGTTGTGTTAATTCTGTTTAGATGCTAGGGTAATCACCTCATTATTTTGATTTATAATCATTTCAGTTTTGAGAATACACCTAGAGGAGCTTGATGCTGTCTTATATTTTTAAAGACTTTTGCTTATACATATGCTTATAAAATACTTGGAAAGCATCTTGTATTAGTGGTGTGACTATAATGCTCTAAATGTGCTGTGTCTATGGTTTATAAGGCTTGAGAAGCTATATTTTGATGTACTTATACTATGTGTAGAAAGTGTAGTTGAGCTATCTACTGTAACTCTATGAGGAAGTTTCCTTTGAGTAATGTACTGTGAGAACTGGTACTGTATCGAGGAAGAAACAATGTACTGAATAGTTCTTTATTGAAGTGTATCTCAATTAGGAATAGAAAATACCCAATGTAGGAAGAATGAATTACAAGAATACAGGACTTTGAGAGCCTGTCCTCTCCCTACAGAATTCCAACTGAATAACTGAATGTCTTTTTGTCGCTTTTTCCTATTATTAATAGCTAATCAGTTATGGTAAGTAACAGATAGCCTAACTGTCATCTAGTCTATTGGGCCTTGGCCCATTACTCTTTTTATTTTTTCTTACATACACTTTCCTAATCGGGGGACTATTCCTAACAATACTCTCCCCCCCCCCCAAAGTTTCACCTTGTCCTTGAAAGTGAGGGAACTGCTGCTGGATGACATCAAAAGATTCCCATGTGGCTTCAAATTTAGGGAGGTCCTACCATTTGATGAGGACTTTAGCATTTCCTGTTGGACTGTCGCGGCTTGATAGCACTTCAGCTGGTTCAACTTGCATTTCTAAGTTCTCAGAGAGCATTGGGGGTAATGGTTGGGGTGTGACTGTAGGTCCAATAGCTTTCTTAAGGAGAGAGACGTGAAAAACTGGATGGATTCGACTATCCTCTGGTAGTTGCAGCTGGTAAGCCACCTGTCCAATCTTCTTGACCACTTTATAGGGCCCATAAAACCTTGGGCATAGTTTTTCATTCCTCTCTTTTGCTAAAGATTTCAACCGATATGGTTGTAATTTGAGATAAACCAAGTCTCCAATCTCAAAATGGAGGTCTCTCCTATGCTTATTAGCAAATCGCTTCATCTGGTCTTGAGCCTTTAAGAGATTACCTTTTAAATCATGTAGGATCAGATCTCTTTCCTCTGTCAACTTGTTCATTTCTTCTACGACTGAAGGTACTGTGGTACCTTTAAGGAGGAGAGGTGGGTCACATCCATATAAGGCCTTGAATAGGGTCAGCTTGGTAGAGCTGTTGTAATTTGTATTGAACCAGAATTCAGCCCAGCTCAACCACCTAGGCCACTGCTTAGGTTTGCCTCCAGTTAGACACCTTAGATAAGTCTCTAAACACTTATTCGCAATCTCTGTTTGGCCATCCGATTGAGGGTGATATGCTGAACTAAACTTGAGTTTGGTACCCGCCAAGCGAAACAATTCAGTCCAGAAGTGGCTGAGGAAGATTTTATCACGGTCCGACACAATTGAGTCGGGAAATCCATGTAATCGGACTATTTCCTGGAGAAAAAGTGCTGCTACCTCCTTAGCTGTATAAGGGTGGCTCAGTGGTAAGAAGTGAGCATATTTAGTAAGTCTATCAACCACTACTAAAATGCTATCTTTACCATGCACCTTAGGGAGTCCTTCCACGAAGTCCATGGATATGTCTGACCAAACCTGAGTAGGAACCGGTAGGGGCTGCAATAGACCTGCCGGTGAGAGGGTTTGATACTTGTTCTGTTGACACACCTCACAAGCAGCTACATACTGTTGTATATCACCTCTCATGCCTTCCCAAAACACAGGCTGAAATTCGCTTGTAGGTTCTAAAAAAACCTGAATGTCCTCCTATTGCTGAATTGTGAAACTCAGAAAGTAACAAAGGAATTCGGGGAGAGCCTCTAGGGAGAACCAATTTACCTCGATACATCAGCTTATTATTTTGCAATGAAAACCTAGTATGTGCATCCGGGTTTTGCAATAAATCTTGAACAATCCCTCTCAGTTTGGGGTCATTTTGCACCTCTTCTACCTAGTCTTGTAAGTCCTGAGACTGAACCTTTGAAATGGCTGCAAAAGTCATTTTTCTGGATAGAGCATCCGCTACCCCATTCTCACACCCCGGTTTATACTTGATATCAAAATCAAACCCAATCAGTTTAAAAGTCCATTTCAGCTGCTCCTCACCCCATAAACGCTGATCATTCAAAAAACGAAGGCTTCTTTGATCAGTATGTATAGTGAAATGTCTGCCCATCAAATAGTGCCTCCACTTCTGCACAGCCATGACTATAGCCATTAGTTCTCTTTCATAAACTGACTTCATTTGAGCCCTGTCTGACAACGCTTGGCTGAGAAAAGCCACGGGCCTCCCCTCTTGAAGCAAAACTGCCCCCAAACCTTTGCTAGAAGCATCTGTTTCAACTATAAAAGCCTTCGAAAAATTAGGGACTGTTAGTACAGGCAAATCTGTCATGGCTTTCCTTAAAGCTTCAAAAGCTTCGTGGGCCTTCATATTCCACTGAAAACTTTTTTTTTTTAGTAGTTGTGTTAGAGGCTTTGCAATTCTGCCGTACCCCAACACAAATCTTCTATAATACCCAGTGAGCCCCAAAAACCCCCTTACCGCCTTGACATCTTTAGGAACTGGCCATGAGTTCATCACTTCCAACTTCCTCGGATCAGCTGCCACCCCTTGAGCTGAGATAATATGACCCAAATACTCAATTTGTCTTTGACCAAAACTGCATTTTTTATAGTTGGCAAACAGCCTCTTCTCCTTCAAAAGTTGCAAGACTGCTTGAAGATGTCTCTCATGATCCACCTCACTTCTACTGTAAACCAATATGTCATCAAAAAAGACAATCACAAATTTCCGCATATATGGCCTCAACACCTCATTCATAAGTGATTGAAAGGTTGAAGGAGCGTTTGTTAACCCGAAAGGCATTACCACAAACTCATAGTGCCCTTCATGTGTTCGAAATGCAGTTTTTGGGATGTTCTCCTCCTTCATTCTAATTTGGTGATACCCGGATTTAAGGTCCAATTTAGAGAAAATGACAGCTCCTCCCAACTCATCTAACAATTCATCAATTATGGGAATAGGGAATTTATTCGGAACTGTGATCTTATTTAGAACCCTATAGTCCACACAAGATCTCCATCCTCCATCTTTTTTTCTAACAAGAATAATAGGGCTAGAGTATGGGCTCACACTAGGTCTTATTATACCCGAAAGCAACATGTCATCTACTAATTTCTCTATTTCAGTTTTCTGGTAATGGGGATACCTTTAGGGCCTCAAATTTGGAATTTCAGCTCCTTCCTTCAATACAATAGCATGGTCTTGCCTTCTAGGGGGTGGTAGGCCTTGAGGTTCTGAGAACACCTCTTCAAATCCTGCTAAAACATCCTGAATGCTCATTGGAATGCTGTTCCCGACATCGGGTTCTTTCACTAACTCCTTGCATTCTAAGTAAAACCCTTGGCCTTCATCGTATAGGGCTTTAACACTGCTTTAAAAGAAGCTGCAGTTCGGGATAGGGCTGGTTCTCCCTTTAGCACTAAAATTCCTCCATTGTTGGGCACCTTCAATGTAAGATCCCTGAAATTGGCTCTAATCTCTCCCAATCCGGCTAGCCACTCCATTCCCAACACTACATCCACTCCTCCTAGATCGAAAATGAAGAAGTCTTGCTGAATTTTCAGCCCTTGAATCTGCAACAATAATTGGCCACAAACCCCTGTTCCTTTGATCTTTCTGCCATCTCCAACCTCTACTGTGTAGATTGCTGTTTCAGTCACTGGCCACTGTTTCTCCATCACTAAAGAAGAGGAAATAAAATTGTGGGAGGCACCACAATCTACCAACACTACCACCCTTTTTCCCTCAATTTCACCCCACATCTTGATAGAATTCTTGAAAGTTAATCCAGTTATGCTATTCATCGATAGCTGTAATGATTTATGTTCCAATTCCTCCCTGTTGTAATATATGTTGTAATATATTAGCTTTAATATCAGATATGTACAGATACGTTTTTTATTCTTGCTTTTATTAGGGCGGATATTTCTCCCTTTTTTAGGATAGCAATTAATAGCATTAGTCTATATATATTGTAACCTTCTCTGTACAGATGAATTAAGGAATAATATTCAGATATTCAAATATTCCTCCTTTCTATATGGTATCAGAGCCTAGGGCGTTTCCTAGGGCTTGCCTTGTTTTTTTTTTTCAAATTGAGTGCAAATTTTATTGCTACCTTCTTGTTGAGCGACCTTATTTCTGCCTCCCTTTGCGGCCTTCTTTCGCCTTAGTTTCAAACCTCCACCCGCCACTGTCTCGCTGCGTTTTTGGCCTCACGCCCCCATGGGGCCGGATGCTTGGCGTTTTGCCCGCCTCCACGGAAAAGCCCACCCCAAACCGCGCCGCCACGCGCCGCCACGCGCTCCAACGCGCCGCCGTTGTAGGCGCGTGAGAGCCACGCGCCGCCCTCCACGTCTCCGTTCACCGCGCGACCAACGCCGTTCGGATCGTCGGCTCCTCCCCCTTTTGCTTATTTTCGGTCCACCCAAAGATGTCTACAAAGTGGACACCCGGTCCTCCGCCATCACTACGCCCCTCCGGTTGTCGTTCCAACGCCTCCCGTCGTTCCAAAGACTAAATCCTCATGATCTTCCGGTTTACACTCTTCTTATCATCTCAATGGTAAGAATTATCTCCAATGGGCCCGTGTTATTCGCACCACTCTCAAGGGTCGTCGGAAGTTGTCGCACATTGTAGGAGATCCTCCATGAGCCAATGACCCTGATTCGGCATTTGGGATGATGAAGATTCGTTGATTATGACTTGGCTATGGAACTCTATGACACCGATATCGGTAAGAATTGTATGTTTTTACCTCGCACGTGAAATTTGGGATAGTTTGGGTAAAACTTATTCTATGAAACAAGATATTCACTGTTATGAATTAGAAAATACAATTTTTAATACCAAGCAAGGATCTCTTTTGTCACTGATTATTATGGTACTCTGAATGGTTTATGGATTGAGCTGGATCAAAACCAGGATTTAAAAATGAAATGCAGTGAGGATTCTGCTACTTTAGCCAAGTTTATTGAGCGTGGACGGGTCTTTAAGTTTCTCTCTGGGTTGAATGCTGAATATGATCCTATTCGGGTTCAGATTTTGGGTAAGGACAAGCTTCCTTCTCTCTCCGAGGTGTTCTACACAGTTAGGGGGGAAGAGAGTCGTCGGCATCATGTTGAATACTGGTAATTCGGTGATGGTTCTGCTTTGGCCACTGGTAAAGGTCCTATTGGTGGGTTATCATCTGAAAAGCCTGGCTCATCCTCTTGGAAGTCGTCCGCCAAACGTGACGAGCGCTGGTGTCCTTTTTGCAAGAAGTCGGGCACACTAAGGACACTTGTTTTAAACTCCATGGCAGAGATAAGGTTCTTGGACGCTCTGGGGTTTTAAAAGCGGTCAACAAAGGCAAGTTAATCAAACAGTGTCGATTTGGTTATTGAGGGTGAGAGGTCTCGCACCACCGTCTCGAGGAGGCAATTCGGCGCTTAGTAAAGCCGAGTTGGATCGTTTGCGCACTCTCTTGGATTCTATGAGTAACCACTTGTTCTCTAACTATGGTAAGAATTTCAGTTCTTTTTCTTTTAATGTTTCTAGTATCGTATCTCGAGGATCTCTCGGATTATTGACTCGGTGCTACTTGATCATATTCGGTAAGCATCACATCACTTGTTGCTAGTGGATCCCATGTTCTGTTTTAGGATGTGGTACTATTTCACTTCACCCTTCCCTTCCTTTACATAATGTGCTTCATGTCCCTCATTTGTCTAATAACCTCATTTCTATTCATAAGCTTACCACATGATTTAAACTGTACAGTGACCTTCTTTCCTCTCATTGTGTGTTTCAGGATCTTACCACGGGGAGGACGATTGGGGTTGCTAAGGAACAGGGAGGGTTATATGTTCTACAGGCTTCACGGTCATACTAGTCCGACGATGTCCACATCCAATCATGCGATAAGTTCGATTTCGCTGCATCTCGAGATATGGCTTCATCACAAACGCCTTGGTCATCCTCCTTTCAGTCTTCTTAGGTCTTTATTTCCGCAATTGTTTAAAAATGAGTCTGTTGAGTCTTTTCTTTGTGATGTTTGTCAATTTGCGAAACACCATCGCACAACGTTTTCTCCAAATAATAATAAAAGTATTGAACCTTTTGATCTTATTCATTCTGATGTGTGGGGACCTTCCTCTAATTCTAATATATCGGGTGCAAAATGGTTTGTTTCATTTATTGATGACTGCACTAGGGTCACATGGATCTTTCTTATGAAAGATAAATCGAAGTGTTTCAAATATTCTTGAATTTCTATCGCATGGTTCAAACCCAGTTTGGAAAATCCATAAAACGGTTACGATCTGATAATGGCAAGGAATATGTGAATCACCATTTTACAAATTTCCATAAAGACCATGGTGTGTTACATGAATTAACTTGTGTTGATACTCCCCAACAAAATGGGGTTGCAGAAAGAAAGAACCGTCATCTCCTAGAAATTGCCAGAGCTCTTTTATTCCAAATGTCTGTCCCTAAGTCTTATTGGGGGGAAGCTGTCTTAATCTGCGCATACTTGATAAAAAGATTGCCCTCCTCCAGGTGTCTTGGATGGTCTTAGTCCTGTGCAAGTCATGACTTCCTTCTTCCCTTCCATCCCTACCATGAAGAATCTACCGTGTCGTGTCTTTGGCTGTGTTGCCTTTGTTCATGTCCATAGTCAATATCGTGGTAAGTTAGATCCTCGGGCTGTCAAA